>JANCRC010000020.1:11532500-12000000 GCA_024362995.1 Heteromeles arbutifolia
TATGCAAGAAGCAGCGCGTCAGCTAAATCACGAACATCCACGAATGTCCAGTAATTGTATGGCAAGGACTCAAGATCACCTACACATTCGTACAGAGTCGAGCGCGTGTGCACACACAATAGTACATTAATATTGCACAAACAAGAAACATGTCTTGTACCTTGTACTCTTAATATATGAATATGCACAGAGATACCTATTATAGTCATAACAATGAGAAAGCTACTGCATTTGCGAATGGATTGCAAAATTGGCCCCAAAATGAGAGAAGGACAAACAGTCACAACCTCAAGTCCATTCCTTTTTCCAAACTCCAGAGCCTCGCGTTCTGCTTCCGTTTTCGAAAGATAGTACCACTTCTTGGTTGTTTTCATATATTCGGGGGCGGACCAACAAGTCTCGTCCTTGACTTGATCCTTAGGCCACTCCGGGTTCATAACGACGGCGGCTATCGACGATACAACTACAACTCTCTTCACGTTGGCTTCTTTGCAAGCCTTGAGTACATTCAGCGTTCCCTTTATTGCTGGTTCAAGAAACTCCTGCAACACATTCATTGATTCTACAATTTCAGTTTTTTACTCAAAACAGAAAGGATAATGCTTGTGTTCCTCTCATAAGAGAACTTACTCCCCCCTCCACCCCAACCCAATTACAATTAACGTATTTTCATCGTACAAACATCAAAATTGGAACCGTTCATTTTATTTATCATCATCTAAAAATCATTCAATTTGAATATCTTTTAGTCATCCATGCGTGTTAAATCAATCGACGGTTTTGGTAACAAGTAGCATCCTCATGATAAACAGTTTACTTGATTGATGCATAACATTGACTAAAAGACCATCACATTTAATGATTTTTTGTGGATATGATATATAGATTATATAAAGGGAATAAACGATTTCGATTATGATTTTTGTATGATAAAATATGCTAATTATAAGTGCGGAGATAATTATTTTCCCTCAGAAGGGGAACACAAGCATTATTCACTTGAAGCCAAATTTTTATTTTTATTTTTTGTTTTTGACTTTCAAATTTCTTTTTTTATTTTCAAAATAAGTTTTCAAATATGGGATTCATTATTAATCAATCAATGCAACCGGTCGAATCTAACAATTATAGTTAAATAAATTAAGTTCAGTGAGGCAGACATTAATTAATTAGAGTAATGCTAGGGAGATTAAATGTATAGATTAAATTTTATAAATTAAATAACATGAAGTTCACGATTGAATTATTAGTTAAGTTTTGATTAACATGCTTTTTCTTATTGGTGACACATCACTTAGATTACAAATTTAGTCTACAAGTTTAATTTACCAAGCATAACTCAATTAATTAAGATAACATAATCTGGAAGATTCTTGCCTCAGGGTCTGAATCATTAAGGGAATTGGGTACAGGGCTGGCAACATGGAAGACTCCGGTGCAACCTTCAATGGCCAAAAGAAGAGAGTCGTAGTCCAACAAATCTGCCTTGAACAGTTTGAGGTTCACTGATGCTTTCTCAAGCTTGTTCAAGTGAGCATACTTGCTGTCTCCTGCATGCGCGCACAATATATATATTAGATGTCACATCCCGGTCCGCACCCCAAACATAATCCGGGCACAATTTCGCCATAGCACGATATTGTCCGCTTTGGACCTCGACAACACCCTCAAGGTTTTGTTTCTAGGAACTCACACGAGAACTTCCCAGTGGGTCACCCATCATGAGAGTGCTCTCGCTCAAACTCGCTTAACTTCGGATTTCTGATGGAACCCGATGCCAGTGAGCTCCCAAAAGGCAGGTAGAGATAGGAATATACATATAAGGCATAGAGGCTCCACTCCCCTGGGCGATGTGGGATCTAACAATCCACCCCCGTCGTCGGCACACTCGCACCACACAGCATAGTGGCTCTGATACCATTCGGACGTCGGGCCCCTAAGGTTGGTGGATTGTAACATCCCACATTGACCAACGGAGAGGGGGTGATGTGCCTTATATGTACATGCCCACCTTTAGCGCGAGGCCTTTTGGGAGCTCACTGGCTTCGGGTTCCATTGGAACTTCGAAGTTAAGCGAGTAGCACATGAGGGCACTCCTAGGATGGCTGACCTGCTGGGAAGTTGCTCGTGAGTTCCCAGAAACAAAACCGTGAGGGAATGGCAAGCTCAAAGCGAACAATATCGTGCTACGGCGGAGCCGGTCTGGGATGTGACATTAGAAAAGTAGATTTTAATTACTAAATACCAAGAAATTTAGAAAAATGTCACATACAAGATTAAAAATTGATTTTAGTCCTAGACTCTATTTAATGCCACCATATGTATTCAATGTCTCTTTTTTTATTTATAATTTTATGAATTTAAATTTTAGGAAAATATTATAAATTTTAATTCTCATTATGGTAAGCATCTTATATAAGAAAATATTTTCGTAGAGATTTTTCGGTACACTTATTTTTTACATATTTTCTTATCTGTCACTAATTGATTACAATATATTCAGGTACGAACATTTCGGTACACTGGGTTAGTATAATATGTTTAGTTACATACATTTCGGTACACTAGTTTTGTATAATATATTTAGGTACCGACATTTCGGTACACTAGTTTAATATCATATAGTTAGGTACAGATTTTTCGGTACACTTATGGTTTTACATAATTCACTACAATATATTTAGGTACGAACATTTCGGTACACTAATTTAGTAAAATATATTATGATACAGACGTTTAGGTACACTAATTAGAGAAAGTTAAATAAAATTAATGAATTAAAATGTGTATAATAATAAATTTTAATTTTAATATAATAACATTAAATAAGTTATCTATTAAATATAAAAATAAAAATATAATATGAATTTGAATTAAGTACACATTAAGGTACTAAAATCAATATTCAATCTAACACCAGATTTTTATTAAATTTTAATCTTCTTGAAGGATTAAAGTTCAAAAACCCCTATATATATATATATAGACACACACACACATACATACATACATACATACATACATACATACACACACACACATACATGTCTAAATTCAGTCCAATCTTCTCACTGAAAATATACAATTAGTATTATACTATATATACTATGAGTGATGGGAATAACTGACCTGGTTGCCTGACAGTTCCATGAACAACAGTCCCTGGAGAGAAGGAGGTTGACGGCCCAAGAGGCAGTAAATCCTCCAGCTCCAGTCACGCATACTTTTTCTTTCTGGTCAGTCGCCTCACCCGCCATATCTTTACTTGCTATATATCTTCTTACCAAGTTATATATTCAACCTAGCTAATTTCCTTACTCCTCTCAATCCCACCTCTCTAATGATTGATCTCTCTATCCATATCTTCTTCGTCATTCTACTTGTCTGTTTATATATGCGGTGGGGGGAGTCTAATCTATATGTTTTGACAAAAGATGAATGCCCACGTGGTGAATGTTTATTGGAGAAATAGTGATGTGGGTGAAGCCACGAAGTTGTTTCTTATAACAACTTGCTGAATTTTCCATAGCAATATTGAATGCTACAACTTCCTGAATTTTCCATGATAATAATGAAGGTGTGAAATTCCGTTCCCATTTGTCATTACATGTTGTTGAGCATTTTATCTTGTTAAAGGTCATTTCGATAACTATGTTAGTTTTTAGTTTTCATTACATGTTTGGTAACTGCCTGCCAAATTAAAAAAACTCAAATAGTTATTAAACACATTTTCAGTTTTTGTTTTTGTTTTTCCTTTTTTTAATTTATAAAAAGAAAAAGAAAATTGAAAAAAATTAAAAAACGAAATGATAATCAAGCTGCCTCTAAATAATCAAGCATCAAACAAGTATCAAAGTAGCAGATAATGAAAATGAAAACAGATGCATCTTGTCCTACGATCGATGGAACAGTAGTCACTACAAGTGCAAACGGTAGAAAGAAAGAAAGGAAAATGGTTGGATAGAGGATACGCTGAATTTTCCATAGCATGATTGAATGCTACAACTTGCTGAATTTTCCATGACAATAATGAAGGTGTGAATTTCCGTTCCCATTTGTCATTATCTAATTTACGTATTTAGGCAAATTCACTTTATTTTCATAAATAGTCATTAAAAATTTGTAGGCCCTTTTAGTCATTTTTAGTGTTTTCGAATAGAACTCAATCCCACGGACGCGTGGACCAAAAACAATTGCGAATTGGAATGTTAACGAAGGAGAAATAAGGAAACAAAGGAAGCGGCAATTTTCTCTTTTGGACACCTATGTATGGAAGGTCCCAGATTTAGGGAAAGGAGACCTTCTCGTTTTAGAAAACGGCTATGCAGGTCGACTTGGTTGCCTCAGAATCTCTCTGCGATTTTGACTGTTTTTGGACAAAATTTCAGATGCCGATTCCAATGAATTTCGTCGATGACAATCTCGACCACCATATGGGATAGACTACTCTCATCCCTATGGTCATTTCCCACCCAATATCGACGCAGTTTGGCACTCATTCGTGGCGGATTGAGTCCTGAGAATTCCGAGACTTTGACGCCGACGATGTCCCTTCTTTGTTCACCTCAACGTCGACGACTGCCTCCAATGCACTCACCTCAATTTGGGCTACAAACCCTAAGCTTTAGATTTGACATTCGAGCTTTATAAAAGACACGACAAGGTACACCTTTTTTGCCGATCCACGACTTTACTGATGAATTCAAGGTTTTCCCGTCATATCTAGACTCCGGCGAAGATATGAATATTGCTCCACTCTCCACAGGCTTCAATTTGACATAATATGGGTCATTTTTTGTTATGGCCAGAATCCGACGAGTCGTAGCCGTTAATTGTCATGTGCGGCGGCGCGAGGCAGCGGTGTGTAGGCTCGGTGCCCACTTTGTCTACTTAGGCCAATTTCTATGCCCTGAATCTGGTTTTTGACACCCTTTTTGACTTGATTCGACTGTTTGACCCTAGTTTCATAAAGGTTCGCCACACGGCCAGTTTTTAGTTTAAGAACTGAGCATTTTATCTTGTTAAAGGTCTTTTCGATAACTATGTTAGTTTTTAGTTTTCATTACATGTTTGGTAACTACCTGCCAAATTAAAAAAACTCAAATAGTTATTAAACACGTTTTCAGTTTTTTTTTTTTTTTTTTTTTTTTAATTTATAAAAAGAAAAAGAAAATTGAAAAAGTTAAAAAACGAAATGATAATCAAGCAGCCTCTAAATAATCAAGCATCAAACGAGTATCAAAGTAGCAGATAATGAAAATGAAAACAGATGCATCTTGTCCTACGATCGATGGAACAGTAGTCACTGCAAGTGCAAACGGTAGAAAGAAAGAAAGGAAAATGGTTGGATAGAGGATACGCTGAATTTTCCATAGCATGATTGAATGCTACAACTTGCTGAATTTTCCATGATAATAATGAAGGTGTGAAATTCCATTCCCATTTGTCATTATCTAATTTACGTATTTAGGCAAATTCACTTTATTTTCATAAATAGTCATTAAAAATTTGTAGGCCCTTTTAGTCATTTTTAGTGTTTTCAAATAGAACTCAATCCCACAAACGCGTGGACCAAAAACAATTGCGAATTGGAATGTTAACGAATGAGAAATAAGGAAACAAAGGAAGCGGCAATTTTGTCTTTTGGACCCCTATGTATGGAAGGTCCCAGATTTAGGGAAGGGAGACCTTCTCGTTTTAGAAAACGGCTATGCAGGTCGTCTTGGTTGCCTCGGAATCTCTCTACGATTTTGACTATTTCTAGACAAAATTTCAGATGCTGATTCCAGTGAATTTCGTCGATGACGATCTCGACCACCATATGGGATAGACTACTCTCGTCCCTATGGTCATTTCCCACCCAAGATCGACCCAGTTTGGCACTCATTTGTGGCGGATCGAGTCCTGAGAATTCCGAGACTTTGACGCCGACGATGTCCCTTCTTCATTCACCTTAACGTCGCGACTGCCTCCAATGCACTCACCTCAATTTGGGCTATAAACCCTGAGCTTTGGATTTGACATTCGAGCTCTGTAATTGATGCGACAAGGTACACCCTTTTTGCCGATCCACGACTTTACTGATGAATTCAAGGTTTTCCGGTCATATCTAGACTCCAGCGAAGGTATGAATATTGTTCCACTCTCCACATGCTTCAATTTGACATAATATGGGTCATTTTTTGTTATGGCCAGAATCCGACGAGTCGTAGCCGCTAATTGTCATGTGCAGCGGCGCGTGGCAGCGGTGTGTAGGCTCGGTGCCCTGAATCTGGTTTTTGACACCCTTTTGACTTGATTCGACTGTTTGACCCTAGTTTCATAAAGGTTCGCCACACGGCCAGTTTTTAGTTTAAGAACTGAGCATTTTGTCTTGTTAAAGGTCCTTTCGATAACTATGTTAGTTTTTAGTTTTCATTACATGTTTGGTAACTGCTTGCCAAATTAAAAAAACTCAAATAGTTATTAAACACGTTTTCAGTTTTTGTTTTTGTTTTCCTTTTTTTAATTTAAAAAAAGAAAAAGAAAATTGAAAAAAGTAAAAAATGAAATGACAATCAAGCAGCCTCTAAATAATCAAGCGTCAAACGAGTATCAAAGTAGCAGATAATGAAAATGAAAACAGATGCATCTTGTCCTACGATCGATGGAACAATAGTCACTGCAAGTGCAAACGATAGAAAGAAAGAAAGGAAAATGGTTAGATAGAGGATACGTACAGGGGTCTCTGACGGTTCCGTGGACAATAGAATCCTTGGAAAGAAGAAGCTTAACAACCCACGACGCAAGAAACCCTCCAGCTCCTGTTACACTGTATCTTCCATTCTCAACCGCCATTTTTTATCACACACACCTCTGACCCCTCTCTCTCAACAGTCAACACCCACCCACTCGTTTTGCTTCCTCGCTCGGTTTGGCTTATATTATATTATTATAGGTAGCCCACCCATGTGCGTTAGGACGTATTAAGTGCGATGCACCATCACGCATCCTTTTTCTTTTTCTTTTTCCTCTTTTTTCTAGAAGACAATAAAGATTTGTATGATTAATGATGCTACGAAAACTACATTTTGTGAAGAAAATTAAAGATAAATTCTTCTGAAAACCACGTCTAAATCATCCATCTAAAGTCTACAATACAACAATTTTATAGGGTTTAAATAGCTTATTTAATTATTTGACATAAATAATCCTAAAAGTTAAATTGTTATTAGTTTTTTATTTATTTTTAAAGAACGATATTATCTACACTAAGGGGTAAGTTTAGCCTCACAATGAGTTAGCAATAATGTGGTTCAAATTTACCTTTAGAGATAATCGAGCCTAAAAGGGATTAGCTAATAGTATAGATAGATAATAAAATGAGAGCAACTTCCACACATGGTGTGCATATAAAATCAAATTGAAATAACTGTAATTAGGGTGCAACTTGGGTTGGGTCAACCCGAATCTGCACATACTCAACTCGATTTAAATCCGATCGAGCAAGTTAGAATGAAGAAAAACCCGTCCAAATCCAAGCCAACCTCAACTTTATCATTTATTGGGTTGGGTTAGGTGAATGTATTGTCCGCCCATGTCAACCAAACTTCAACCTGATTTTGAGCCCGAATTCGCTCGTGCACATATTACCCATCCCATTTCATATTATATAAGTTATGTAAGGTTTATTGTCGTTTTTCATAAGGATAATGAATGAAAGTGTTACTTTTACATTTTTTCTGGTTGAAGTTTTGGTATGTCACATTTCTTTTGGTTGAAGTTTTGGTTCGTCTTATAATTTAACTTTCAACTTTGCATGGTTGAAACATTAGAAATAGTCTCCAACTTGTATTTTTTAGCTTTTGTGTAGATGATGATGTGTAAATGAATATTGACATTGTTTGGTTCAAATTTGAAAAATCCTTGTTACAAGGCAAGAAAAGAACCTTATACAGACTTAACCCATCTGTGACAATCCATTGATAAACAAGATGTCTGAGTAACTTGTGGCGCAAGTAACCAACTTAGTTTACACCTATACAACAATATGTTATACAAATATAATATTGACACATTCAGATCCTTGTTAGTTTTGATTGTGAGCCTCAAGGCCTAACCAAAGGTCCCACAAAGGCATAATTCAAACTAACAATAAACTCACATTTGCAGCACACCAAGCACACTAAGCAGCAAGCCTTCCCTAACAAGCAAGAGCCCCGAAGAGACTGTGTGAGGGACTGATCTAGCCTGAACATAGTTTTTGTCACGCCCGGTGGGGCCCTTTGATATCTTTGTATGTTAAGAAGAAGGAATGAACAAACATTCAGGTGGAAAGTAGAGTTTGGGCAACTCCCTTGTCCAACAGAAGCTAGGATGGCAGATCACCTAGTAGACTTCCCTTCACTACACAGCCTCACAGTTGTAGAAAGCCCGACTTCTTTTAAGAAGTCAGGAAGAAAAGTCACTAATGAAGATTTGCAAGCCACTATAGTGCAAGTACTAAGAAGTATGGAGAAAATCTTTCTGGAAACCAGATGAGAAGTTAGCAGACTGTGTTCCTTAATAGGAACTCTATAGAGAAAGTTGGAGTTAGAGTACTCTACACCAAGGGATGGTTATACTAGGGAAATAATAAGGGAAGCAAGCCTAGAGAAGGAACCAGTAATTCCTCTGTTCCCCTTACTCGAAGAAAAGAAGGACAAAGGGAAAAAGAATGAGGATGCTGGAACCAGTAGGCCAGAAGAAGAAGAGTTTCAAGAGACAAGCTTGCCCAATCCTCTGCTATTTCCACTAGATGGTAAGAGGCAGATCGGGCGGGAATGAATGAAGATTGAGGCGACTAATCCAGTGGGAGAAACAAGCGAAAATGGCTCACCCATAGCTGCGGGCAAGCCTCCTCTTTATAGGCCACCACCATTGGCTAATAAGGGAGGAGAAGCCAAATGGAGACAGTCAGATCCACAGAGGGAAACTTTCTCTGGCATTGGTCGTAGCTCGAAGTGGGGAACTTCTTATACCCCACAAAACAATTTGGCCAACCAGCAGCTCAGGAATGAGTTGGCAGAGTTAAGAAAATGTGATACAGAATGCTCAACCACAGGCCAGCCCGATGTTCAGGATAACATACCAGAATCCTTATCATGAGTACATTGATGAGCAAAATCATTTCCCTCTCATTGATGAGCAAAATCATTTCCCTCTCATTGGTAGGCTTGGCCTCTCAATGGTACTTTATGTTACCCCCCTAATTCCATTGCCAATTGGGGGAAATTGAGATAGCCTTTCATGAGCAGGTTTATAGGGTAAAGCCAGAGATAACCATCAATGATTTGATGGAAGTAAAGCAGTAAGAACACGAGTCTACAGAAGAGTTCATGATGAGGTTTAGAAAAACCAGGATGAAGTGCCAGTTCTCAATCAACCTTGCTCAACTCATTGCCATTGCCCAAAAGACTCTTAGGCTACATCTGAGAAAGAAGTTTTATGATGTGCAGTTTAACGAGCTTTAAGAGTTGGTGATTGCAGCCACTAAGTATGAGAAGTTGCTGACAGAGGAACAGCAAATGAAGCGTTTATCTAAAGTGCCTCAACAAAGCCCCAATACACCAGTTAGTGTTTGAAAGCCTGAAGCAAGGAGAAAATGATAACAATTTGTTATAAGGGATTGAGTTATGTGTTGCAAAGTTGACCACTCTTTTCAAACCTTTAATGGTGAAAGGATTGGTCCAGCCTATCAAAGACTAAAAGATAGTAATGAATGATGGAAGCTTTGTGCCTATGAAGCCCCTAAAGTACTAGTCATGCTCATTTGATTTAACCAAGGCTGCAGACATCTATGAGGAACTAGTAAGGGCCAGAGTAATCTTACCCGACAACACCAAGAAGATGCCCAAACCTGAGGAACATAGAGGGAAGAAGTACTACAAGGTTCACTACACCTTCAATCACTCCATAACTATCAGAGATTAGATCCAAGACCTTATAGTCAAGGGGAAACTCTTGCTGGAGAAACCCCAAGCTAATATGATGATTAATACAGATTCATTCCCAGAAGCCCCAATCAACATGATCAACCTTAATTGGGTTGAGAGAGGGAAATGAAAGGTTTCCATGGATGAAAGAGAAGAAAGAAGGCAAACAGTTATGCCAACAAAAGGTCTTAGGAGATTGCCCGACAGGCCTCAAACAGCTGTAGTCAAATGAGTAGTTATGTGTAGCAAATCTCGGTGTGCGTGTGAACTCGAGCTACCAGCATCAGGAGCCATCATCGACCAAGAGTTAGTTAAAATGAAAGAAATGAAGGAACAAGATGCCCGCATGAGTGTTCTTCGGGCTGCTGAGACAAACAAGGAGACTTCCAAAAATGTGTTCCAAAGATTAGGAGGAGATTCAGAGCCTAAAGGTCTGTCTGAAGTATTTAGGAATTTTGAAGCTTCTGATGAGGTGGAAGATAAGGAGGCAAAGTTGCCACTCTGGTGGATGTTAAAGCACCCCCAACCAACCAATTACAACAGCATGAGAAGGTTTGAGAGGACCATGAGCCCAATACCACCAGTAACAAAGGTAAATTCAGCCCGATTGGGCTGAAAGTGGTATGTAGTAGGCAAGGATGGAAGACCTGTCAGAAAAATAGGGTTATCCATGATAAAAAGAGTTCAGAGGTAACCTAAGGCTCATATGAACTCATTAAAAATCCCTGCCTTTTTAGAAGCCTCTGAAAATGTTAAGTTCGGGAAGTTTACCCAAAGAGGAGAAATACAACTTAGGTGGAGAAGCAAGAAGGAAGTGGAGAGGGCTAATAGCAAAGCTAAAGGCATAGGGGATCATGTACCTCAAAACCCTTATCCAGGGAAATACAGAGTGTTGAGAAGAGCCCAAGAAAGCATGGTGATGGTGCCCACACCTAGTTTGAATCAAGAGCCTATTTACTTTAGAACCATTTCCCTTGAACTGAGGGTACCTCTACCACCGCAAGAAAATATTCCATTCGGGACCCCAATGTAGTTACATGATCTTAATGCCATAAGAGAGGAGGAAGTACCTGAGTTAATGTTGACCTAAGATGCCCAAGCATGGATAGATCAGTTTCTATGCCAGATTGGAGAGAAGAATGAAGAAATACCTGGACCAAGCAACTTCTATGTGAACATGACCTATGTCTTATCGACCATGTTCTGTGCAGAACCAGATCAACCAGCAGCAATCGAGGGTGATTATTTGGCACCAAAACCAATGATGGCATTTGTGAACATTGAAGAAGTTATAGAAGAGGGATCAAGCTTGGCAGACTTACCCGACCCTACAAAAAAGAGATCGAGAGGGTTTACTTTGACAAGATGGTATTCAGCTAGCCAAGTCTACCCTTAGTAAACCGTCTGAAGCCCATATATGTGACAGCTTATTTGGAGGGAGTTCCCTTCAAGAGGGTGTTGATAGATGGGGGCAGCAGTCAATGTGCTCTCACTCAAACAGATGAGGAGACTTTGTAAAAGTGAGGAAGATCTTATTCCTTCTGATTTCACAGTGTCTAGTTTTTTTTGGGCCATCACCAGAATTTATGGGATATTGCCTTTGGATCTAGGGTCAAAAAAGATTATGTTGGCATTCTTTGTGGTGGATAACAGCTCTACCTATAGGGCATTGTTGGGAAAAGATTGGATCCACCAGAGTTTGTCTGTGCCATCTACTTTGCACCAACAAGTTGTTATCTACCATGAGACCAGAACGAAAGAGCCAGGATTTTGGGAAATAATGGAGGCTGAATCACGACCATTTTTCCCAACATCCAATGTTGCAGAAGCAAATTTCTACAATCCCAGGGGTGGGATCTTACAATGTCTAGGTGCTGATAAGAACGACTGTCCTACCAAGGTGACCGCCCAAAAGCTCTTAGAGAATGACTTTCTCTCACTAAGGAGAAATAAGACATGCCTTATATTGTCCCTGCCAACCAACACCAATGATGACCGACCAAAAGAGAAAGGACCAAGTGGTTACAGTCAGGTCCTTAATCAAAAGACTGTTGGAGTACGAAAGAGAAAAAAGAGAGATTAAAGAGAACTCAACCAAAGAAGTAACAGAGTGGGGAGAAGGAACTTCGGGCACCAAAGATAGAGAAATTTTGGAAGAAGAAGTGGAAGCAACCATTCACATGTCATAGTGTATATATGACTTAGACTGGCCAACTGATGAGTTTGAGACCCCAAGGTCAATAGAATTTTTGTGTGCAGAACCTGATAAACCAGCACTCAAAGTACAAAACCATTTGGAAACCATTAATTTGGGAACTGAGGAGGATCCAAGGCCAATATAACTCAGTGGCTTGCTAGAGGTTGGAGATCAGGCAAAGATAGTTGATATTTTGCATGAATTCAAAAACTGTTTTGCATGGCATTACACAAAGATGCCTGGATTGGACCCTAGTTTAGTGGAGCACAGAATGCCTATCAAATAGAGGTACATACCTGTAAAGCAAGAACCAAGGAGGATGTCGAAAAAGATAAAAGAAAACGTCAAAAAAGAGATTAAAAAAAAGAGATTAAGAGGCTGGTAAAAGCTGGATTTATGAGGCCTACAAAGTATGTGGAGTGGTTGGCCAACATTGTACCTATATTAAAAACGATAACTAATGCCATTCGATGTTGTGTTGACTATAAAAACATTAATGAAGCTACTCCTAAAGATAAATACCCCATGCATATGGCTGACTTATCCATCGATGCAATTGCCAAACATAAAGTTATATCTTTTATGGATGGGAATGTTAGCTATAATCAGATAAAAATGGCCAAATAAGATATACATAAAACATCATTTAGATGTCCAGGACATATAAGAGCATATGAATACGTAGTCATGCCATTTGGGCTGAAAAATGCTGGTGTTACCTATCAAAGGGCAATGAATGCTATTTTTCATGACTTAATCGGACATAGCATAGAGGTGTACATTGATGACATCGTGGTGAAGTCTAAAACTGAAGATCAGCACCTAGAAGACCTTAGACAAGCTTTGTTAAAGATGAGAACCCACAAGTTGAAGATGAATCTTAGAAAGTGTGCCTTTGGGGGTGAGATCGGGCAACTTTTTGGGGTTCCTGATCCATTAGAGAGATGTGGAGATAGACAAGAACAAAGCTCGGGCTATAATGGAATCACCTTCCCCTACCAACAAAGCACAATTGCAGAGGTTTTTAGGGAAGATTAACTTTTTAAGGAGATTCATTGCTAATCCAGCGAGCAAGATCTTACCATTGACTCATTTATTAAGATTAAAGAATCAAGATAAGTTCGAGTGGCGCCTTCAGCACCAAGAAGCTTTTGATAAAGTAAAGGCTTGCCTAGCCTTTCCACCAGTACTCATGCCTCCCTAAAGGAGGAAATCTTTGAAACTCTACATTTCTGCATCTGAGAAGTCAATAGGTAGTTTAATGGCTCAAAACAATGAAAGAGGGAATGAGCAATCAATATATTACCTCAGTAGGGTCCTCACTGAGGTAGAAATAGATATACCCCACTTAAGAAGATATGTTTAGCTTTATACTTCACTGCCTACAAATTAAGGCATTACATGTTGCCTTGCCATGTTCACATAATTGCCAAAACTGATGTGATCAAGTATATGCTGTCAAAACCAATGCTAATTGGAATAATTGGGAAATGGATCCTAGCAGTATCAGAGTTCAGTTTCCAGTATGTACCTCAGAGGGCAATAAAGGAGCAAGCAATTGTAGTATTCCTGTCTGAGCACTAAGACTCCAAGGAGGAACTTGTCAACATCCCAAGAACCTTAGAGGTAGCCAGCCTTTGGATCCCACCTAGTAGAGCTCATTTGAGCAAGAAGGAATGGATCCAGTAAGAAGTAAGGAGAATAACTAGCCTATGCGTCATCCGTTGGAAGTTATATTTTGATGGGTCTTGCACACAACATATTGCATTAGCTGGAATTGTCATTATTAATCCAAAAAGGATTCAACATTGCTACGCATTCCTTCTGGATTACAAAGATAGTACCAACAACAGGGCAGAGTTCAAGGAATTAATCATTGGCTTAGAAATTCTAATAAAGTTGAACGCAACTGAAGTAGAAATATATGGTGATTCTGAGTTGGTGATTAATTAATTGAATGGAGAATACAAATGCAGACACATCACAATGGCAGGATATTACTTGGAAGCTACTCAGTTGTTAAATTATTAGGGCAGTGAAGTGACAATCAACCATTTCCCTAGATAAGTAAATTTACTTGCCAATGAAATTGCGCATATGACTGCTGGAGTACCGGTTCAAGAGAGAAAGCCTCAAATGAATGTAGAAATACAAAAGAGAAATCTCCCTTCTATCTTTGAGAGAGGATTTAGCTTGGATGTAATGACTAAAGAGCCTGAGATAGAAGACTGGAGAACATCTATCATTCAATACTTAAAAGACCATTATTATCCCATAAGCAAGAAGATGAGACGGCAAGCAACTAAGTTTGTTATATGGGACAAAACCTTGCTAAAAAATACTCCAGATGGGCTTTTGTTGAAATGCTTGGGCTTGGAGGAATCAATGTGGGTGAAGGATAAAGTGCAGGAAGGCATTTGTGGAGCACACCAAGCAGGGACAAAGATGAGGTGGTTGCTGAGAAGATATGGCTACTTCTAGCCCAGCATGGAAAAAGATTGTACAGCCTATGCTAGAGGATGTGAAGAATGTCAAAGACATGGACCTCTGCAGCATATACCCTCAGTACCTTTGAATCCAATAGTGAAGCCATGACTTTTTCAGAAGGTGCGCAATGGACTTCATCGGGAAAATATATCCAGCTTCTAGCAAATGACACACTAGTGGGTGGAGGCTTCAGCTGTGAAGATCATTAATTCAGCTGCTGTGAAGAAGTTCATTGAGACTAAAAATCCTAAACATATATGAGATGCCCGTGACAATTGTTACAGACAGATGACCATCATTTATTTCAAAATAAGTCGAAGAGTTTATAGATAAGTTTAAGATAAAGATGATATAGTCTAGCCCTTATTATCCCCAATCTAATGGTCAAACAGAAGCTAGCAACAAGATCTTGGTGAACATTATTAAGAGAATGGTGGTAGGCAGCCCATAAATATAGCATGAGAAGTTAGGAGATACTATTTGGGCTTACAGAACTTCAAAAAGAGCAGGAACTGGGACCACTCCTTATGCATTGACATTTGGGCAAGATGTAGTGCTCCTTATGGAGATCAATGTGAGTTTTGTAAGACTTCAGAATCAATTTGGTCTACATAGTGATGAATTTATTCAAGCCATGTGTCAATGAATTGAAGATTTAGATGTTGCCTCAATTAAAGCTCTAAACAAGATCCTAGAAGGGAAGAATGTTGTTACCTGAGCCAGCTCAAGTTAGAGGTTTTGGGAAGTGGAGTCCCACTTGGGAAGGCCCTTTTACAATCAACAAAGTGTTAAACAAATGAGGGTACTGCTTGACAGATTAAGAGGGAAACTTGCAAAAACATCCGGTTAATGCTAAGTTTTTAAAGAAGTATCACCCAACTCTTTGGAATGTTAGAGATTATTACATTGATGAAACCTAAGTGCTTAGAAAAGTAGTGAAGGCATTTTTTTATACATTTAAAGAAGTTAAGTATTGTTAGAGAAACAAGTAAAATAGTAAAGCAAAAAAGGTATTTCATTTAATAATTGGAGAAGATTACAAGAGATCTTAGCTTAACAAGTTTACATCCCTTGTAACATTTCACTCTATTTGCTTACCTCTCAGCCCGAAGATACTGGTCTCTCAGAGCCCTCAAATTCTCGAAGAAATAGATGATGGACTCATATTGCACCTTAGACATTTGTTGGGCCTTGTACAAATTTGTGAGAGCTCTCTCAACCCCTTGGAGAGCTTTGAGGCTGAAAGAAGCAGTAAAGTTCATCTACATCCATTCCCTAAAAGCCTGGCGTTGATCCTGGAGATGCTGAGGCTCAAATGGGCACCTTGGAGACCTCAACTTTGTCCTAATTTTCCTGAACTCTCTAACTAATTCAGGCAAGAGGGTCGTGGCTGGAATGGATGCTAGAAGGGGATGCATTACCCAACACCCCCAAAAGCAGCAACAGCGATGGCAGCCTCAAGAGTGGAAGAAAGAGGGACCTCAGTTACGACAACCTTCCTAGGCTTAAGGATTGGGATCTCTATGACTCCAGAAACCTTTTGAGGCCGAGGAAGGACTACCTTGCTCATTGCGGGCTGAGAAGACTTGCTCGAGGCCTCACCAGAGGCCTGTTGAATCAAGAAGAAGGCAAGTTAATGTGTTGGTATATACTAAGATAAAGAAAGAACAAAAGTGAAAACACTTGTATACTTGAGATGAGCCTTGAGCTTTGGGAAAGGGTGGTGTTGATGCTGATACCTTAGAGAGTGGAGGTTGGCTAGCCCGAGGAGAAGCTTGATGAGCCTTGGGCCTAGTCACCTCAAAGACAACTAGTATCTCAGGGACTATAAGCTCCCCAAAGGTTAGTGGTGGTTGAGTAGTGGTCTCTGGCGCATGAGAATACTACCAAGAACAACATATAGTGTAAGTTCTAAATGAAGAAACCTAGGAAAAAACTTAGAGGAGTTCAAGAGAAGAGACATACAGAGGCACTATCATCTTCCACGAAGTGAAGCATCTCCCCAGTTGTTGGATTGAACTGGGAAGTAGTGGTCACCATCATTACTGGAGGAAGATGGGAAGAATGTGGGGCTGGTGCTTGCCCAACCTGAGATGCAGAAGTATCTCTTCTTGCTTGGAAAATAGCATAAGTAAATGTTAGCCTCTAAAACTCAGAAATACAACTTAGCTAATATTAAGATAGAGAATTGGACCTTTGATGGCTTAGCCCAAGAAGGAGATGGATGCACCGATCAGGCTGGAAGAGAAGAAGGCTCAGGCTATGAAGTTCCCTCTGCTTTGGTAGCATGTTTTGAAAGACAGTAAAGGATCAGCCAAGTATTGGGGGAAGAGCTTCAGGACACTAAAGTACTCAAAATTAAGAAAAATACCTTCAACTCTTCCAAAAGTTTGGCGAGGACCTCTTTGTCACTCTACTGCACTTTGGCACCCTTCTGCTACTCTTAGGGAGTGGGGGTAGGTTTCTTGGTAGTGGGAGGCCCTAATTGCAAGAAAAGAATGATTAGTTTAAAACTCAAGAGAACCAAAAACAAAACAAAAAAACAAAAAGAAAAAAGAAAAAAAAAAGAGAACCAAGGTTGGGTTACTTACTGGTAGATTTCTGTTTCTTCCTACCTACTTCAGTGGGGAGGGCAAAGAAAAATCTGGAAGCTTAGGAGGTCTGAGACTTAGTCATTTTCTTCATGGGAGTAGCTCTTGGGGCAGGTAGAGCAAGCTGAGCTTGGGGCCTTTCCTCTAGCTCGAACTTTTATGACTCCACCATAGAGGGCATTGCCCAACGAGGAGCTCTCATCTCTATCTCAGGCCCAACTTCAGTCTTCGACTCATTGAACAGCTCGGAGATATCCCTAGCATCCCCAGAGGCATGGCTGGAGCCCACTCCTTGCCTAACTGCCTTGGCAAGAGCCTCTTGGATGACCAAGGCGTCAGCAACCTCCTGGATGACCAAAGCGTTAGCAACCTCCTTTTCTTGCCCGACATCCACTTCATCAGTGTTGTCTTGGGCTGCACAGTTAGAGAAAGAGTTAACAAAGAACAAAATTGTAAAAGTATGATGTGAAATATGAGAACAGAAGCAATGTGGTTTACTGATAAGCAGAAGTTGGTTCTTTTGGTTGATGGTCTTCTTCCAGCTATCAAATTCTTCATTTTTTGGGAGAGATTTGATGAAGACTTGCCCGAAGAGTCGATCATGAACTTCCCAAAGGTCTCCATCATATTTCTTGCACCACTTGGCCTCCCACCAAGTGGTGAATAGATAGGTGCACTCAAAGTTCAAGACCACGGGCTTGTGAGCTATTTCGCTCATCACCTCCAAGCTTCACTGACTAGACGGAAAAGTGACCTCAGAGGGAGAACGGAGGCAATAGGAAGTCCCACAGTGAATGGAGTCAAAGAAGGGCACTGAGATTGCCTATCTGAACCCCAGCTGCCTACCATAGAAGTTAAGATAGAAGACCTCCAGCTCGCGCTCGTATCTAGCTCAGTCACTCCGAACTCCCTAAGCTAGATCCTTCTGTTAGATGCAGCTGATAAATCTCTCCTTGCACGAGCTGCTAGCATCCTCCCCGAATGAGTTTTGGAAGAGTTGGTCTGAGAACTAAAGGTACCACATCAGCACAGAGGCACCCCACTCTAAGTCTGCCCAAGTCCGACATATCTTAAAAAAGTAGAGGTAGGCTAGAGTGGAGTGGCTGGTGGTGGGAGCTTCTGCCAAAATTTAGGCTGAAGCCACGTCCTCAAGAAACTCCAAGTAAGCAACCCAAAATTTAGGGAAATACCATTGGCGCCAAAGCTACACCATCCAAGTGGCCTCATTAACGTTGGTCTCGAAGGGCTGATTATTTGTCATCTCATGAATGAGGTGATAAAGATACGGTATGGGTCGTGGCTTGAATTTAGGCCATGAGGCCGGATGCGCCGATCGTTTTTTTTTTTTTTTTTTTTTTGTGCAACCGTCTAACGAATTTTCCTCGCGTCTTTGTAGAATTTCTTTGAGCATGTCTTCCTCAAGCCACAAGGGTGATGATGGTGTACTGCCATTGTATCGCCAAGGCAGGTCTTTGAGTAAGGTTAACTACTTTAAAATTAGCTCCGACGACTCGTTTAGAGACTTTCTTGAGGCATATAGGCAAGTCATTCCATCAGGAGTGCGTGTGAAGTGCGTCAAGGAAAGTAGCAGTTGTGAACCATGCAACGGGGCTCGGAGAGCCATCAAGTTTCACCCCTATTACTTCATGTTGGGATTTACTTTCCCCATGAGTGCTTTATTCCATAAAGTGTGCCCCCGCTCAATGTTCTCCAAATGCGGTTCATGTGATGGTGATGTTGCTCAATCTAAGCCAATTCTTTGACTTAGATCTGACTATCAACGAACTTTGGTACTTCTTTGACATAGGCCACATCGAGGGAGTTGGGCAGCTGCGACCCCGCCATAGGCTCTTTGATCATTCGAGCAAGGGAGATCATAACTGAGCTAAGGAAACTTTGGAGATAAGTGGATAGTGGGAGTCCCATTCTTCCCTGAGCTACGTGTTCTGACAACTTTTATTACTAGTAAGTTGACTGCTTAGTCCCTCGGCTGCTTTGTGCTTTTGCTAAGTTGCTCACTAATTTGTTGATTGTCCCCCCTCTGCTTATGTAGATTTAAAATTTGGGTCAACTCCTAAGACCTCTCCAGATATAAAGAATGTGCATATTGCTTTGGGTAGCCCTACTGAGTACCGTGAATGGTGTTGGCTGCTTAATCCTCTTCGTCGGGAGAAAGATAGGCTGCCCCCGAGAGAATAGATAAAGCAGATCAAGGCGGAGGCACTAGCTTGTTCAATCACCATTGTGGAGCCCGCTGTAAATAAAGGTGGGAAAAGAGATATTCCCCGCCTGCTTAAGAGATGTCGGCTGATAAAAAGCCAAAGACTTTTTCCGCTGCTCTCCGGCTGCCCTTAGGCTTGTGATTGACTTGACTTATTCCAAGGGGGAAAAAGGTAAGGCTGCTAGATCTGAGCCAATGACGCTTGTCGTTTCAAAGTTGCCTAGTACGATTACTGATAGGATTGCTCAGTGTATAGATTACGTCATGCCCCTAGTGCCAAAACGTCCGTCGGGGGCTAAGTTTGGTTCACCTTTAGAGAGACTTGCTACTATGAAGAACGATAAGGTGGACTCCGCTGCTAGAGTGCTGCCAAAACCCACTCCCCCCACTGCTGAGACTGATTTGCCTGCTAAGAAAAATGAAACTCCTAGCGTGGGCAGTTGTGAGAAGTTCACCAAGCTTGTTTCCAAGAAGGCTACTGAAATTTGTGCCCTCTTGAAACTAGATCTGCTTAAAGACATGGACGTGTGTGCCAAGCTTGTTGATGGCGTTAAAGGGGTTGTCTGCCCAAGTTCCTTTATGTAGCATACAACCGAATATAGGAGGACTGCTCTGCTTGCTATGATGCAGAAAATGGCGATTCTGGCAGCCGAGTCCATGTTCCTTGACCAAAAGGATACCAAGGCTACCAAAGGGGTGGCAAAGACTATGGCAGTCAAAGCCTCTTCCTCGACCGAGAAGATTAAGAGGTTGGAATCTGAGCTCGCTGCTTTGAAGGGGTCTAATATCTATGCCCCATATCTTTGCAGCTTGAAATCGCTCGTCAAGATATCGTTGATTTGAAGACTAGGCTTGACGTAATCAAAGTTAAGTATGAAAGTGTAGAGAATGAGATTGGATGTTACATACCTCAGATTCAAGACCTTAAGCATGCCGTTTCTAAGCTTCGCTCCGTTGCTTATACAAAGGATGAAGAGCTGATTGTTGCTTATTATCAAGTGATCCACTTCAAGAAGGTCGTTGATAGGCTTAAACCCCAAGTGTTGGAACTCTAAGGTGCATTGAAGATCAACTAAAGTCTGAAGAGAGAAGTGGATGAGCTGCAGCACGTCCATGTTAACCTGCTCGAGGATAATGAATTGCTGAAGGGTGAGAAGGCTGGGCTAGAGACTTCACTTACTCAGAGTCAAGTCGATTTCTACAAGTTGGGTTATGTAGACCATCTCTTTGGTAGACTGTATGACTTTGAGTTTGCTAGGAAAGACTTCGAGACCTTCTCTATTTCTCCCAAAGACTTGCTTGCTTTTACTTTCGAGGCTTCCATTGGTGAAGTAGTTGGAGAAGTTGGTGCCCAGGCCGAGGTAGCCAGGGGTGAAGTGCTGGATGATGCCGCTGTAGAGAGCCTCGTGGCTGCTGAAGGTATGGCGACCGAGTAGTCGTGGGATGTCTAAGCTGCTGAAGAGTAGTTTTCTAAGTAACCTTTAGGATTTTCTTTGTTTTCCTTGTTGCTTTTTGCTTTGCTTGAACTCCTTCGGCCTTTGTTAGTTATTTTTATCAATTTTGCTAGAAAATTTAATAAACTTACTTCCTTTGCTTTTCTTCATCTTCGCTTCTTTTTGTTCACACCCAACCTTTGACCTTTAGACTAGCGGCAGTCGTGCTATTTTTCTATAAGTAGATAGGCCCACATAGCCTATGATGTCGTAGGTATTGGTGTAGATTTTTTGCAAAGTTGTTAGCCATAGGGTCGGCAACTATACACCTTACTTACAGAAGCAGACGAGTCCGCGTGACCATTTGGCTATTAACCTTTGCTTTCTTCAATCCTTTGAGCTGTATGGCCTACATCACAACGTACTAAAGATTTTTGGGTTATGAAATTCGCTAACCTTTCGTATCAAAAGTATGCGGTTGTATGGAATTTGTAAGCAAAGGTTTGAAAGAACTCCTTGCTTTTATGTAACCAATTATGTGGGTTGCGTAGCAAGTATCACTACACTTTAGGAATTAGTGTAGATCTTATGTGATCATTCCGCACTTTGGCGGAGGTGAAGCTTATCGGCTACGTAGCATGTCGACAACGGGTAAAGCTTCGTATATGCACGCTAACTTGTTTAACCTTACACGAAAAGGTGCAGTTATATAAGTTTAGCGCGGCTCACCGCTTGAAAGGTAAGCCGTAGGCAGTCTTTTGGAAACCGTAGGCTACCTTAGTGCACTCAATAACAGCTTTAGGATTCCAGGGCAGCCGTCCATACGGCATACTGCGTAATGTGCCTTATCCGTCTTTGAGGCCCGATTCCCCACAGATTAGGCCAAGAGACCCAAAATTTTTCAGTTAGCTAAGCCTTGAAAAAGGCCATCATGCACTTAGTTATGCCAGGGCAGCCCGACTCATCCACGTCTGGATATTCAGAGTGTAAAGTTTATCCTCTCGCATTCGAGAGCAGACCCATGTGGATGTCGGGAAATTGGTTTACCCTCTCGCACTAGAGAGCATGGTTGGTCCCCAGAGGGCGCAATTCATACGATAAGTCCCTAAAAAGGGTGCGATCTTCTTTTATAGTGCAGGATTGATCAGTTGTTGTAAACATGCAGTTGAGCCAAGTTGTAAATTACTTCTGAATTCCTTATTGAAAAATGAGTGAAACTAACGAAAACTTAGTTGTAAGGTAGAAATTGCATAACAACTGGATAGTCCTTGGCTCTCGAGGTGGTGCCCGTTGAGCTGCTTAAGTTTTCGGGCTTTGATGTAACAGGAGGTCATGCATAGTACTTCCTCAGATTATAGGCGTTCCACTGCTTTTCGATTTATTTGTCGTTCATAGTGGCGAAGGTGTAGCTACCCTTACCGCCTACTCTACAGATCTTGTACGGATCTTCCCATATGGGATCCATATTTTTAAAGCCTTCTCTTCGGGCAATGATGAAGGTTTTCCTTAGGACTAGATCTTCTGGCTGGAACTGCCAGATCTTGGCTCTTTTGTTGAACTTGTAGCTGGAGATGAGCTACTGCTGGTAGGCTGCAATGCGGGTGATGACCTTCTCATGTTTTTCCTTTGCCAGATCTAGATTTACGGCCATCTCCTTTTCATTTTGCTCGTCGCTTGGCAGTAGAGTGTTAATACTTGGCATGATGACATTGGGAAGAATAATTACTTCCGAACCAAATGCCAAAGAGAAAGGAGTCTCACCGGCTGCTCGTCATTTGGTTATGCAATACATCCATAAACATCCGGGAAGTTCGTCTGGCCATTTTCCCTTCTTGTTGGAGAGGGACTTCTTAAGGCAATCGAGCCTCATCTTGTTGGATGCTTCGGCCTGCCCATTGCTTTGGGGATACCTTGGCGTGGACATGTGTTGGTTGATGCCATATTTTTGGAAGAACTTCACCAAATATTTGCCTACGAATTGCAAGCCATTGTTTGTGAAGATAGATTGAAGGATTCTAAATCAACAAATGATGTTTCTCCATGTGAAGCGTTTTATATCCGTCTGTGTTGAGGTTGCCATGGGCTTTGCTTCCACCCACTTGGTGAAGTAGTCAGTTGGAACGATCATCATGCCTCTGCCCCCAGTAGTAGACGACATTGGCCATACCAAGTTGATTGCCCAATGCATGAACGGCCAAGAACTCATCTGCGAGTGTAATTCGCTGGCAGTTGTCGCACTTTTATACTAATTCCTTAGCGTCTTGATGCATGGTAGGCCAATAGTAGCCTACATTAAGAGCTTTATGTGTTAAGGATCGACCTCCAAAGTGATTTCCATAGACACCTTTGTGGATTGAACTTAAAACCTTTAGATCGTCGGGAAACGCTAGGCAGTGAAGATGTGGTCCAGTGTAGGATCTTTGGACGAGAATGCAATTCCACATGTAGTGGCGTGCTGCCTTTTTTTGGAGCTTTCTAGACTCCAACCTTTCCGTGAGGAATGTGTCATTGACCAGGTAGTCTATAATAGGACTTTGCCAGTTTGGAGTTGTACTAACCTGTGATACCTCAGCTGCTGGCTCTGCCTTTACGCTTGGCTTGTCTAGATACTCTATTGGAATAGAGCATTTAAGTTGGTGGTCGAGGGCCGAGCCTAAGCCGACTAGCACGTCCGCGTGAACATTGTCTGCCCGCGGAACTTGAGTAAGGGTGTAAGTCTGAAAAAGCCTCAAGTTTCTTTTGTGCCTTCTCTAGGTATTGCGCTATCCTCGGATGTTTTGCCGCATACTCCCTAGTAGACGGACTGGTGATTAGCTAGGAATCAAAATGAATTGCAACCTTTTTCACCGCTAAGTCTTTTGCCATTTAAAGGCTTACTAGTAGGGCCTCATACTCCGCTTCGTTGTTGGATGCTTTGAAGTCTAGAGTGATCGCTTGCTCGAGCATCGAACTATCTAGGGTGACAAGGACCACGCCTGCTCCTGAGCCTTTGTAGTTGGA
The DNA here is from genome assembly GCA_024362995.1 of Heteromeles arbutifolia. NCBI lineage: Eukaryota > Viridiplantae > Streptophyta > Magnoliopsida > Rosales > Rosaceae > Heteromeles > Heteromeles arbutifolia. Next base: position 11,556,383 of record JANCRC010000020.1, read on the forward strand.
TGCACCGTCAACATGCAAATGCCAGAAGTCTCCATCGGGTGGAGTAATAGCGACTAGGGCGTGCTCGGTTGCCTTCGGGGTGTCATTAGACTGTTACGTCACCTAGGCTAAGCGTGAATTCTACTATGAAGTTCTCCAAAGCTTGGGCCTTTATCATTGTGCGGGGTCAGAAAACTAAGAAGTATAGGCCAAGTTCCAACACCCATTTTATTACTCATTGAAAAGCCTCTAGACCATGTAGGATTGATCCTAGAGGATACTGAGTCATGACGATGACTGTGTGAGCTTGAAAATATGGTCTGAGCTTCCGAGCCGAAAAAACTAGTGCCAAAATTTTCACATCGAGAAGAGCTTTAAAAGTATAGAACACCAGCAGTTGGGCCCTCAGCTCTTCTCGTATGAGGTCAGAGCTCAATGCTACTTCTGAGACTGCCAAGTAGATGTATAAGTCATTCGCTGCTTCCAGCTTGGATAGTAAGGGAGGTGATGTGAGATACTTTTTTTCAGGTCTTGGAAAGCTCTTTCGCACTCGTCATCCAATTTGTCTCATTGTGCCCTCTTGATTGCTTTGAAAAAAGGGTTGCATCAATCGGTGGACCGCGAGAGAAAGCGGTTGAGAAAGGTTGCTCGTCCAGTCAAGCTTTGGATCTCCATTAAGGTAGTTGGAGATTTCATCAATATAATTGCTCGAATTTGCTTAGGATGTGCTTCGATTCCTCGTTGCGTCACTAGGTATCCCAAAAATCTGCCTGAAGATACTCCAAATGTGCATTTGGTAGGATTGAGCTTCATCTTGTACTTTATAAGGATGTCGAAGGTTTTCGCTAAGTTGCCGATGTACTATGATCGCTGCTTGCCCTTCACCATGATGTCATCAACGTAAACCTTCATGGTTACTCCAATTTGCTTATTGAACATCATGTTTACCAATATTTGGTAAGTGGCTCCCGCATTCTTGAGGCCAAAAGGCATGACCTTGTAGCAGTAAGTGCCTCGCTTGATCACAAATGTGGTTTTCTCCTTGTCCGGCTTGTACATGGCTATTTGGTTGTAGCCAGAGTATGTATCCAAGAAACTTAGCAGCTGGTTCCCAGAAGTTGAATCTACTAGTAAATCGATTTGGGGAACTGGATAAAGGATCTTTCGGGCATGCTTTGTTGAGGTCGTTGTAGGCTACGCAAACCCTCCATTTGCCATTCTCTATCTTCTTTGCTAGCACTACATTGGCAAGCCATGCTGAGTGTGCTACCTCTTCTATGAATTCGGCCTCCAATAGCTTGTCAAATTCTGCTTCGATGATCGCTACTCGCTCAAGTGTGAAATGTTTTCTCTTTTGGATCACTGGTTTGGTGGCAGGGTCGGCGTGCAGCTTATGGCAAGCTGTCTTGGGGTCGATACCAAGCATATCGGAAGGTGACCATGCAAAGACGTCATGATTTTCTCTAAGGAAAACCGTGAATTCATCATTTTCCTTTGGGCTCAGACGTGAGCCGATTCTAGTAGTCTTCTCTGGCTGCTGAGCATCAAGAATGATGTGCTCAGCATCCTCTTCGGGTTTCTAACTTATCTCGTCTGCTGGCGCATTGGTTTGGACGTCATCTTTGTTATCCATCTGCTGTAATTGCTATTTAGCAGCTTCGTCGTCCCTTTAGACCTTAGTAGCCTCTACGGGGGTAAGGTCTTCTTATTTGATTCCTTCAATACTTGAACAATGCATCGTCGAGATGTGGCTTAGTCAGACTTGATTTCTCCGACTTCTTCTCCCCAAATACAGAATCAAATTTTTTAATATTTGACGGAGGTTACGACATCCAACTTTATCATCCAAGGTCGCCTTAGAATCCCATTGTAGGGAGACGGGTCACTTACTATCGTGAATGTCTATTTTGAGAAAATTGATGGTGTTCTCACGTCAAATGTGATGTTACCGACGGTAGTCGAGGTGTGTCCGTTGAATCCGGTGAGTACCTCCACTCGACGTACTATTGTGCTTTCCAGGCCCATCTTCTGAATTACTAAGAGTTGAAGCAAGTTGACCACACTTCCGTTGTTAACCATCATTCTGTTGACTATGGTGTGGGCTAAGTGAACAGATACCACTAGTGCGTCGTTGTGTAGGAAATAGACGCCTTCAACATACTGCTCAGTGAAGCCAACGATAGTCCCAGGTTGGGTGTTGATTGCCTGGACTTGCGAGACTAGTAGAGCTTGCTGGATCTTCCTCTTATTAGAATTGTTGATGGCCCCCAAATGCTCGGATTCGTCGAATATGTCATTAATCTGAATAGTCTTAGTTGGTGGCTCTTCGTCGGCGTCTGCATTCTTTCTAGGCTGCGCAACTGGCTTGTCCAAGTATCTGTCGATCTTGCCTTCTTTCATGAGCTTCTCTAGGTAGTTCTTCCAAGTGTAGCAATTGTCAGTTGTGTAACTAAGACCTCGGTGGAATACACAGTACTTCGTGTAGTCTAACTTGGAAGTATCTCCCTTTGATTGTTTCGGCAGGTTAAACCATGGTTTGCTCTTGATGTCATGAAGGATTTAGCGAATCAAGATTGAGAACTTAGAGTAGTTCGTGGGCGTTGGCCCCCCTTTAGTCGAGGATTGGTCCCTACGCTTGGCCTTCTGCTAGGAGTTTTTTTTGGAAGGCTGTACTCGCTATCGAGTCGTCGCATCCGACTATCTTCACCTTTTCTACTTTAAACCTCTTCACATAGTCGCAGAGCAACTCCTTTGGATTCTTTTTCATATTGAACAAATTATCAGATTTCTTCTTGATCGAGCGGTACGACGAATATTCTTTGGTGAAAACCAAAGAAAGATTATAAAAGCTCAGGATGGATTGTGGTGGTAAGGTGTGGAACCAATCTTGGGCCTCACCTTGCAAAGGGGTGGCAAATATCTTGCACATAAGAGCATCGTTGTTTGGATAAAGGACCATTGTGCTTCAGTAGTGCTTCAAGTGTCTTTCCGGATCTTCATCTCTTGTAAAGAATGTGAAATGTGGTATGTTGAACTTACGTGGAGGCTCTACCTGCTCGATCTCGTCCGTGAAGGGTGACCTGCTCATGTTGGTTACGTCTCATCTTAACGCCTCATCGGTGACCTTGTTGCTTTGAAAATCACGCAATTGCTCATTCGGTCAAGAGCCTATCTATTTCTTCCTGAATTTTCCTTTCTTGGGGTAGTGGAGCTCCCCACTGCCCACGATCTTAACTTGCTGGTCTAGGCTACTCTTCTATGTGCTCGACTCGTCTGTGCATGTGGTTCATTCGGAGTAGGCGAGGGAATTCCTCGCAGGCTGCCGGTTGAACTTGAGCCGAATTAAGGGACGGTTTCTCTTCATCCGTTGTGATGCCTACTCCGATGTGAGGTGGAGGTTGCTCCTTGCGGGCCTAGCCGCGAAAGAACACCTTACCTGGAAGGTTGCTCATGTTGATTATCAAAATAGGGCCCCAACATCGAGTGTAGGCTCATTTGTGGTCTTAACCGAAAATGCACGCTCCTCGCGCACTAAGACAAGAGTATACGTTATCTCAAGGGCCCAATCGAGAGTGTACAATGCCAGAATGCTCGGTTCATGGTTGGTCGAGTGGCTGCTTGCCAGGACACTGCTGGAGAGGTTCTTCGTCTGCCCTTGTCCTATTTCAGGACACCTCGTCCGGGGCACGTTACATCTCGGTGCGTTGCAGGAGCTAATTCACCAAGGTCGTCTGATGTGCATGGAAGTGGGCTGCTCCATGTGCGACAAGCGTAAGTGTTAGGCCTAGGCTCGAGCCGGATCGTGGCTTAAGCCAGCTCGCCTTGGGCTTGGGCCCGTGTGATTTGGAACGGCATAGGGCACTAGGTTGTCCTCAGCGCAGCTTGGGCCTGTGGGTCTTAGGCCGTGCGTTAAGCTTGGGCTTGCGCTGCTGGGGCAGCGCCTTGGGCTACCCTTGGGGCCTGGGCTTGCTCATCACCGTGAGTTGTGGGCTTGCCAAAGGTAGCCACGGTGGTTGCTACCGCGATGGCTACTATGGTGGTGCCCCATGGGGGTGGTGCCACTCCACTCGTCTTCGCATTGAGCCTCGTGGATTTCCGTGGTCCAAATTCTTGAACGTTGGAAGTTTTGTTCGTCGTGGTTTCCGAATTTCTTGTCATTTTACTTTTCTTTTACGTTTATTCAAAGAATTTTTGTATAAAAAATTCTAGGAATGAGAACATACAAAAAATCTACGAATGAACAAAAAATAAGAAACCTTGAATGCGAGAGTCTTCTTCGAGCGTTGGAATCAAACTCTCAAGGAAAGCACCAATTTGGGGATACAAATTTCCGCCTTCTTCTCATTTGACAAAAATGCACCTGCAAAACAATAACACCTAAGATCAAGGCCAAGAGCTTCACGTGCCCACGATGAATGGAGGGGGGCTTTGGCCTAAGAATCTTTAATGTCAAAGTTAGAATTTGAGAAAGAAAGTGTTTAGAGAATTTTAGGGAGAGAATGAACTTAGGTTTTCGGAGAAATGTGAAGCTATATATAGGGGTGTGGCCAGCCTTATTTGGAGAAATAGGAACCGGCCACTTATGGTGGAATTTTGGCTCTAATTGCAAGATATTATGTCAAATAATATCTTGCAATCAATTAGATAATTAATCAAATAATTTTGGTAATTAATCCCAATTTGAAAAGAATAATTGGGAGTTACCTTGTGGGTGAGGTTTTGATGAGGAGTGATGAGAGGGTTTTAAATAAATACCATTTTGATCACCTTTGACCTTGATTGAGCCGTTGTATGCGCGTGGGAATCCCGGTGTGCCTTAAGGGTAATTTTGTGTTTTTTACCCAAAAGTCCACGTGTCACCTTCGTAATTTTCTTGATTACTTTTTGGTCCACAGGTTGGGAGTGAGCCAATTGGCAGGAGGCATGTTGCTCTCCACTACGATTGGGACTCGAGCAGTCCAAGATAACCCCAGCGAGTGTACCCCTTCCTCCTCGAAGAAGATGGATAGATTCAGGCTAGCCCGAGGACAATGAAGGCCATTGAGCCGACGACACAAGTTGACAATTCCCTCTCCAGACTCGCATGCAGGGCGTGATTTGGGGGCCATGGTTGAATTCGAGAGTGAAAAGTGAAAAGTTATTGAAGACTAGGGCAAGAAAAGGCTGAGAATGCAAGAGATTCAAGAGTTCTGGAAATTCAGAGAGATAAGTTTGCTGAAAGTGATGGTCGAGAAAATTTAAATGGAAGTTATTTAACGGGCAAGTAGTTAACGTTAGGGATCGTGGGTTTTTGCAAAGGTTTATTCGAAAAACGGCTGATTAAGTGGCGCGAGTATCAAGTTAAAGCATGCAATTAATTTTAATCATTATCAATGTCTTGGTTAGCAGACTTGACAATGATTAAAGGGGGCGCTATTTGGGTTCATGTTTAACAATGGGCTTTGTAACTATGGAGGCCCAAGAATAGAAAAACAAAGAGGAAATTGGGCTCAGACATGTCGATATGCCCGAGAAGAATTCGAAGCCATTTCAACAAGGCATAGGCCACATGCCTATGTTTAAAGTGATGGGCGACAAAGAGCACCTCACCATCAGCTAAAAGCACTTCTCAAAGGCAAGGATGAGTAAATAAGTGATGACTCACTACCCTTCAAAAACCATCAACTAAAAGCAAAGCTTGGACAGTAGGGCCAAATTGTCTATAAAAGCAGAGACGGACGCCAGAGACAATGACACTTTACCAATCAATCAAAAGACATCCCACTTTGCTCTCAAACAAGCAAGAAACCAGAAAGCTGCATTTTGTCCAGACTCTACCCTTTTAGTTATAGATTCCCCATAGAAAGCCATCTTTTGTCAAGATTAAAAGCTCTGCTACCTTCCCCTAGTGTTGTAGTATCGATAGCCTTTAGTAAAACCTTTTTACTTTTCATACCCCAAAGTATACAAACCCCTGTAAACACAAAGAGAAGTGGTTGCAAGAAGTTGAACCTTGCCCGACAAGGTTAAATCTTGCCTGAGTCTCTTTTGTTTGTACTTACATATAGTAGATCTGTTGTATAATGCATTTTCTTTCATGTTTTAAATCATTTTCAACTATTTCTCCACTCAAAAGTATTATCTGTAATCAAAACTAGATAAGTTAATGAACCTGTTTTCATTAAAGCAAGCTTTGAGCAAGGAAATGGTTGGAAGGGCCCTAAACCCCCTTCATTTTGGACATACAATATTATGAGTAAAAGTCCTTGTTTACAAGGCAAGAAAAGAACCTTATACAGACTTAACTCATCTGTGACAATCCATTGATAAACAAGAAGTCTTAGTACCTTGTGACGCAAGTAACCAACTTAATTTACACCTATACAACAATCTGTTATACAAAGATAATAATGGCATGCTCAGATCCTTGTTAGTTTTGATTGTGAGCCTCAAGGCCTAACCAAAGGCCCCACAAAGGCACCATTCAAACTAACAATAAATTCACATTTGCAGCACACCAAGCAGCAAGCCTTGCCCGACAGGCAAGAGCCCCGGGAAGACTCTGCGAGGGACAGATCTAGCCCGAACAATATGTTTGGACTCCACCAACCTAATCGGCACTGCAACAAATTAAGCCAAATTTTCCTCTTCGATCGTGGGATGTGTAACTTCAAACAATGTAGTTAGCTACGTGGAGCACGCTCCGAGATGTTTCCAGTATCAGAGCAGACCAGCCTCTTTGTAGCTTTCAACTGAGTCAGTAAGCATCTCTTTCAATGGTCGGAAACTCAAACCCAGCCTCTGAAGTTTTTCCGAGCTCAACCTTGGTTGTTCTTCTACTTCAACAAAGCTGCCAATATACATGTATAATCCAAAATCATAAAATTAGTTTAAACAGAAAACCATTACAACAAGAATCCCTGTCCATTCTGCTTAATTTTGCATTGGATGACATCGATGATCAATAACGCTATATACATAACTCATTTGAAAATCTCTCCATTCTAGTTACCAAGTATAGATTGAAGAGAAACCTTACTTCTTAGGATAACTGTAATTAGGATAAATGCTCTTCAGCTCTTCAACCAGATCTCTCGTCTTGATATTGTGAGCGGTGCATATGTATCTTCCTTCAGCCTCAGGCTTCTCATACACCGAAACGACTGCTTCAGCTAAATCCCGCACTTCAACTATCATCCACGCCTTGTTTTCCAGTGACATACCATTCTGCTAGGAGACAATATTAAATCAGTTAATATGAATATTCTTGACTGGGGGATAAACCTGGATCCTGGGTCATAGAGATCAAAATGGAGCCAAATGCATAAACACCCACAATAGACAATTACCAAGGGATGAGTTTACAACCCCACCTACCTATCTATCTATACATATGTAGATTTTATACATAATTATGTAAAGCGTGTAACTGTTAATGGTAGTAAGAAAAATTTCAAGAATCATACTATAGAAAACAAATCCCTGACCTATCAAGTTTTAACTGTGAAATGGATTTCTGCAGGGGTTTATTTGTGAAAACCCTTGATTTTAAAGAAATGGATTTAATTTTTTTTAACAAAGCAAGGGATTTAATTAATCAACGGAAGATTCTGATTGAAACTCTGTCCAAAAGCATTTCGCCGGATCACCATCACTATTAAAACCTAATTAGAAAACTAATTTCACTAAATAAGAGGCTTATTCATTGGTGTACTTTCACCTAATTAGACATGATCGAGGTGTATATGCGACGTGATGAGCTAAGACTAGTAGGTGCTAGACAATGACCCCTTATTATGTTAAGATTTTAGAGAGTCAAGTCAGTGGTCCACTATTAATCACACTAATACTGTCTTAAACTTAACCACTTACGCAATCCAATAAACACTAATACTGACTCAAGGCCAAAGGCAAAGCATTATTTTCTCTAACAAACACAAAAAGTCGAAATATTATTTGGTAACTACCACCAGGCAGTAGCTATAAGACAGAAAACTAACACATATGTCTGGACTCCACCAACCTAATCGGCATTGAAACAAATTAAGCCAAATTTTCCTCTTCGATCGTGGGATGTGTAACTTCAAACAATGTAGTTAGCTACGTAAAGCACGCTCTGAGATGTTTTCAACATCAGAGTAGTCCAGCCTCTTTGTAGCTTTCAACTGAGTCAGTGAGCGTCTCTTTCAATGGTTGGAAACTCAAACCCAGCCTCTGAAGTTTCTCCTAGCTCAACTTTGGCTGTTCTTCTACTTCAACAAAGCTGCCAATATACAAATCCAAAATCACAAAATTAGTTTAAACGGAAAACCATTACAACAAGAATCCGTGTCCATTCTACTTAATTTGCATTGGATGACATCGATGATTGATAACGCTATATACATAATTAATTTGAAAATCTTTCCATTCTAGTTACCAAGTATAGATTGAAGAGAAACCTTACTTATTAGGATAATTGTAATTACGATAAATGCTCCTCAGTTCTTCAACCAGATCTCTTGCCTTGATGTGAGCGGTGCATATGTATCTTCCCTCAGCCTCAGGCTTCTCATACGCCAGCGACATCCCGCACGTCAACTATCATTCGCAGCTTGTTTTCCAGTGACTCATACCCTTCTGCGAGGAGACAATACTAAACCAGTTAATATGAATCCCGAAGATCATGAATGGAGGATAAACCTGGATCCTGTGTTGTAGAGATCAAAATGGAGCCAAATGCATAAACACCACAATAGACAATTACCACAGTATGAGTTTACAATACCACCTACCTATATATCTAAACATATTTAGATTTTATACATAATTAGGGTAGCACCCATAACGGCTAATGGTAGTAAGAAACATTTCAAAAATGAAACTATAGAAAAACAAATCCATGACTGTGGATGCAAATTTCCACCTTCTTCTTTTTGGACGAAAATGCACCTGCAAAACAATTAACACCATAGGTCAATGCCAAGAGCCTCACGTGCCCACGATGAATGGGGGGCTTTGGCCGAAGAACCTTCAATGCCAAAGTTAAAATTTGAGGGATTAGAGAAATTTGGAGAATTTTGCAAGAAAGTTGGACTTAGGTTTTTGAAGAAAATGAGGGCTATTTATAAGGGTGTGGCCGGCCCTCTTTGTGGAAAGGGGTCCGGCCACTTATGGTGGTTTTTTTGCTCTAATAACAAGATATTATGTCAAAATAATATTTTGCAATCAATTAGGAAATTAATTTTGGTAATCAATCCTAATTTGAAAGAATAATTGGGGGTTAACTTGTATGGATGATTTGATGAGGATGGATGAAATAGGTTTTGAATAAATACCTATTTTGATCATTGACCTTGATTGAACCGTTATTGTCCGCTGCTTGCGCATGGGAGTTCCAGTGTGCCTCAAGGGTACTTTTGTCTTTTTCACCCAAGAATCCACGTGTCGTCTCCATATTTTTCTTGATTATTTTTTACTCCACAATGACCTATCAAGTTTAAGTGGCTTTTTAACTGTGAAATGGAGTTCTTTTTTTGGTCGTGGTAAAATGGGGGTCCATAGGGGCTTATTTTTGTGAAGAGCCCAAGATTTTAAAGCAACGGATTTAAATAAGCGTCATGTGGTTATATCAAAATTAAGTACCCTTCAAAAGCTTGATGAGGACAAAGGTACTTGCATTTACAATGTACTGCAGAATTGGCCCGAAAACAAGTGTAGAACAAACGGTGAACAAGTCAAGCCCATTTCTTCTTGCGTACTCCAGGGCTTCCATTCGCATTCAGTTTTCGAAAGACAATACCAATTATAGAAGATTAAAGAAATAATTACAATCGAAACACACATGAAATGATACAATCCCACTAAAATAACTTTACCAATGCAGTGTTGCAGCTAGATGATATCACCACGCTAAATGTATTTGCGTCATTCCAAATCTCCACCAAAATGAAAATGCTTAATGAAACTAAGAGCGAAAGTTCAAGAACGAGATGATATTCAATAGATTTTTTTTATCATTGCATAGGACTATTGAAAAACATGATTTGACCATTAAAGAGTGAATTTCAATTTCAGTTTCGAAAATACTATGTCATGATTCTGAAATATCTGCAGGATATGATTTTGAAGGTCAATCTCAAAAGGAGTTGAATAGACACACTAAGACCATGAAAACATGGTCTATGCCTAATGAAGTAATTCGCATGCTTATTTTTAGCTACGCTCTTTGCAACTTGATTTTAATTTTACTTTGCCTTAGTAACTCAAAAGTCATTTTTTTACTCCTTGAAACTCAAAATCATTTTACTTTGACTTGTGAACCATCTTTTCTTCCTAAAACCCAAAAGTCATCCTTTAGTACATATGTGGGGACCCACCACCCAATATAACTATGCCACATGTACCAATGAATTTGATTATAAATATTCACCATGCGTTAATATCCAACAATCATAAAATATAAAGTTTAAAAGAAGAAATTAAGAATTAGAATTTTTTAGGTTACTGTGCTTGAGATGCAAAGATGGGAAAAAATGATTAGTTTGGTGGATACAAATCAAACCCACATAATGAATTAACATAATTAAGGGAATGTGGAACAAGTGAGTAAAATAACGACTTCTGAGTTTAAGAGGGCAAAATGAGATCAATATCGAGTTTCAAGAGCAAAGTGGAGCAAATTTTGAGTTGCATGGAGTGAAATAAAGACTTTGAGTTATAGGAGGTGAAAAAAGTTAAGGTTCCACCATAGAATCAATCAGCAATATGGAGAGTAGTCCAACCTCTTATAAGCTCTTGCAAGGTTTATCCTTTCACCAATGTGAAACTCTTTTACCTTCACATTCTCACACGCCCCCTTACGTGTGGCGAATTTTCAAGCCAAATACGTGGACAAAACGAATTAGGTGACATGGAGCACATGTAGCCATTGGGCTTTACACGTGGGTCAACATGCTTTGATACCATGAAGAAAGTTGAGGTTCCACCATAAAATCAATTAGCAATATAAAGAGTAGCCCAACCTCTTATAAGGTTTTGCAAGGTTTTTCCTTTCACCAATGTGAAACTCTTTTACCTTCACATTCTCACAAGAGACAAAGTGAGATTAAAATTAAATACTATAGAGATTTAGCTAGAAATAAGCCTAATTCACACTTGAGCCGAAAACCCCCCACCGTGTAAGGCTCGGAGGTGTTAGATCCGGACGGAATTTAAAGCGGCCCAAACATATAGGGTAGGAATCAAGTCGAGAGCATAACTTAACTTTCTACCTATATGAAGCATAAGCGTAGCCAGTAGCAAACACTGCTGCTTATCATACTTACTAAGCAGAACTATTATTTTGTTTGTGATTGTGCACAGCAGTCTGCATACTAAGGGTAGCTAGTTAGCTAGCTAGCTAGCTAGGGAGGAAAATACGGTACACATACAAAAGTCTGTCAACTTTTCCTAACCCACGATTCCAGCTTTCTGGTAGCTTTCAATAGAATCATTAAGCGTTTCCTCTACTGGCCGGAAAGTCCAACCCAACTTCTGCAATTTTTCGGAACTAAGGTGTTGAACTTCTTCCTCTGCATAGGTAAGGCTGCCAATACAACCGGTAACATATCTTAATAACATGAACATGGACCAATCGTTAACGTACACAAGCAAACAGAAGGAAGAATTTAAAAAAAAAAAAAAAAAAAAAAACAGACCATAATTAATTATTGAAGGACTGGTCTAATGGATTAACTTACTTCTTGGGGTACTTGTAGTCGGGATATGTAGGCCTTAAGTATTTCTCCACCACATCTCGTATGCCAATTGAGTGTGAATTGCATAAGTATCTTTCTCCTGCAGCCTCAGGCTTGTTGTATGCAAGAAGCAGCGCGTCAGCTAAATCACGAACATCCACGAACGTCCAGTAATTGCATCCCAAGGACTCAAGACCACCTACACATTCGTACAGAGTTGCGAGCGTGCGTGCACACACACACACACTAGTACATTAATATTGCACAAACAAGAAACATGTCTTGTACCTTGTAATCTTAATATATGAATATGCACAGAGATACCTATTATAGTCGCAACAATGAGAGAGCTACTGGAATTGAGAGTGGATTGCAAAATTGGCCCCAAAATGATAGAAGGACAAACAGTCACAACCTCAAGTCCATTTCTTTTTCCAAACTCCAGAGCCTCGCGTTCTGCTTCTGTTTTCGAAAGATAGTACCATTTCTTGGTTGTTTTTATATATTCGGGAACGGACCAACAAGTCTCATCCTTGACTTGATCCTTAGGCCACTCGGGGTTCATAACGACTGCGGCTATAGACGACACAACTACAACTCTCTTCACTTTGGCCTTTTTGCAAGCCTTGAGTACATTCAGCGTTCCCTTTATTGCTGGTTCAAGAAACTCCAGCAACACATTCATTTATTTTTCAAATTTCAAATTTTTTTTTTCAAAATAAGTTTTCAAATATGGGATTCATTAATCAATCAATGCAGCCGGTCAAATCTAACAATTATAGTTAAATAAATTAAGTTGAGTGAGGTACGCATTAATTAATTAGAATAATCCTAGAAAGACTAAATATGTAGATTAAATTTTATAAACTAAATGATATAGAAGTTGACGATTGAATTATTAGTTAAGTTTTGATTAATATTTTTTTTTAGGATGAATTTGGATGCGGTCCTTATTTATTAAGGTTCTTTGATTGAAACCTTGTTGGTTTTTTATTTTTGATTGAAGTCCCTAAAATTAATGCAATAATGCATTTCTATGTAGGTTATTATAATTTTTAAATTAAAATTTGATATTTGTAGTTATTTATATTAATAATGAGATTTTAAATAAAATCCATAATTTGTTGAAAATATTAAAAGAAATTATACTTAAATAAAACTCATGATTTGTCATTACTTATATTAATGACATTTTACATATAAAAAATTGATAATTTTTATACGATGCATTTTACATACAAAAAGTTGGTACATTTTATACAAAAAAATGTGATACGTTTTGTATAATGGGTACATTTCATATAAAAAAAACAATGGGTACATTTTACACAAAAGAGATGGTACTTACAAAAAAAAAATAAAAATGGGTACATTTTACGTATAACAAAGTGAGACCTTTTTAAAGACAAATGGGTACATTATTAATAAATTATGGGTACAAATAAAAGGTCCAAAAAATATGAGTACAAATAAAAGTTTGAAAAATATGGACACAAAAAGAAATTAATATATGGGTACAAACTAGAACTGAATAGAAAATTGGGTTGCAAATTAAAATGGGTACAAACTAAAAATAAAAATATATGAAACAAAATTTAGCCATAAATATAAATATATCAAATGTAACGTTTCTAATGAATAATTTAGAAATAAAATTTAATTATCTTGATATGTAAAATATTTTATTAGTGAAATAATTAATAATGTTTATTAAAACCAAGGGACCTTGATTAAAATTTAAAAAGGAATAAGGTTTCAATCAATGATCAATGGATTTGAAAAAACAGGGATGAGAACCTAATTTCTCCTTTTTTATTATTAGCGATACATCACTTGATTTGCAAATTTAGTATACAAATTTAATTTACCCAGCATAACTCAATTAATTAAGATAACATAATCTGGAAGATTCTTGCCTCAGGGTCTGAATCATTAAGAGAATTGGGTACAGGGCTGGCAACATGGAAGACTCCGCTGCAACCTTCAATGGCCAAACGAAGAGAGTCGTAGTCCAACAAATCTGCCTTGAACAGTTTGAGGTTCACTGATGCTTTCTCAAGCTTGTTCAAGTGAGCATACTTGCTGTCTCCTGCATGCGCACACAATATATATATATATATATATATATATATATATATATATATTTATATCTCAATTCAGTCCAATCTTCTCACTGAAAATATACAATTAATATTATACTATATATACGATAAGTGATGGGAGCGACTGACCTGGTTGCCTGACAGTTCCATGAACAACATAGTCCCTGGAGAGAAGGAGGTTGACGACCCAAGAGGCAGTAAATCCTCCAGCTCCAGTCACGCATACTTTTTCTTTCTGATCAGCCGCCTCACCCGCCATCTCTTTACTTGCTATATATCTTCTTACCAAGTTATATATTCAACCTAGCTAATTTCCTTACTCCTCTCAGTCCCACCTCCCTTATGATTGATCTCTCTATCTATATCTTCTTCGTCATTCTACTTGTCTGTTTATATATGCGGTGGGGGGAGTCTTATGTATATGTTTTGACAAAAGATGAATGCCCACGTGGTGAATGTTTATTGGTGAAATAGTGATGGCGGTAATGCCACGAAGTTATTTCTTATAACAACTTGCTGAATTTTCCATAGCAATATTGAATGCTACAACAGTACAACTTCCTGAATTTTCCATGGTAATAATGAAGGTGTGAAATTCCCTTTCCTTATGTCACTATCTAATTTTACGTATTTACAGAAATTCACTTTATTTTCGTAATTTGTCATTAAAAATCTGTAAGATCCTTTCAATCACTTTTAATGTTTTCGAATAAAACTCAATCCCACGAACGCGTGGACAAAAAACGATCGCGAATTGGAATGTTAACGAAGGAGAAATAAGGAATGGGTAATTTTGTCTTTTGAACCCCTATGTATGGAAGGTCCCAGATTTAGGAAGGGAGACCTTCTCATTTTAGAAAATGGCTACGCAGGTCGACTTGGTTGCCTCGAAATCTCTATGCGATTTTGACTATTTCTGGACAAACTTTCATACACCGATTCCAGTGCATTTTGTCGACGACGATCTCGACCACCATATGGGATAGACTCCTCTCATCCCCATGGTCATTTCCCACCCAAGATCGACCCAGTTTGGCTCTCATTCGTGGCGGATTGAGTCTTGAGAATTCCGGGACTTTGACGCCGACGATCTCTCTTCTCCGTTCACCTCAACGTCAACAACTGCCTCCACTGCACTAACCTCAATTTGGGCTACAAACTCCGAGCTTTAGATTTGACGTTCGTGCTCTACTAAAGACGGGACAAGATACACCTTTTTTGCAGATCCACAACTTTACTGATGAATTCAAGGTTTTCTGGTCATATCTAGACTCTGACGAAGGTATGAATATTTCTCCATTCTCCACAGGCTTCAATTTGACATAATATGGGTCATTTTTTGTTATGGCCAGAATCCGGCGAGTCGTAGCCGCTAATTGTCGTGTACGACGGCGCGTGGCAGCGGTGTGTAGGCTGGATGCCCACTTTGTCTACTTAGGCCAATTCCTATGCCCTGAATCTAGTTTTTGACACCTTTTTGACAAGATTCGACTGTTTGACCCTAGTTTCGTAAAGGTCCGCCACATGGCCTTTGTAGTAGATGAAGATCTGACCGTTGGATCCTTATGAAATTATAGTATGTGGTTATACGTAATACTTTAGGATCTTAGGAATTTACAGGTTGGAAGTTCGACGTACAGGTCCTCCGGATTAAATTATTAGGGTTGTTAACCGTACCGTTGACCACATTAACCAAGGGTCGACATTTGATCAAAATGTTCTGAATCGTTCTTAAGTACTGAATTTAACATTACTAGATGTCCGATAAAGTCTAGTGGGTCTATCTTGGTAAGCGAGCCATATTGAGGGATATGTGCTTTGTTTTGCGTGCGAGTGGCAACTTACTGAAATTTACATGATTATTGAACTTCTACATGATATAATTGATATGTCATTGCTAGTATGAAAAAATGAGCATGGAACTATAGTAGAAGTATTTTGTAGAACTTATATGTTGTATGACAAGTCTTTTGGTTAGTCATGTGGAATCGAGTGTGTGTGTGTGCGCGCTTACAATTGTGATTCATACTGAATTGATGTATGATGTACGATTCATGATGTAAGATGTATAATGTGTGATGATACAACTAAACTATGTAGCATTGTGGTACATGGGTGGTCGTGCTTGGTTAATCTGCATTGGGGGACCACACCATTTGATGCATGTCTATGGTCTTACTTGGTTAATCCGTATTAGGGGACCATATGCATTATAGGCGTGACTCTGCTTAGTTAATCTGCATTGTGGGGTCACTACCTATTTGGTTACCTTATTCCCATAGGTGGACTTACTTGGTTAATCCGCATTAGGAAACCACGTTATTGGTGTCATAAGCTTGGTTAATCTGAATTAGGAGACCATACGCATTCTAGGGGTGACTCTGCTTGGTTAATACGCATTAGGGGTCACTGCCTACTTGGTTACTTGGTGCGCATGGGTGGTCTTGCTTGGTTAATTCGCATTAGGGGACTACACCATTTAATGCACGCTTATGGTTCTGCTTGGTATATCTGATAGAGGACAATACGTATTTCAAGGGTGATCACTACCTACACGATTAGTTTATGCCTATAGTTCTGCTTAGTATATCCCCGATGGGTAACCATACGTATTCTAGGGGTGATGGTGTTTGGTATATCCGCGACGGGCAACCACTTCCTCCCTAGGGTTGTAAGGAGTAGTTGTGCTTGGTAAATCTGTGATGGGCGACCACTTCTTAGTGGGATTCCGTTAAGTGATCTAGGATCCCAGCTCTTGGTCGGTTCTATTGAGTTAGTCCTAAACCCTAGATTCTTGTGAATAGAAATTACTGATGGTAAACATTTATGTTTGTAAATTAGGGTTACAATATTGCTTAGAATCCAGGTAGGGAAATACAAAGATTATTATCAAATTTCATGAAAGGATACTTGATCTTGTTGGTTGATTAAGTAGTTAAATGTTAATATTGAGTATCCTTGAGTCATGGAATCTATTATTTGTTGTGAATGTGGAACTGTGAATGTGGAACTGTGTTGTAAAACATTGTTATGTATGTGGATGACGAAATGACAATCCTGGTTGTCATATGGTTTCGTTATTGAATCTGAAATGTATTGATTTATGCTTTTCGAGTTCCATTGAGTGATTTTAGAACTTTATGTTTTTTTGCTAAGAAGTATCATGAGAAATGCCAGAGCTTGACAAAGGGTAAACTACGAATGGCTTAATCCCGTTTTAGGGTATGTAGGTAGTCTAATATATAGATTAGATGTAGCCATGAAATAAAAGGAAAAAGTTAGTATGCTATTGAACTATTCGTTTGTTTTGGTCATGTCTCGGAGGCGAGGCATGATAGATGAATAGGCATATGGTGACATCACGTGTCAATCCTAATGTGTATCGGGATTGATGCGTGACAGAATGCTACAACTTACGTATGAGTATGGGTTTGTAATATCTCCATATATAAGAGATGCAAGTCTATAACATTGAGGGTAAATGTTTTATCCCAATCCTCACATGAGTGAGCTATACACTATGTAGTATATACACCAAAGTGAGAGTTTCCAGATAAAAAAAAACATAGAATGTAATTTTTTTAGATCACTTGAAAGTGAAACTAGGGGCAGAACTAGGATTTCATATGCGGGGGCCAAATCATTATACAAGTAAGAACTATCAAGAATTTAAATATGACGTGCACACCAACATGGTCTTAGAATAAACTTTAGTTAGGAAAAACACATGGAAAATCCCTAGAACAGTATGCATATACCAAAAGAAACATCACGACTCTACAGTTACAAATTTATCATGACTCATGAGTATAATACAATTATGCATCCACAAAAGACCCACAATCAACAAACAAGAAAGATAATTCTCACTAGAACTAAACCATGCAAGCTGAAGAACTACTATAATGGTTGCCATGAGTAAAGTACACCAACCTATTATAAGCTTGCAATCGTCTGCCAAGAAGCATTGTTATAAGTTACTTCCAACAAAATCAAGCTTCTTCATAGTCATTGCCAAGTCCACAAACCAAGAGAACCCAAAAAACCTTCACCTCAAAGTTGACTAACATCCGTTGATGTAAAATATGTGATTGAGTAGTAAATCTTCATCTCTATAAAAGATTCTTCTCAACAGAGCAAGAGAGTGGGCACAACTATTAAGTCTCTATAATGAAGCGAAAAAGTAACCACAACAGTGACGTAGGATGATCCAAGGTTCTCAAAGAGACGAGTGTAGATAACCTGAGAATCACTCAACCAAAGGAAAAGAAAACGGAGCTCGTGTTGCTTTGTTTTCTCCAACTTTGGTATGGCATGATTCCATCCGGTGGCGGCTCATGTTGCTTTGTTTTCAGACTATGCTGGCTTTCTTGGCTTTTGCTTCTCAAATTAATGTGCATCTCGGCATATATGTTTATCTCAGAGCAAGTCCACCGTTGAACCTTGCTCGGGGGACAGGCTAGAAGAAAGGGCCCGAGGCCCTATGAACTTGCTCCAGCGTTGACGGAGCCCAAGCGGAGGTGGAGGCCCGAGCACCGGGCCTGTGAAGAGTTGCCAGCCCGAGAACCCGAGCAGGGGCTGACGTCAGGCTGGCGTCAGTCTTTTTTTTAAATTTTTTTCTATCAGGAATCAGGAAGAGGTTGTCGATCACGGTGGTGGTGCAGGAACCCGTAGGTCTGCTTGCAGGTGGAGTCTTCCGCCGAGAGGGCGTTCTCGAGAGTGAGGTAGGGAGCGAAGGTGTGGGACCGGTGGTGGTGGTGGACTCCATCGGAGATCAGATCGGATGACGTTGATTGGTTGAAGTCGGAAAGAAGCAGGCGGCCTCCTTGGGCCTGGCCGCAGAGGACCAGGAGGAGGAAGAAGGACACGTCAGTGGATTTAGACATGGCGAGAGGCGGGTGGGTTCGGTGCTGCTTTCTCTCAAAATTCGCAGCTTCCTCGTTTGAGGAAGAAAACAGGGAGAAATGGGGGAGAAAAAGAGAGCGGGGAGGGAGACTGTCGGCCGGAGAAAAAAAGGAAGACAATGAGGGAGAGGGGAGTGAGAGACTGGGAAGGAAGAAGAAAACAAAAATGGTAGAAGTTTCGGGAAGAGATTGGAAAAGATAAATTAATAATATAATATTAATTTGTAAAAATTAAATAATATAATATTAATTATAAAAACTAGTATTTTATTACCTATTGCTAGGGGGGAGGGCTCCAAGGGTGGAGATGCAAAAACAAAAACTAATGTCAATTACTGTTCATCATGGCAGTTACTGTTCACTAGGTGGATTGAATAGTGAATTGCCTGGGATGAGGGCTCCAAGGGTGGAGTTGCTCTCACTGTTCTCTTTTCTTAACCATGTGATGTTGATTGATCTGTTTTGCAGGTTTGGACCTTTAGGTTTGACTTTAGAAGGGTTAGGTTTCATCCCCCCCCCCTATTTTCCTTGTATCTCTATTGTTTTCATTTCTACAGGGGCAACATTTATGTCCCCCTTCATTTTCATGTATTTTTTTAATCTTTTTTTTCTTGTATTATGAGGGGTTAGGTTTATTTCCCCCTGGCTAGGTGTAACTTCTTTTTTCATTATCAATAAAATACCCCTCGTATCGTCGAGGTTTTCCAAAAAAAAAGAAAAGGAAAAAGAGCTTGCTCGACATCGTTAATTAATCACATTCGCTCAACAAGACCAAGTCAAACGCTTTTCAAATGAGAAAATGACTCACTTCTTAGATATAATTTTTAAAATTCACTCAATGACTTCTTTAAAGATACATATGGAGCCCCTTAAATAGGAAGATTATAAAGCATTGGTTGGATAAATAGTTAATAAGAATAGTTACTAGGCAACTCAATAAAATAAAAAATAAAAAAAAACAATGGCATTGATAAATGAGAAGACACAACCAGCCATTTATTCCCATACACTACATCAAATAAGAGACAGATGATTAGAAGATATAAGAAACATGGGAAATAAATGGAAGGGACCAAGAGGGACTACCGACGACCCTTGCCTTTGGCTTTAGGATACAAGGTGATGAGTTTTTTTCTTTGTTTTTCTCTCTAGTGACTAAATTTTTTTGGTAGATAAACGTTCAATCAAATACACATGTACACATGCACATAACCTAGTTAGAATAAAACAGAAAATATATACCCGTTCTCACTTAAAACTTTTGCCATATTGTGTTGACACTCGGTTTGCAAGCTAACATTTCCACCGTCCACAAAACGAGTTAAGATTGCCTTTCACTTGCTTGTTGTATCCATTTACTACGTACATCACTTTTTCGGCAATCACAAAGTCAATGTTTGTCACTTGCATGACTCTGAATACATTTTCTAAAGCCTACCACCTAAAACATTGACATGTCAAGATAAATACTGCACCATATAGATACTTCATGGTCCCATCCAAATTTTCACGTCTACATAAACTCATAGTTATCTATGACTAATTAATTAAACGAGAATTAAAAAACACAAATAAATAGAAGAATGCAACAGGAAAAAATAAATGTTGAAATCATTTTCCAGACTATTGTTGCGGCACAATCTCACGAGAAAGCGTTACCCTACCAATCTCCAAATTTGACTTGTTAAACCCCTAATCAATGAAGCAATTTTCAATAAGCCCCAACTAGAAAACACAAATAACTGCAAAACTAATGATAGGTCTATGAGGGTGTTAAAAAATGATAGGTAACGAGCTCTTGTCTCCGGCTATAGCTAGTTGGTATGTCTTTGTCATCATTTACGTATTACTGTTTAACATTAACATCAACGGAAGATTCTGATTGAAATTCTGTCCAAAGCATTTTGCCGGATCACCATCACTATTAAAACATAATTAGAAAACTAATTTCACTAAATAAGAGACTCTTATTCATTGGTGTATTTTCATCTAATTAATTAGACATGATCGAGGTGTATATGCGACGTGATGAGCTAAGACTAGTAAGTGCTAGACAATGACCCTTATGTTAAGATTTTTTAGAGTGGAGTCACAAATCCACTATTAATCACACTAATATTGTTTCAAACTTAATCACTTGTACAATTCAATAAACACTAATACTATCTCAAAATTATTCATTTCAATTTGTCCAATCCAATAAGTGAGGGGGGTTGTCAATAACGCAATTAAAACTGAAATCATTTGATATAAATTTTAGTTTGTGTTATAAGATGCCCGATGCGAGTGAATATTATTCCACATCTTCAAGCAACTCCAAACAATAAACACCTAATCTGGGACCCCAAGGGACTCATATTCTAGAACCTGAGAAATATCCGTCAATAGCTTATTTCCATTTGAACAAGTCGAATGAGTAAGATCATAAAGGTCAAAGCCAAAACATTGTCTTCTCAACAAACACAAAAAAACAGAAATATTATTTGGTAACTATCACTGGGCAGTAGCTATAAGACAGAAAACTAACATATATGTTGGACTCCACCAACCTAATTGGCACTGCAACAAATTAAGCCAAATTTTCCTCTTCGATCGTGGGATGGGTAACTTCAAACACTGTAGTTAGCTACGTAGAGCACGCTCTGAGATGTTTTCAGTATCAGAGCAGTCCAGCCTCTTTGTAGCTTTCAACTGAGTCAGTAAGCGTCTCTTTCAATGGTCGGAAACTCAAACCCAGCCTCTGAAGTTTCTCCGAGCTCAACCTTGGTTGTTCTTCTACTTCAACAAAGCTGCCAATATACATGTATAATCCAAAATCATAAAATTAGTTTAAACGGAAAACCATTACAACAAGAATCCCTGTCCATTCTGCTTAATTTTGCATTGGATGACATCGATGATCAATGACGCTATATACATAACTCATTTGAAAATCTCTCCACTCTAGTTACCAAGTATAGATTGAAGAGAACCTTACTTCTTAGTATAACTGTAATTAGGATAAATGCTCTTCAGCTCTTCAACCAGATCTTTCATCTTGATATTGTGAGCGGTGCATATGTATCTTCCTTCAGCCTCAGGCTTCTCATACACCATAACGACTGCTTCTGCTACATCCCGCACATCAACTATCATCCGCGGCTTGTTTTCCAGTGACTCATACCCTTCTGCGAGGAGACAATATTAAATCAGTTAATATGAATATTCATGACTGGGGGATAAACCTGGATCCTGGGTCATAGAGATCAAAATGGAGCCAAATGCATAAACACCCACAATAGACAATTACCAAAGGATGAGTTTACAACCCCACCTACCTATCTATCTAAACATATGTAGATTTTATACATAATTATGTAAAGCATGTAACTGTTAATGGTAGTAAGAAAAATTTCAAGAATCAAACTATAGAAAACAAATCCCTGACCTTTTAACTGTGAAATGGAGTTCTGCAGGGGTTTATTTGTGAAGACCCTTGATTTTAAAGAAATGGATTTAATTTTTTTTAACAAAGCAAGGGATTTAATAAGTATCAAGTGGTTATGTCAAAAGTAAGTACCCTTCAAAAGCTTGATGAGGACCAAGGAACTTGCATTTACAGTGGACTGCAGAATTGGCCCCATAATAAGTGTAGGACAAACAGTAACCAAGTCAAGCCCATTTATTCTTGCATACTCCAGGGCTTCATATTCTGCTTCAGTTTTTGAAAGACAATACCAATTCTGGAAGATTAAAGAAATAATTAGACAGTCGAAACCCACATATGAAACGATACAATCACACTGAAATAACTTTGCGAGTGCAGTGTTGCAGAATGAATAGCTAGATGATATCATCACACTAAATGGATTTGCGCCATTTCAAATCTCTACCAAAAGTGAAAATACTAGATAAAACTATGAGCAGAAGTTCAGGAACCGCATGAGATGATATTCAACATTTTTTTTTTTCATTGCATAGGACTATTGAAAAACATGATTTGACCATTATAGAGTAAATTTCAATTTCAGTTTCGAAAATAGTTTGTTATGATACTGAAATGTGTGCAGTTTATGATTTTGAAGGTCAATCTCAAAACTTACCATCATTGGCAAATTCCATTCTTTCCCTTTTCCTGTTTTAGTGAAGATTATTGATATTGTTTTAATCATTTCTAACGTTTTTCATCATTATAGAATTAATAATACACTTTCCTTTCCTTTATTTCTAATTGTTCGATATTTCTTGGGGAATTAAAACATAATCCCTGGAAGTCCTTTTCTCTTGGTATCCTCGGTGAAGAATCAACACTCCTAACTGGATCCTAAAAGGAAAATTGTGTATGTGTGTTCCTATTTCTTAGTTCTACCACGCGTTGCATTGATCACCAAAATTATGAGTTCATTCTAGAACTACAATCACATATACATGTTATGGAATACCTTAGTACTTCTGCAGTATTCCTTGTCTGACCAACAAGTTTCATCCAACACTTGGCCTTGAGACCACTTAGGATTCATGACCAGAGAAGCTGCAGATGACACGAAAACAACTCGCTTGACTTTTGCTTCAAGGCATGCTTTAAGTACATTAAGTGTTCCCTTCACGGCAGGTTCAATCAATTCTACCTGGACAAACGATAAATCAAAATGTAGGAAAATATGAGCATTTATTTGGTTAGCATATATTGGCAAAATAAAACTGTACATAGCACCAACCACAAATAGAGTACTATACTAATTAGCAACAACCGAAGAGAAGTGAGAGTACAAACTACTAACTAATCTATTGCAATTGAGATCAAGTATCTCGGTGATCAATGAATGAGAGAAATTCTTGCCTCAGGATTTGGCACAGGGTCGTAGGGAACTGGACTGGCAACATGAAACACTCCATCACATCCTTGAATCGCTGTGCGAAGGGATTCATAGTCCAACAAGTCCGCTTTGAATAGTTTAAGGTTCTCAGATGCCTTGTCAAGTTTTTTCAAGTGGGCGTGCTTGTCATTAGCTGCGTTTGTGCACAACACAAATACAGTACTATTAATCATCAACGATTTCCGTTTCCTGACACTCTTTGAGCCAGTTTCCACTCAATCAAGAATTTTTTTCATTTTGTGTTTGCATTACTTGTAATCAAGCATATCACACCAACAAAATTATAGCCAAAATCATTAGAATTTAAAAACTGAGCATTTTATCTTGTTAAAGGTCCATTCGATAACTATGCCAATTTTTAGTTTTCATTACATGTTTGGTAACTGCTTGCCAAGTTCAAAAAACTCAAATAGTTACCAAACATGTTTTCAGTTTTTCTTTTTAATTTTTTTTTAAAAGAAAAAGAAAAATTTTAAAAATTGAAAAACGAAATGATAATCAAGCAGCCTCTAAATAATTAAGCATCAAACGAGTATCAAAGTAGCAGATAATGAAAATGAAAACAGATGTATCTTGTCCTACGATCGATGGAACAGTAGTCACTGCAAGTGCAAACAGTATAAAGAAAGAAAGGAAAATGGTTGGATAGAGGATACATACAGGGGTCTCTGAGGGTTCCGTGGACAATAGAATCCTTGGAAAGAAGAAGCTTAACAACCCACGACGCAAGAAACCCTCCAGCTCCTGTTACACAGTATCTTCCCTTGTCAACCGCCATTTTTTATCACACACACACACAGCTCCGACCTCTCTCTCCCTCTCAACGGTCAACACCCACCCTCTCCTTTTGCTTCCTCGCTCGGTTTGGCTTATATTATAGGTAGCCCACCCATGTGCAAACCGACAGGACGTATTAAGTGCGAATGTGGGATGCACCATCACGCATCCTTTTTCTTGTTCTTTTTCCTCTTTTTTCTAGAAGACAATAAAGATTTGTATGACTAATGATGCTACGAAAACTGCATTTTGTGAAGAAAATTGCCAAATATAAATTCTTCTGAAAACCACGTCTAAATCATCCATCTCATAGTCTACAATACAACCATTTGTAGGATTTAAATAGCTTATTTAATTATTTGACAGTAGCCTTTCTGCACGCGCTCACGCGCGTGCGAAAGACATTTTTTAATCACGGCACGCTACGCGCGACTTATATATTTTAGATATATTTATATGCGATGATTGGTTCAATGTATAGAAACATCAAATAAAGGCAATTATCATTTCTAATAATACAGGCAAGAATTTAAAGTATTTTATCTAGAATATGTAAAAAAAAGTAATAAATAACAGAGAAGATCCTTACAATGTAGTCGCAACTAAAAGCTAAATAAAAAGTGTAAAAACAATCCAAGAACTTCAATTGACCTTGATACACTTGACAGCAAAACATATCATGAACTCATATCGTTTCGTCCTGTGTAGTTTGTACCCCCAAAAGCTAGCACGTGATCGTTTTTCAACTATTTGCAAGCAAAACCCCGTATATAGTTCCACAAAATCTTGGCATGATTGATGTCCAACTCTCTGCAAAAGAAGAAAAAGATTTTCAAATGGATTATTGAACTAAAACAACGCACCATTCCACCGATTTTGATTTAAAACTATGAGCAACTCATTGGGAGAAAAATGATGAAAACAATAGACTATTGAGAAATCTTTTTTGGACGATTCAAAAGTGAATAGCATAAAAAAGAAAATTTAATTTTTAATCTTATACCCTAATATTTTATAGGTGAATTCATTTAGTCAATCCGTCATGCGTTGTTTTTATCATAATCCTCTTTCTCCTTTACATTCGGCAATTGTGTAGATTTGCATCTCTAGTAAAAAATTTCTTCTATTGTACTTTGTTTGTTGACAAAGTATTTTGCAAAAAACAAATAAGCATCGGTGACAAAGAGTAAATGAAATACATACTATCAAACTAAAATACATACCTTAGAACGATTATTCTCACCACCACAGCCTTGTTGGTTCGATATATGTTTCACTTAGAGGAATAAAAAATCATGAAAATTAGTGTCAATTTAGAGGTCAAGCAACATTTAACAGTAAGGAAAAAAAGAAAAAAAGTATCATAAAAAATAGGACCAGTCGAAAATTATGGAAAGAAAAGAGGAATAAAACTTAGTTAACTTCACAAAAGAAATTTTATCATCACAATAGAACACTCAAACACACGGTAAACCTCATCTTACTATTTCATAGCAGAATAAGTAAATCTTTTCTTGAAGTTGAATGCTCTCCAAATGGAGAAGAGCTTGTTCTTGGTCTTTAGAATTCCTCTGGACTCATGTAGAAAATCTCAGTTTAAGCCCTTCAACCATCCTTACAATTAGTCAATCTCTTCCTAATTTCTTCCTTCATCCCAGACATATGCTCTCTAAAAACTACAAACTCAATGAACACACCTTCCTCATAAATACGATTTCTCAACAATATGATGCCTAAACAAATAATATTGAACACTCAAAAATGTCAGGTTAGTTCTATAGTATGCAAGGAGTAACAGTTCTAGTCTTACCTATTGGGAGAATAATGTAAATTTGTGAGGGCAAATCATAGAGACAAAAGATCGAAACAAATGGCTTACTAATTGAGTCAACTCCCATCTGAACAAAGGAAGCATGCCAACAGGCAACATATCTGAAAAAGCAAACTTTAAATAAGAAGAAATATTGGAGAATCTATATACACGAAATATTCAGGATTTAAAAAACATAATCTTCAAAAACGAACAATGACAAAATCACATACAATGATTCAGAAGAACCTGAATCATGTGATGTACCTTGTCCTTTCTGATGAGCTTGCATCCTGCAAGAGGACCAACACTGAAGGCTTGAGCAAGAAGCTTATCACCCATTCAAAATTAATTAGAAACAAAATGAAATTTGAGCAATTGATCGTTTGCAAGGCTGACATGCATACAATTCAGAGACAATGGTTTACCTTTTTGTTTATAGAAGTTGAAAACATAATCTTGAGAGACAATGAGATTTTGGAAAACCGAGGAAATCTGATTCAAAAGGTATGAAATCAAAGAAATTTGTGGAAACATACAGCGCTTTCCAATTGCCCCTGCAGAAAGTGGAATCGTTAGAGAAAACTGCTTGAATCTCTAGCTTTGGCAGTTTATCTTTTGTCCTCCATTTGAGGGTTTACACATTCTTTTTTCTTATTTTTTTAATGTTGATTTTTTTTCAATAAAATGAATTATAAATTTATGTTTTTTGACAAAAATACCCCTACTGTTTTGATTGCATTATTTTCATTCAATTTTAGATTTTTTTTGTTTGAGGGTTATTTTAGTCCAATTTTTTTTGGTGAAGCCTTGAGACATCAAAGTTGTCTTCTGGCTTTCTAATATTAGAGATAAATATTCCTAAAAGTTAAATTGTTATTAGTTTTTTTTTTTAACAAACGATATTATCTATACTAAGGAGTGGGCTTAGCCTCACAATGAGTTAGCAATAATGTGATTCAAATTCGCCTTTGAAGATAATCAAACCTAAAAGGGATTAGCTAATAGTGTAGATAGATAATAAAATGCGAGCAACTTCCAGACATGGTGTGCATATAAAATCAAATTGAAATAACTGTAATTAGGGTGCAACTTGGGTTGGGTCAACCCGAATCTGCACATACTCAACTAGATTTTAAATCCGATCGAGCAAGTTAGAATGAAGAAAAACCCGTCCAAATCCAAGCCGACCTCAACTCTATCATTTATTGGGTTGGGTTGGGTGAATGTATTGTCCGCCCATGTCAACCAAAACTCAACCTGATTTTGAGCCCGAATTCGCTCATGCACATATTACCCATCCCATTTCATACTATATAAGTTATGTAAGGTTTATTGTCGTTTTTCATAAGGATAATGATGAAAGTGTTACTTTTACACTTTTGCTGGTTGAAGTTTTGGTACGTCACATTTCTTTTGGTTGAAGTTTTGATACGTCTTATAATTTAACTTTTAACTTTTCATGGTTGAAACATTAGAAATAGTCTCCAACTTGTTTGTTTTAGCTTTTGTGTGGATGATGATGTGTAAATGAAATTTTAACTAATATTGACGTTGTTTGGTTCAAATTTGCAAAATCATGCAAAATTAGGTGTTATAAGATTGAACTTGATAAAGTTGGATGAACCCAAACCCAACGTAAATAAACCCGACTAAAACCGTATGAACTTGGCCCACTCCATACCCGAATTGTAAAGGTTGAGTTAGGGTAGGTTGGCCATCGAACCCTCTCTAGTTGTACTCTTAATTATAATGCATTGATCTTTAAATACTAAAAACTGGAGGTCTCGAGTTTGAAACCCGCTACTATTGTGGAAGCCAGATTTATGGTCAGGGGAGGTTGAAATGCCTCTGTGAATCTTTTAGGCTCCCGGAAGGAATTGATAATCATGACTTGCCACTAGGTGTTCTTTTTTTTTTCTTTTTCTTTTTTAAATATAGTATATAGATAGAGATCTATACTCTATACTATTTAATTAATAGACTTCCGAAAATAGTGCTGAAGATGTACTTACCAAATAGATCTATACCTTATACTATTAATTAATTTCACAGTATAATAATATTCTTATTGTCCAATACAACTACAATCAAAGTTGGAAAGAATAACAATATTCTTGATAGAAGATCACTTTTTCGTTCTGTAACACATTATACAGACAATATTCTCTTTGACGTATTCTCTCTCCGTCCTTCATAGATGTTTGACGGTTTACTCACGCCCTATTCCAATGACGACGTGCAAATCCATTGCTTTTATCATACTTCTTCTGTTAGCAATTTGAAAATTTTGGTATATTTGTCATTGGTTTAATGGAACATGATTAATTTATAGTGCAAGTGAGAGATTATTGGAACTTTGAATGTATGTTCTAAAATCAATTATTGTGGTAATAAAAATTTAAGACGATACAATAGATTAGCCTGAGCAAGTCACTACTTAAAAATAATTCTATTAATCTTAAATATTGGACCCATGGACCATGGTTAACAAATATAAACATAAAAAGAGGTATGCTAAAGGGTTTGGAGAAATCGAAATATTATAATCACCGTTTACAGAGGTCTTTTTTATGTGATTATCCTTTAACTATTTGCGACCGTTGAATCCACCGAGTAACTTAAAAGAGTGGCCCAAGAGGCCCAGTCCAACCAACTTAGAGAGTGGCCCAAGAGGCCTAAAATTCTTCTTTACTTGAGGAGGCCCTCCTGCCTCCACCGTTTCGGCGTTACGGTTATGAGATAGCATATATTATGCAAAGGGGATCAGAGAAATAAAATACCCTATAAATCCCCAAATCCCCATATCTGCGAGAGAGGCGACGAAATTGACAGCAATGACGAGCACATGGAAGAGAAGATTGGGAAATGTGAGGTCCTTCGTATCGAATTCGACGGGAGGCCTGAGAGGAGGAAGCAACCTGGCGTCATGGGTGGTGGCTGGTACGCTAGCCTACTTCCTCTGGGTGAAGCCCTCACAGGACCTCAAGCGGGAACAGCAGGAAAGGGCTGCTCTGGCCTCTGCGGATCCCCATGCCTACGTAGAGAAACGGAAACCCATCGCCGATCCTCAGGTACTGTTTCATATCTGAGTTTCTGCTGTTTCAAGTGAAAAAAATTGTGATTGAGTTTTTCAATTGCTTGCCAAATACTTCAAATTACAACTTGAATTCCGCTTCAGGAGACTGGATTGATATACGGCAGCAAGAATAAAGCTCGAAAACCGGATGCGTAGTTTGTAAGTTATCGTTTACCGAGTTACACTATAATAGTGTTGTTCCAAGTGTTATCAGTTGGAATGCTGTGGAATGTTACCCCTGAAATACCTTTTGTATATGTTGCAGTTGCAATAAAGTTCAATTTTGAATACTTGTTAGTTTACAGTTACACAAATTTAAACTGACCAAAAAAGTTCAATTTATATATGGCCAGTAAATTCGTCGTCTATCTGCCCACTTTTTTATTTAATAATTTTCTCTCTCTGATTTTAAATTGCATTCGTCTGATTTCTCGTGTTGGAGTCTCATTTCAACTGCATTTTGTGCACCAAAAACAACCCAGGATATCAGTATTCATCAGTGAACATCACATCTTGCTTGGTTGATATTTTCATCTTTAGAGCATTCCTTACTTGCCTTTTATCCTAACTAGTCTATGGAATCATAACTAAAGTTATTTTCCCTTAAAATTTGCGTGTATGTGTTACAGAGTGATGCGTGTCCGTAAATCTATTTGACTTTGCTATTTGTGAGGCCCTTGTTGTTCATTTCAGTTCTTGAATATGTTTTTTACCTCATAGAACAAACGTCTCTAGTTTTTGCATTCATTCTTGATTGTTATGCTTGGGAGGTTGCGGTTCCTCTTAGTTCTAAGATTGTACTGCTCTAGAGTTTTAGCAGGAGAGTGTGATTCTGTGAAGGCTTATAGGGACAATGCATGGGTCTTCTTTGGGTTCAGAAATACGTTACATCAACTTAAAAATGTGACATCAAACAACTCATTGCAAGGCACTTTAAACAGAGCTACAATGCTACCTGTACCATTCCATCTATGTTGAAGTTCCTATTTAAGGTTGGAAGAGAAATGTTTTCCCAAGGGAATACGCTGCCTCTTTTCTTACCATTTCACTAGTTTTAGACAGATTTTAACAGATTTAACCAATCCATCCAGTAAGTGGTGGATGGAACCTTTCTTCTCCAAGAGTCATTTCCCAAACTGCCCTTTTCTGTTCTTATTTCTTGTTATGAACAAAATGTGAAGATGAAAAAATTCACTCTCCCACATAAGATTCCACTTCAAATCAATATTTTTGTTTGCCACTTTGTCCCAAATCAATATTTTTGTAGTCAATGAAGACAGTCAGACGCCAGCTAACCTAGTTAAGGCTGATGCCAGTTATATCCAACTCTACACTTGATGTCGTCTTCTTATTTTAAGTTTGCTTGCTCTTTGGAATATGAATAGCAGATTTCATCTTGATTCTGAGGTAGGAGAAAGAAATTTGTTCTGCTGCCGGTATAGTATGCTGCCATTATGGCCAGTTTGATGGAGAATTTTCTCCTGAGGTAAACGTACGGCCGTTCTATTTTGTTTTTTTATTGTCTCAGCGGATGGGGGTTGCTTTGGCTATCTCCCTACTACACTACAAAGTAATAGATGAGTTTTTACTGCAGTCCTTGCTCCATCGTACATATCCTTTATTGCTTGGATAAACTCATCTCGTACTCCTTTCTCCTCTAGAATTCTCAAAAGATTCTCTCTTGAGATCCTATCATACACTTTTTTCAAATCTATAAAGATCATGTGTAAATACTGTTGCATATCCCCATAGCATGAACCCGAATTGATTGTTTCTAACCCATATCTCTTGGCTCAGTCTTTGCCAATTACTCTCTTCCAATGCTTTATGACTCATTAACTTAGTACCCTTATAATTATGGCAGTTTATCATTCATCCAAGATTCAGAATTTTATGATCCTACACAATTATTTTGATTTGTATTGTGTATTATTTTTTTCAGTTTTTCTTCCGAATGCATTTGTGATTTACACCAACGCCTTCCGAAACTTAATTTTAGTCTCATTTTGCCTTTTGAAACTCAAAATGTCTCACTTAATCTCCAGAATGTCAATTGTGTGCCTCTCTTTATTTCATTTGGTTAACTCAGTAAAAAATTACGTTAAATCTTCAGACGTGGCAAAGTGAGGCCATTAAGTGGCTGACGTGTTAACATGTCCCATGTGCACAAGTTCAATTCCATCACCATCTCCATCCAACTACACCTCGAGCCATCCTCCGCAACTCCCAAACACATGGTGCTCGACACCTACATCGACGTCAAGTGGCTCCAGTGTGAGCCATGCTGCGACTGCTAACACCAATCCAACTTCAATTCACTCTTTTCTTTCTTTCAAACTTGATTTGAAGTTTTCTTTTTTTAACATTTTTAAAGTATCGTTCCCACAAGATAGTCGTAATATAGCGTGTTGCAAGTCCAAGTATCGTTCCCACGAGGATTCTAATTCAATCTCCAATTTGATAAACTAAACCAAATCTAATTATATTAAGAGTAAATTGTAGCTATGGTCCCTCAACTTGAACTCAATTGGAGCAATGGTCCCTCAACTAAAAATCCATTACCATTAGTCCCTCAACTTTAATTCAATTGGAGAAATGGTCTCTTAACTATAACCCAATTGTAGCAATGGTCCTTCCAACATAACTCGTTTTGACAAAAAAATTTATGTAGTTGACGACAAGGACCATAATTACACACTTTGATGAGTTAAGGGACCCTAATTGTATAAATGGTCATTCCAACATAACTTATTTTGACAAAATTTTGACGAAATTGATGAAAATGACTATAGCTACACATTTTGATAAGTTGAGGGACCAATGGTAATGGATTTTTAGTTGAGGGACCATTGCTCCAATTTGATTAAAGTTGAGGGACCATTACTACAATTTACTCTTATATTAAAGACACACAAACCCAAAAATATAAACCCAAACAACGAACTAGACTCGATCTTAATTAATAATGCAATCAAAGATGTGAGGTGTAACATCCCACATCGCACAGGGGAGTAATCCTTAAATGTATATTCCCATCCCTACCTAGCACGAGGCCTTTTGGGAGCTCACTGGCTTCGGGTTCCGTAGGAACTCCGAAGTTAAGCGAAGTGGGCCAGAGCACTCCCAGGATGGGTGACCCACTGGGAAGTTGCTCGTGAGTTCCTAGAAACAAAACCGTGAGGGCGTGGTCGGGGCCCAAAGCGGACAATATCATGCTACGGTGGTGGAGCGGGCTCGGGAAGTGATCTGCCCTGAGCCGGGATGTGACATGAGGAGTTTGTTGTGATGATTTTATAAACTAATAAAAACAGAACCTTAAATTAAAACTAAAATTAAAGAGAAGAAAATGTTTTGTTTTAAATCAAATGATGAAAACCTAGGGATTCGAAATCAACCACAACCAATCTAGTTTATATTTCAATGCATTCAATGGATCTTTCGATTCTTTAAATGATAATTCTTGTATCTAAGTCCTTGTCAGGCACATTAGACCATAGTTTTCCTTAAGTGAATGATTCTCTCATAGTTCAGGCAGAGGTCGTATATCCTAACATACAGTTTATCCTGGTTAAGGCATAAATTTAACAAGTAGGACTCTTTACGCTCTAGAAAACAAGGGAACCAAGCAAACCATTATTCTTTGTCAAGCAATAATGTAATTTACTACACTTAACCACAAGAAGCTAATTAAATTATATTGCTAGTTGAACCTCAAATTCATCTTCCAATCTTATTAGATGCAAAGTCCTAAGGTGATCAATCAGAGAACTCAAACAAACAAAATAACAATTCAAACAGTGATTAAGCATTCATCTGAAAGAAACTAGAAATCCAATGAATAACATTAAAAAGCATAAACATTCATGCTAGGGCATCATCCTAACCCTAGAAAAAGAGTTTAGTTACTCATATAATACGAAAAACATAATTAAAAATCTTAAAAACATGAAAAACTTAGGAAAGATGATCGGCGACATCTGATGTGGACAGTCACATCATTTGAAAATTTTGCAAAACCCAAGGAAATGAATGAGAAAGACTTCTTGTATACCACAATTATCATTTAATTAACTAGTTTTTCTTAATTATTAGTTTATTAAATAATGAACTAAATTTTAAAATCTGATTAATTCAAATGATGTGGCTGTCCACATCAAATGCCACCTAAGGTGGTATGAAAATCAGTGTTCTAAAAAACGCCCTAGGCGGCCGCCTAGGCGCTGGGCGCCTAGCAACCGAGGCGTTTTTGGGCAAATCGGGCTGAAAAATCGGATTGGGGCTAGGCGGGCTAGGCGGCTAGGCGGGGTAGGCTGGCTAGGGGGTCCTAGGAGGTTTTTTTTTTAATTTTTTTTATTAATTGTGTGCTTTTTTCTTTTTTGGTTTCATAGTGGTATACTTATGAAAATGGTGTATCTAATTTGCATATGATGGATTAACTACAAGTTCATCCAATACTTATGGAAATAGTGTACCTAATTTGCATTTTATCATTATTTTATTATCCATACAAGTATAGTTTTTTTTTTAGGTGTCAATATGCACTTATTTACAAGATATACAAGAAATTTACCTAAATCCGCCTAGGCGCCGCCTAGCCGCTTAGGTGCTAGGCGCTAGCCCGCCGCCCGACTAGCGCCTAGCGTTTTTTAGAACCTTGATGAAAATATGGTACAAAATCATAGTATGAATAACATTATTCAATATTTTATAATAAACATTATACATGTGGCAATGACATGGTTACACACTAGCAAATTACTGGGCCTTACCTTGCCATGTAAGACGATTTTATCATGATTTTTTATTGAGCTAACGAAATAAAGGGAGAGACAAAGTTAATTTGAAGTGGGACATTTTAATTTTTGAAGACAACCTGTTAGTGTAAATAATCTTTTTTGATTTGCAAGCAAGGAGATGATTTCGGTCGGCATCCCACGCTAGTGACATGACTACAGAAATCCACAAAGTAGCGAGAGGACAATGTTGACAAGCTGTGTATGGTGGGTCTGGATCCAAATTATTGGTTGGGCTGTCCGAGCCACTCAGTTTTCCACGTTGCTTATTGTTGGGTCAGCCTTTCTTCACGTGTTGTTTGTTGAATTGTTGGTCACCTCTCCTTATCACCACCCATGCGGGACCGCCAACATGAAAGAAGGGAAAGGAATAAGCTCTTCATGATAGCAACTTTCATAACACACAAACTTTATCATCACGTGGTGTTTCGTTTTAAGAATACTCCCACATTGCATTGTTATATTTAATTCGTCATTTTACGCAACTCCAACTTATGACATCTCACTTATAAGTTACAAGTGAAGAAAAATAACATTGGAGCTTGAAAAATTTATTCTTCACTTATACTATCTAGTTTAGGGAGTCATAAGGATTGTGAATCAATAAGAATAGAGTTTTTACTTAAAATATTATGAAAATATTGATAATTAATGCTAGGAACTTCTTTCTTACTCCTTATATTCAGAATTTTGTAGGAGAACCCCTTTCTTAGGAGGTGGATAAAGAGTGCGATTAGAAATGAATTATTCAAAATCCTCTCTAAAATTGAGTTAGAAGCTTAGAAGCTCATTTAAGGAGCCCATTGAAGATGGTCTAACAGCATCCCCCTTAGCTAGCTAGGTCAACCTTTGACATTACTTGTTGGGTTGCATCAGTCTGCCCTCATGTTGCATGCACCGATACTGTTTTCATGAACCACTCTTTTAAGCTAACAAGTAGCTCTTATTCGGCAAAAACCATACAATAGCGGATTTAGAAATTTCTCTTTCTATCTAAGAACTTCTCACTCTCACTCTCTTTTAGGTTGAGCTACTAAATAAAGCAAATGTTATTGTACGCGATCTATTATACGAAAGGTACTTATGGAACAAGTTTCTTGCCACTTGGAGCCTGGTCATAGTACATTGTCATTTCTAAGTTTATTTTACATATCATTGCATTATTGATCAAAATACTACAATGACAATAAACCTATTTTATGTAAGTTGCTCTCATATTTTAAAGCTTGAAAATGGCTCGTAAAGCTCGCCACTATCACTTGAGACATTTTGTGCAACATCTTCACTAGTCCCGTTGTGTGATCCGCATGAGGACTTTATGCAGCCGAGGCAAATAATAACATAATCTAGGAGTAGGAGTTTGAGTCTTGAGCAACAGAAATTGGAAAGATTTTTCAATGTGACCGGAATATGAGATGGTACATTATGTGTCATTATACAAATTGTGGGATATGTGTGTTAAAAAGTTTATAACTTAAAAAATACAAATTCCCACTACTTATATAAAAACACGTGATGTATCATCCGTATTTCGATCACAAGAAAAAATTTCTCCAAAAATTAAACAAGTGAGGTGGCGGAAGGACAGCTAAAATAAAAGGGCATCGAAAATGAAGGATGTTGTCGAGTCAGTTGTAGATTGAAAATGATTCCAAAGGACACGACGAATGGTGGGAGCTGGTAGCACTGTATCAGACTCATTTCCATTTCCATTTTCACTCATTTTTACTTGGCGTCGTGTACTGTGATAAAGAGAAGAAACTTAAACGACAACTTTAAACATAAAAAATTGTAATCGGCTAAAAAAAAATGAGAAAATTTCAAACTTTTCTATTGAAAGTGTTGTACAGTTATAGTCTACTAAGATATACGAAGTTGCTAGGAATTCTAACAGGAAAAAAAAATTCCCAAAATACAAATACATCCTCAAATTTTAAAATCATGTTTTGGGCAAGAGTAATGCAATGGAGACTAAATTTGAAGATTAAGTTTGCAAAATAAATGATGTGTCACCAATATGAATAACCATGTTTATCAACGTTTAAGTAATCAACCAATTATCAACTTCTATGTCTTTTAGTTTTCAAAACTTTGTCTCCAAGTTTAGTCTCTCTAGTATTACCCGGCAAGCAAACATTAAAACTCGGCTAAAAATGTCTATATATCAAGGCAACGCATCTCCTCACGTTATTTCTTTCAACATAATACATCATGGGCCTAATTCAGACATCATAGTTTAAAGTGAATTAACTATGCTTAGACTTTATTGTTGAATTGAATTAACGTGTTTCAATTTGATTCTCAATCGACTGCGCCATCTAATCTCATCATTTGAGATGATGATGACGACTGATACAGTTTTCACTGTTTCAATTCTCTTGATTATATAATATGTAATTAAATCAAAGGCATCTGCAACTTTTGCTTGCTTGTGCTTTTCAAGTGATAATTAGGCCATGTGGAGCGCGGCTTGTCGTTGTCCCTGCAGGGTGCTTTATCAACCTTAATGCAATAATCCGCTGCCCTGCCTACCCTAATTAATTATTTTACTTCCTATATTTAATTATTCTATTACCCTCTGCTCCTTACTCGGTTGGCTAGGCCCACCACCTTGTGCCAAATTTTCAATGCTAATTCACAAAAAACCATCTTTCTCCTTATAATTTTTTATGTTGCTAGATTGCTATGATGCAGTTTGATTTGTGGGTTTATACTCGTTAAATAATAATTTATAATTTATTTTATAAATTATTAATTATTATGATAGAAGGACACCAAGAGCAACCTACGTTGAACATATTAACCGTTACGTGACATTCCGATTCAATAATGCATTACTGTGTAGAAAAAAAATTTGCATATGACAATACATTATTAGACAAGAGACGTCATGTAACGGTAAACTCGTTTTATATAAGTCATTATCGTGATCTTTCTGGCATTTGCCTTAACCATGATCAAATCAACTCTCCCAAACGGTTCAAATGCTTGTTTCTCAAAACAAAACAAAAAACAAAAAACGGTTCAAATGCTTTTGGTGGTTTTGCGTATTATTTTTGTGTTAGCCGCGTATTAAATTTGTTAGTATATATTACTGCTTTGACTTGTTTTGTTTTGGCGTATTTTTTTATTTATAAATGAAGTGTTAAATTTGTTAATATATACTGTTAGTATATATTGGTTAGAGTGGGTTTAGTTTTGTAGCTTCGTCCCTGAAACTTAGTTTAGTTTTCTGTCTTTGCCCGAGTGTAGTGGCATGCATATGCCCTTTTCCTTTGATTCAATTATACAACTAAACTAGTTAAGGAACCAACTTGGGATTTTGGAATTTGGATGATGGGGGGCAGACAATTGGAAAACTGATGACCGCCACTCCACTTATTGGGCATAGAAGAAGTTGTTATTAGCACTTAAAAGAAAGAGTAATGTTAGGGAGGTCAAACTGTCACATCTCGATCTGGACTCCATCACATCCCGGGTTCGACTTCGTCATAGCACGATATTGTTCCTTTTGGGCCCCAACCACGCCCTTACGGTTTTGTTTCTGGGAACTCACACGAGAACTTCCCAGTAAGTCACCCATCCTAGGATTGCTCTCGCGCGAACTCGCTTAACTTCGGAGTTCCTACGGAATCCGAAGCCAGTGAGCTCCTAAAAGGCCTCGTGCTAAAGGAGGTGAGCATGTACATATAAGGCTTACATGATCCTCACCCCTGGGCGATGTGGGATCTTACAATCCACCCCCCTTAGGGGCCCGACGTCTTCGTCGGCACACTTCTGGCCAAGGAGTGACTATGATACCAAATTGTCACATCCCGATCCGGGCTCCACCACATCTCGGGCTGGACTCCGCCGTAGCACGATATTGTCCGCTTTGGGCCCTAACCACGCCCTCATGGTTTTGTTTCTGGGAACTCACACGAGAACTTCCCAATGGGTCACCCATCCTGGGATTACTCTCGCACGAACTCGCTTAACTTCGAAGTTCCTACGGAATCCGAAGCCAATGAGCTCCCAAAAGGCCTTGTGCTAAAGGAGGTGGGCATGTACATATAAGGCTTACATGATCCTCACCCCTGGGCGATGTGGGATCTTACACAAACCAAATGATGTATCAGCAATAAAAATAAGCACATTAATCAACGTTTAAGTAATAATCCAATCATTAATAACCATATCATTTGTTTGCAAATTTTGTTTAAAATTTTGGTCTCCTTAGCATTATCCTAAAAAAACTATTTGCACTTTAAACATGTGTAAATATAAAAATATATATATAATGACGGATTTGTGACACCACTTTTTTTACACAATTTTTGACACAAAGTATTTTAACAATTTGAAACGTCTATCTTTTAGAACATAATTTATAGATCATCCTTACAAAAAAATTAGATAAATCCAAAACCATAAAGACATTCATTTGTAGTGAATAAAATAAATAATTACGGTTCTACAAAGAAACCCTATACCCTTAATCCAGCGGTTACATGGTTTCAAATTTGGATGATTTTTGGTACATGATATTTGAAGGAAGACCTAAAAGATAGAGGGTTTTGATCGTTAAAATATATTACGAAGTGACCCCACAAAAACACATGTCAAAAGTTGTATTAGAAAATGTGTCACAAATCCATCCCATATGTATAGACAAAATTAAAGCAACCTTAATTCCTGACAAGCAAGAAATCGTAAACATAACGAGAAAACAATCCCGATCCTTTGCCACAAGAAAACCAATAAAAATAAAGGAAAACTAACGAAAATGACTTGAAAACTTTGAGTTTTAACGATAAGGACAAAATAAATGGTAAAGTGAATAGTATCAAGATTGACTTTTTAGTGTAAAAATATGGTTTTTCGTTAAAGTGAACAGTATTAGGAGCTTTTCATTAAAGTTCCCTATAAAAATAACAATAATACTAAAACTAATTTTCTCTACCACAAAATGAAAACAAAAAACGAAAACTGAAATGGGCCGTTATAAAAAATACCCTTAATTTTTTATAATTATATGTATTAGAGTTTGTTTATGAAGTATGAAACTAATTTCTACACTTTTTTTCTTCTCCAAATACACTTATTTATTTCTAATTGTTTGATAAAACAAAGGAGAATACAAGGACCAATATACATATTGTGCACAATGTAAAACGAAGTTTGATAAACTTATATCCAAGAAAACAGGTTTATCCAATTGAATTCCAACTTGTACAAAACTAAGAACAACCAAAACACAACAACAAAGAACCTAAAAAACTCACCTGCAGAACTCGGACTAGACGATGAAGCCATTGCAGCTTTCGTGTTCAAAACCTTCTCTTCTTTTACAAAACCAATAGCTCTTCCAATCAATAGGACTTGGGCTAAATGAACTGTGTTATGCAAGAGCAGTGGTTTGAACTATATACACTGTTCTAAAAATCCCCGCCTAGGCGTTAGGCGGCTGGCCACCGCCCCGATTAATGCTAAGGGCGCCTAGACCTACTGAGGCACCGCCTAGACCACCTAGGCACCCGCCTAGACCGCCTAGGCTCCCGTCTAGACCTCCTAGACCCGCCTAAGCACTCGCCTAGGTCGCAACTCACTTAGACAGAAAATAAATAACTTTCATTTTGCATTTTGTTTTTTTTCTAATAAATTATAAGAGACTTGTCACATACTTAAATGAGCACACATTATATCCTTATTTCACATGTTTTCATTATGTTCCAATACTTCATAATATATATGCATTGTATTTTGTAGTTTATGACGAAATTATATATATTTCAAGTATAAGCAGACATTTACTTACACGAAATATGATTGATTTACTTAAAATCTGCCTAGTCCGCCTAGGCACCCGCCTAGGTTCCGCCTAGCCGCCTAGGCGCTAGGCCCGAGCCCGCCGCCCGACTAGCGCCTAGCGACTTTTAGAACCTTGACTATATATAGCACTCCTTCGACTATTCCCTATCAGAATGAGTCTAGGATTCAAACTATACAAGCCATAAGAATTTATGAGTCCAAATACAACTTCAGTACTGAATCCTAATCCCAAAAGAATTAGGCTATATTCAATTCTGTTATCCTAAAACAATGAGGATAAACAAAACAACTTTTAATCAAAACTTTTCCATATCAATCTCAAGTACTATAACCGGTCCTAGTAAATGTTCCATTGACTCCACAGATACCTTGGTTCCCTTGCCCACAAAAACATTAAAATTGCTTGTTTTCTTTTGCTCTTTAAAACCATGCACACAATTAGTGATATGCATAGATGCACCAGTATCAAACCACCAAGAGTTTAAGGGAATATCTACAAGATTTGACTCCTCATAGACATAGACATCAGTTCTACCTTTAGATCTCAGCCAATCCTTGAATATTTCGCAGTCTTTTCTATAGTGACCCTTAGTTTTGCAGTGATGGCATTTAATTTTATCAATATTTTTCGTTTTCACCTTAAATTTGTTAGATTTAGAGGGATTGGGACTTTTAGCAGGCAACATAAACTTATCAAGGTTCAGAGATTTAGAAGGTTTACCAAAATTTGCTTCATTCTTCCCTTTGGCAGTTTGCACAAAATTGACTGTCTCAGATTCTTTGCCTTTCTCTTGCTTTTGTCTGTTCTCTTCTTGCACACATTGAGCAATGAGTTAAGCCACAGTCCAAATCTTTTCTTGTGTATTGTAGGACACCTTGAGTTGACTGAATTTGGGTGGTAATTGTGGGAGCAAAAAATGACTCATCCACTAAATAAGCCACTAGCACACCAAACATAAGGAGTGGAGCTACAATCAAGTAACGTAATACCCACTCCATGGAACATGGAGAAATAGAAGGAAAGTGGTACTTGGAGCCCAAGACTTGAATGCCTATAAAAGGCCAAGAATCCCACCAGCCTAGAGAGAATGAGGGAAGGATCAAATCGCTTTACAATTTCCTGCAATCATTTTGAACAAAGATTGACTTGAGCGTCGAAGTGTTTTCTTGCAGGTCCCCCCGCTTTCATTGTTGACAAGTGAAGATAGTGTCTAAGGCTTCTCAACGTGTTCAAGATTACTTGTTGGTGGAGAATTGGAGTATCCGAAATATTCTGCTCCAACAGTAATGCTTGCAGTATCATGGAACCAAGCTGTTTTTCTCCGATGTTGACATCCATGGAAGTAAGTTTCTCAGCCACATCTGTCATCCTCATGATGTGATCCCTTATTGAGCCTCCACCTTCAAACTTGTAAGAAGTAGAAGAGACATATGTTGAGCAATCTCAGCCTTTTCTGACTCTTTAAATTTGCTCTCAATGACTTGTAGATAATCCTTAGCGAGGACTAACTTCTTGATTCCACCAGGTATAGTATCTGTCATGCCACTCTCAATTATGGATAGAGCCACCTTATTTGCCCTGGTCCATCTTTCGAACTCAATTTTCTCTGCCTTAGTGCTTTTATCAGTCAAGGCCTCTGGTGGTGGATTATCAAGGGCAATGTCATACTCATTCAGTGTCAAAAGCAATTCCATCTCTCTTCTCCATTTCTTATAATTGCTTCCACCAGTGAGTATCGGCACTGTTGCTAGATTAAGTGACTTTGGTGAAATTGTAGAAGATATCAATGAAATCATCACTATGAATCTTTAAGAGATTCTTGATTTCCATCTTTTCACTGCAGAACTTAGTCACTTGGATCAACTTATTCATACATATGATCTTGTTTTAAAGGCATACATAGAATAAACAATCCAACAATATCAAAAGAACTTCTACAGAATTGATTAACACAGATCTTAGAACAAATATATATATATATATATATATATATATATATATATTCTCAAAACAATAAGGCAATTTAATCAGCGGAAGCATTCTATACAGAGACAATCTATGCAATCAATTGATTTAGTCAAACTCCTCATTAACTTTACAAACCTCATTGCGAATAAAGATCCAATCTTTGCACTGATTTGATATCATTCATACTAAACAGATTTCACGAAACTATAACAGGGTTGCAAAACACATACCTTTTTCATGAATGGTTTCAGAATCAATCAATCTTGACATAGTTGTTGACTTTATTTTGGATTTAGATGGGTGACAATTGAAGAAAAACTTCAAAAGGACAGAGAGTAAAAGCCCTTCCCCGAAGAACATCAACGAAAACACAAAACCCAGTTTCCCAACGGTCAAAATTTCAATTTTAAATAGAGTAAATTGTAGCAATGGTCCCTCAACTTTAATCAAATTGGAGCAATGGTCCCTCAACTAAAAATCCATTACCATTGGTCCCTCAACTTATCAAAATGTGTAGCTATAGTCATTTTCATCAATTTCATCAAAATTTTGTCAAAATAAGTTATGTTGGAATAACCATTTATATAATTAGGGTCCCTCAACTCATCAAAATGTATAATTATGGTCATTTTTGTCAACTACGTCAAATTTTTTGTTAAAACAAGTTATGTTGGAGGGACCATTGCTACAATTGGGTTAAAATTAAGGGACCATTTCTCAAATTGAATTAAAGTTGAGGGACCAATGGTAATGAATTTTTAGTTTAGGGACCATAGCTGCATGTTTTGATGAGTTGAGGAACCAATGGTAATGGATTTTTAGTTAAGGGACCATTGCTCTAATTGAGTTAAAGTTAAGGGACCATAGCTCCAATTTACTCTTTTAAATATTACTTAAAACGACACCGTTTCGTTCTTCCTATTTCAATGGTTATATTTATAGACAGGACGACGTCGTTTTTGTTTTTAAATTTCTAAGAACCCTAAAG
This sequence comes from Heteromeles arbutifolia, assembly GCA_024362995.1. Classification (NCBI taxonomy): domain Eukaryota; kingdom Viridiplantae; phylum Streptophyta; class Magnoliopsida; order Rosales; family Rosaceae; genus Heteromeles; species Heteromeles arbutifolia. The sequence continues at coordinate 11,599,147 of JANCRC010000020.1, forward strand.
CTCAGTTCGAAACCCAGGCAATGTAGTTTTTATGCAACCTTTTGATTAATTACAAATTGAACTCAATGATTGAAACATGATGACTCTGATACCACATGTAAGACCAAGTTTGATAGACTTATATCCAAGAAAACAGGTTTATCCAATTGAATTACAACTTGTACAAAACTAAGAACAACCAAAACACAACAACAAGGAACCTAAAAAACTCACCTGCAAAACTCAAACCTGACGATGAAGCCATTGCAGCTTTTGTGTTCAAAACCTTCTCCTCTTTTACAAAACCAATAGCTTTTTCAATCAATAGGACTTGGGCTAAATGAACTGTGTTATGCAAGAACAGTGGTTTGAACTATATATAGCACTCCTTCGACTATTCCCTATCAGAATGAGTCTAGGTTTCAAACTATACAAACCATAAGAATTTATGAGTCCAAATACAACTTCAATACTGAATCCTAATCCCAAAAGAATTAGGCTATATTCAATTTTGTTATCCTAAAACAATGAGGATAACCAAAACAGCTTTTAATCAAGACTTTTCCACATCAATCTCAAGCACTATATGTCAGATCCCACATCGCCCAGGGGAGTGGATCCTATGAGCCTTATATGTATATTCCCATCTCTACCTAGCGCGAGGCCTTTTGGGAGCTCACTAGCTTCGGGTTCTATCGGAACTCCGAAGTTAAGCAAGTAGCGCACGAGAGCACTCCCATGATGGGTGACCCACTGGGAAGTTCTCGTGTGAGTTCCCAGAAACAAAACCATGAAGGCGTGGTTGGGGCCCAAAGCGGACAATATCGTGCTACGGTGGAGACGTGCTCGGGAAGTGGTGGGGGCCCGGGCCGGGATGTGATAATTTGGTATCAGAGCCTAACCTTGGCCACGTGTGTGCCGACAAGGACGTCGAGCCCCTAAAGAGGGTGGATTGTGAGATCCCACATCGCCCAGGGGAGTGGATCATGTGAGCCTTATATGTATATTCCCATCTTTACCTAGCGCGAGACCTTTTGGGATCTCACTGGCTTCGGGTTCCATCGGAACTCCGAAGTTAAGCGAGTAGCGCGCGAGAGCACTCCCATGATGGGTGACCCACTGGGGGGAAGTTCTCGTGTGAGTTCCTAGAAAGAAAACCGTGAGGGCGTGGTTGGGGCCCAAAGTGGACAATATCGTGTTACGGTGGAGACGTGTCCGGGAAGTGGTGGGGGCCCGGGCCGGGATGTGATACTATAACCGGTCCTCGTATATGTTCCATACTCATAATCTTACACACAATAGATAAAAATAGTGTATATAATTAGTTGAGTTATTCTTCATATATTGTCAATTAGTTTAATGTGTAATCTCAACTTTTTTCATAAATTGTTTTCATGTAGATTATATATATGTATTAATGTACCACATGAGTGACAAATGAATCATACAACAATCTAATTAGACAAATTCATTAAGAAACAGTTCAAATGCACACATCCCACCTCTTGCAAATAACGTATCTTCACGTACAAACTCCATAATAAAAAACGTTCAATTTCTTAATTTTCATTTGAAGATCATCTCTTCAAAGAAATTATTCGAATACGAGATCGTTCAATCATCAAAATATATAAAATAAATGAACAATGTATCAGAAATATGTAACTTGATAGTCGCACCGTTGATTCATATCTTCACCTCAAGCGTATCATTTGAATTTATATCCTTAGGCAAAAAAATTCTCACGCATGCCCTCCTTTTCTCACATCTCCCTCTCTTCCACATTTCTCTCTTACATAGATAATATGTGTGAGATTGCTAGTATATACTTATATTTTTCATTTTATGTATATTTCTCATTTGTTCTCTTTTTTTATCGAATTCGTCCATCTGTTTTTATAGTGTTTGGTAATTAAACAATTTTATATTTTATTTTATTTTGCAAAAATGATCTTTTATAGAGTAATTTATAATATCAATAGTTACGATTATAAGTATAAAGTTTCGTAAACTAATAATGGAGTATTTTGAAAATGAACTTCTTCCCATCTTTTGATAAGCTAAGTTAATTTCAGAAGAAAATAAAATGATGCCATTGTTTTTCACTTGAATTTTGAGTGACAACACCGACACAAGTACATATATATAAGTATCGACACGATCTAATATTGAACTATCAATAGTATTGTGGACAACAGATCATAAATGTCGAGCTAGCAGTCAGACGGCGGTCGGAGAGACACATAGCCAGACGGTGTTACCTAAGATTTTCTCTCTTTTGTATGCAGAGGATTTGATCGACTAAACGACAACGTTGAGGGCCCTGGAAAGTTGTGGTTTGGTAAATAATTAGTGTCTGCATGTGTGGCTGGGGACTAATTCGCTCTTCGGTGGGACAGGACAAGAAACTTGCCGCCAATGTTACTACTTGTGCAGTGCGGTGCAGCCGAATTTAGAGCCATCTCCACTGAACCTCAACATGATCACTCCATTCATATGTATCCGGATAAGGTTGACCAAGTTCCGATGTCTCGACAGCTTCCACATGGCCTGCTGCTGACCTTTTGACCGCACGTAACCTTTGTTTAGAAAAAAAAAAAATTATTGTAACGGAAATACGGATGATACACCACGTGTTTTTATATAATTAACACACATATTTCATCATTTGTATAATAACACGTAGTGTACCATTCTATATTCCGGTCACATTGAAAAATCTCTCTTTATTTTGGGTTACAACTTATAAACTTTCAATGTTACACCACCAAGATCCTGGTACGTGGCAACAATAGTGTCTCGTATTAATAACTCGAGAATATGTGAAATAAATACTAACCTATATTTGAATTATTAACACGAGACGTTATATGATAGTGTACTTGACAATTCTTTCTCCAACTGCAAGAGAAGATAAGGCCATATTTGTTACAATGACTAGCTACACAGTGCGCAAACCGTTACATAATTATATATTAAATTTGATATGTATGCATGAGAATCCAATTTTTAACTTGGAGTAAATTGTAGTAATGGTTCCTTAACTTTAACTTAATTGGAGCAATGGGTCTCTCAACTAAAAATTCATTACCATTTGTCCCTCAACTCATCAAAACATGCAGCTATGGTCCCTCAACTAAAAATCCATACCATTGGTCCTTCAACTCATCAAAACGTGCGGCTATGGTCCTTCAACTAAAAATTCATTACCATTGATCCCCTCAACTTTATCCAACTGGAGACATAGTTCCTTAACTTTAACCCATTGGAGCAATGGTCCTTCAAACTTTAACCTAATTGTAGCAATGGTCCTTCCAACATAACTCATTTTGACAAAATTCTAACGAAGTTGACGAAAAGGACCATAGCTACATGTTTCGATGAGTTGAGGGACCCCAATTGAAGCAATTGTCCTTCCAGAATAACTTATTTTGACAAAATTCTGACAAAATTGATGAAAATGACCATAGCTACACATTTTGATGAGTTGAGGGACCAATGATAATGGAATTTTAGTTGAGGGATCATTAATGCTTCAATTTAATTAAAATTGAGGGACCTTTGCTACAATTTACTGTTTAACTTAATCGTCACCAATTACCATTGATACTTCAGTTTTTTTTTATCAGAACCATTGATACTTCTTAATTGGCTAGTATCACCCCATTGTGCCTTTATTTATAGTAGTAGGATAGGTAAAATCATTACCCTTTTAGGATTACAACTCTTAATAGGTAATTAACTCCTAATAGGAATATAAGAGATATTCCTAGATCTACTAGGATTTACGCAATCACATTCTTATTTTAAATATGATTGCAACACTCCCCCTTGAGTGTGTAAATACTTAAACAAACATCGCATCATATCTTCAGCAGATAAGGCAAAACAGTTGATGAAGTCGGTGCATAACGAGCGAATGCGAGTTTCAAATTTAAGAAAGTATGCATTGGTAGTAAAACTCACAAAATCTCGTTATGGTAAAACTTAAGGTGGGAGAAAACCCATAGACTGAGGAGAAAAGTGAGAAGTATGCATAATGTCTAAAATAAACGTCAAACAGAACGAAAGTAGTGAACTCAACGGAGTATGATCATCCCAGAATGGGTGCCTCATCAAAACCTCGTTAGGTAGCAAAAACTCAGTGGGAAAAATGCTCCTAATCGTAGGAAAAAAAGTACATTAAGATCAAGTGAGTATGCTTCAGGATATTCCCCATGAGTTAGACATAACTTCCAAATAAGAGAACTACAAGCAATTCAACTCAGATAATTTACGCATACCGATTCCTTGGACGAGCTTCTGAAAAGTAGACTTGGACAATGACTTGGTGAAGAGATAGCCAGGTTGTCCTAGGAACGGATTTGCTTGACTTCAATGTTCTGATGTTGTTGCTGGTGAGAATAAAAGAATTTCGGCGCTATGTGTTTGGTGTTGTCTCCCTTGATGTATCATTTCTTTAACTGCTCGATACATGCCGCATTGTCTTCAAAGATCGTCGTAGGAAGGTCAACGATGGAAGTAAGACCACTAATGCTTTGAATATGTTCCATAACTGCTCTCAACCAAAAACACTCACGCGATGATTTATGCAGGGTGAGAATCTTAGCATGGTTCGAAGAAGTTGCAACTAGTGTTTGCTTGGTAGAACTCCAAGATATAACTGTGTCTCCAACGGTAAAAACATAACATGTTTGAGAACGTGCCCTATGTGGGTCAGACAGATATGCAGCATCTGCGTAACTAACAAGGCGAGAATCAATCCGAGAACTGAGAGGGGCGGCAACACTCGAAGATTCATGGGTATAAAACAAGCCCAAATCCGTCGTACCCTTGAGGTAGCGAAAAATGTCTTTAACACCATTCCAGTGCCTGTATGTGGGCGCATTACTGTATCTAGCCAAAAGATTAAAAGTGAAGGAGATGTCGGGTCTAGTGCATTGAGCCTAAGTATAATAAAGCCCTAATTGCACTTAGATAAGGAACTTCGGGTTCCAAAATCTCTTCCTCATCCTCCTTTGGACGGAAGGGATCTTGTTTAGCATCTAGAGTCCGAACGACCACAGGTGTACTTGAAAACTTCGCTTTATCTTCATTAAAACGTCGCAACAATTTCTGGGTGTAGTTCGATTGATGTACTAAGATTGCATCCGAACAATGCTCGATCTCCAGGCCGAGTCAATTTCGAGTTTTCTCAATATCTTTCATCTTAAATTCCGATTTCAAATGAGTAGCAATTTCCTCAAGCTATGCGGGAGTTCCAATGAGGTTCATGTCGTCGACATAAACTGCAACAATTGCAAATCCTGAATGTGACTTCTTTATAAACACGCATGGGCATAATTCATTGTTCACATAACCCTGACTTGTCAAATATTCACTCAGACGGTTATACCACATCCGCCCGAATTGTTTCAATCTGTAGAGTGACCTCCTCAATCTAATCGAGAGAGTGTTCCGTGGTTTACAACTATTTAAACCAGTCAATGGAAGTCCTTCTGGAATTTTCATGTATATTTCCGTATCTAGATCCCCATAGAGATACGTGCTTACCACGTACATAAGTTGCATATTCAGTTTTTCGGAAACTACCAAACTGATTAGGTAGTGGAATGTTATAATGTCCATTACGGGGGAATACGTCTCCTCGTAATTAATCCTAGGGCGCTGAGAGAAGCCTTACGCTACAAGGCATGCTTTGTACCGCACTATTTCATTATTCTCATTACGCTTTCTCACGAAAACGCACTTGTAGTCCACTGGCTTCACACGTGGTAGTGTAGGAACAATAGGTCCAAACACTTTACGTTTTGCAAGTGAATCGAGTTCGACCTGGATTGCTTGTTTTTAGTTTGACCAATCTGTTCTACGTCGGTATGCATCAATGGAACGTGGTTCAATGTCATCACTAAGCATGATGTCAGTAGCTACTGTGTATGCAAATGCATCATCGATGATCATCTCATTCCGATTCTAAACCTCATCCAATACTGCGTAGTGGACCGAAATCTCACGATTCTTGGGAGGTCAGTTTATCTCATCTAAGACATCACCGTAATCTATAATAACCTCATGCGTTGGAACGGATGAGTGAGCGATGGTCAGATTCAAACTAGGGTCACTAGTTAGTGCCGTTTTCCTCTTTCGGGGTTGTGAATCCTTTGAACCAAGGGGTCTGCCACGCTTCAGGGTCGAAGCAGATTATTGGTTAGCTGCCAATGTACCGGGCCACGTGGAAGGTGCGGCCTCCCCACCTTCGGGGACGGTCCAGCCTTCCCAGGTGGGATTGTGACGTACGTGGGGTACATCTATCCTTGCAGGTGCATTTGCAGCAGGTATATGTGATCTTGTCACATTTGCAAGACCATTAAAAGCATCTAGCATGATTTGAAGATCTATAATTTGCCACACTTCAATTTCAGACTGGACAATGCATGGATCTAAATGAGACATAGTGGGAGCATACCACGGCAATTCGCGGCGTTCTCCAAGAACGTTAGCATGCTTATCTCCCCATAACGACGGGAAGACTGTCTTATAAAGTGACAATTCACAAAACGTGTGGTAAAGAGATCTTCTGTCAAGGGTTCTAAATAGCAAACAATTGATGGCAAATCATAACCGACATAGATTCATATTTTTCTCTGATGACCTATTTTGGTATGTAGTGGCGATGCTATTGGCACATAAATTATGCACTCAAACACCCGTAAATGCAAGACGTCAGGCTCGTATCCAGTAACCAAGTGTAATGGTGAATGAGGTTGTGTAGCGGTGGGCCTCAGGCGGACCAACATAGCTGCGTGCAATATTGCATAGCCCTAGGCAGATACCGGCAGTTTGGTTCTCATAACCAAAGTCCGAGCTATCACTTAAAGGCGCTTTATGAAAGCTTCTGCCAAGCCATTTTTGGTGTGAACATGGGGTACATGATGTTCCACATCAATCCCTACTGACATGCAATAATTGTCAAAATTCAGTGACGTAAACTCTCCAACGTTATCCAGTCGAATCGACTTGATTGGATAATCAAGGTGGTGAGCCCTTAGCTTAATAATTTGTGCTAGGAGTTTCGCAAATGTAGCGTTGCGTGTGGACAACAAGCAAACATGTGATCATCATGTCGATGCATCAACCAACACCATAAAGTATTTAAATGGTCCGCATGTTGGTTGGATAGGTCCACAAATATCCCCTTGAATCTTCTGAAGAAACTTAAGGGGGTTGTGAATAATCTTTGTAATCGAGGGTTGAGTATTCAACTTCCCTAAAGAACACGCTTTGCATGGTGGGAATCCAACATAGAGAGGTAACCAATGCCCACGAGATGTTTTGAGGATACAGCGCATCGTGTCACGTCCAGGATGTCCTAAACGGTCATGCCAAAGCAGCAAAGTATTCTAGAACTCAGGCATAGGGTCGGCCATATGGTGGGCTTCTATGCCGCAAATGGTTGTGATGTACAACCCACTCGAGAGGCGTTCCAACTTCTCATGAATAAGCTTCTAGCCATATTCATACGAAGTGATACAAAGAAATTCAGACCATTATCTTCAGTGGTTTCAATATGATATTGATTATCTCGAATATCTCTAAAACTCAGCAACATTCTTCCAGAACGTGGAGAATAGAGTGCCTCTTTAATGGTTAAGACTGTACCATTGGACAACATGATACAGGCATTTCTATATCCTTCAATCAAGTTGGATGGGCCTAAAAAATTTGTCAGATGTGCTTTCTTGGGTATAAAGTTAGTAAAGTAGTGTCGCTCACGCAAGATGGTGTGCGTGGTAGCACTATCAGCCAGACAACTAACTTCCCCACTAGACATACCTAGAAATAAATTGATAAAATTGGTCACATGCATAAATATAATTTCATTCATTCAATTAAGCAATTCAAGGAATAATATCCAACAAATAACAATTCATAATTCAAAACAAACCATAACCAAACAAATTATTCCAAATACTTAGAAAAATTGTTCAAAATTAAACCATAAACCTAAAAAAATAAGGGAGAGGGGCCGGCCACTCCTAGTGGGTTCAGCCACTAGGGGTAAACACCTGAAAAACATGTCTAATTTATTCGTCCATAGGAGCTTACGCCTCCTGAAAATTCGATATCTCAATTGATGTAGTAACATATTCCGGATGTTTCACATGTGCAACGTTAGACTCACGACGGGAATGATATTTAGCAATAGCCTCGGGGTTATCTCGGTATATGTGTGACCAATGATCATTTGATCCATAGCGGTAGCACATGTCTATTTTAGTGGAAACTAGTCGAACGGTAGCTTTTCCCTTGTTCTTGAAGTTCGAGGCCTTAGGAGCAAGGGGTGGATGCTGCTAGGTCATATTTCCTTCCTTGGGTAGGCCTTGATTCTGTGGACCTTGGGCCCATGGTGGGGCTTGCCACCCATTGCCATGGCCACGACAATTCTTGTGTCGTTTATGGCTGCTAGAATTGGTCGCATATGCTTCAGGCACGGCGTTCGAGCTAGTCGATCGAGTTTTATGATTCTTCATCAAAAGTTGGTTCTGCTTTTCAGCGAAAAGTAGTACAAAGATCAAATCCAAAATTTTGGTGAATTTCCATGCCCTATATTGTTGCTGCATGACAATATTGGTGGCATAGAAAGTCGAATAAGTCTTCTCCAGAAGATTTGATTCGGTTAGTTCCACTTTACAGAACTTCAACAGTGATCGGATTCTACAAACTTCAGAGTTGTATTCATTTACGAACTTAAAGTCTTGGAAGCGAAGATGCTGCCAATCGTGTCTTGCTTCAGGCAAGTATATGTCTTTCTGGTGATCAAAACGGTCGGCCAGAGCAAGCCAGAGGGTGCATGGGTCCTTCTCAGTGAGGTACTCAGTCTGCAGCGCATCATGGATATGTCTTCGAATGAAGACCATTGCAGTAGCTTTCTAAGCTTCGTCGACAGGTTTGTCATTAGTAGATGCCTCGATAGTGGCTCTAATACCCTTTGCGGTGAGATGAAGCTTCACATCTTCAACCCACTTCAGGTAGTTTCTTCCAGAGACTTCCAGAGCGGTGAAATCGAGCTTGTTCAAGTTCGACATGTCCCTAAAACAAAGGGTACAAAAAAAACATGATTAGTCATATGGTGATCCATAGACATATATCATATAACATTCGGGTTCTATAGACATGTATTGGTTTATTGTATGCATGAAAGCTACAGGTTTCAAGTGGTAAGTTTGGAATGAAAACTTCGGGTTTCAAAAGCATTGAATATGAAACTACATGTTCAATTTAGTTTTATGAACGATTAGTTCATGAAGGAGAGGTTCCTGCAAGAAACATAAAATGCAATATGCTGATTTAAGTGTAGTGGATTTGAGTTTCTTCAGGAACTTAAGTGTGAGAGCTTCGTTACTATGAAAGTATGTCAACGGTTCAAAGTATAGAAATAAATTATTGAATCGATAATGTCCAAAAGTGATCTTCATGTCAATAATTTTGGATTTAATTATCAGATTAATGGACTGTAGGTCATTTTTAATTAATTCAATAGATCGGGACCATACAGAGTCGATCATGGAAGCAAAATAATGCCAAAAATTAGCATTGGGTTTGAAAAACCATAGCCCAATGGTATTTGGGATGGGTATCGTGAGTAGGGCAAAACCCTATAGGCTTTTGGGCTTGGGGTTAAGGCTGCTTTTTGCAACCCCCATGTGGCTGCAGGCCACAGGCCGAGAGACAGGAAGCCCAACAGCAAGCAGCTGGTATGGTTGGGTCGAGACCAACATGCGGGAGCAAGCCTAAAGGCTTGCGGGTGTGCAAAGAAACCCCAGCTGCATTTGGGTTTCGATTTTGGGCCTCATGGACTTAGCCCAGCCCCGTGGGCTGGCTGATAGAAACGCGGGTTGTGGCAAGGGCTAAGCCTAGCAGCACAACTGGTGTGGGTCGGGGCTACAGGCCTGTGGTAAGAAACCAAACCAAGCATACGGCTTGGTTGTCCACAGTATGCAGCGAAGCCCAAAGGCTTCGGAAAAGTTCCAAGACGTCAAACGATGTTGTCTCAATGAGGTCTCTACACGGCTGGGCTTCAGGCCAGCGCGGTGGTCCTTGTGGTGGTGTCACGACGGTGCTGTCGCAAAAATCCCAATTTCCTTTCTCTTTTTTGAATTCACTAGGGTTTGAAAAACCCTAACATGCTTCTAATTTATTAATATTCTTTGACTCACAATTCCACATATTAATTTAATTGCGTAATGCATGAAACATATATATATATATATATATATATATATATTGACAATTATATGAAACATATACACTATATATATCGTAAGGAAAATATAAATATAGAGGGGTTCATGCATCATGGGGAATGTTTTCATGCTTCGTGGACGTTTCAAATATCTTCCTTTATTTTAAGTGTACCTAATTGGCAAAAAACAAATAACAGCCTTTGAATTTTGTGGAAGATAGCCTCCTCCTACAATCCGTCAATTCCTCAGCTTCTGGTAAAAGCGTGCTGATAACGTGTTGTAGGCCTATTTAACTGAGTTATCTAAAGAATAGAGAGAGAGGGGGCTGGCGGTAGCAAGAGAGAGAAGAAAGAGATTTAATTGTGAGGTGTGTGTTGTATCACCCCATTGTGCCTTTATTTATAGTAGTAGGATAGGTAAAATCCTTAACCTTTTAGGATTACAATTCTTAATAGGTAATCAACTCCTAATAGGAATATAAGAGATATTCCTAGATCTACTAGGATTTACACAATCACATTCCTGTTCTACATATGACTGCAACTGACACACCCCAACCGAAATCGAAGCATGCTGGCCATCACGTGAGAGTGACGTAACCATGTGCACAGTGTGGAAGCAATATAATATAGAAATTACGAATGAATAAAAACCGAAACACTAGCTAAGGCAAATACTAGCGTGAGAATAAGTGTGAACACATAATCAGAGCACTAATAGCCTAAGTGCAATCAAGCATAGGAATTACTAATTAAATAACACCCGAAGGTAATCCTACATGAGTGATGGTCTGTCAGAACTTCCGCTGGAAACCTTGTGAGCCACCCGCAAATGCTACCTAATACCTGGAGGGGCGCAAAACAAAAGCGTGAGTGGGCAAAAACAAAGTTTTTCCAAAACCATTTCATTATCAAACTTCTAACCCCTCGCCGTAAAACCTGTATAATTTTCCCATAAAATAGTATATACATATACTAAATCTCAACATAATTCATCATCAAAATACGCATTCAAATCATGAATATGCCATGCCACATTATCAATTATCCAGGTAAATAATCGAAAAGCGATGATAACTGCAATTATCTCATCAACTAAACTCTAGCTCATAGATCATGCCTGCACACAAGTCGAACCCACCTATAGTGGTCTATACGACAGGTTGGGTGTATAATAAATAATTACGCTCAAGTGCTAGGATCACGTAAAGGCTATGCGAATGATCGCGGGTCACCTACAAGTCGAACCCACTGAAAGTGGTCTATATGACAGGCTGTGCACCTAACTTGGATCCAAGATGAGTGTGTGGTGCTGGAGGTGAACGATCAAGTGAAGGCTAGGCCCTAACTCTGGCGGGAGCACTAACACCAGGGTGCAGGTTTATAAGCTAACAATGCATCTCAACAATCATCATAAAGTAACACATAGCTTACCTGAACTTAGCTGAGCGCTGCTGGCATCGAATCCCAATATGTGTATATAAATATATATCACAATGCATACATATAGCATAAACATATTTGGCATGACAATTCATTTCATAAAATTGCTTAAAACGTATTTCTGGGAAAAATACTCATTAAATAGGTATATACGGAAAATAAAAGCCCACTCACTGGTATGTCGAAGGGTCGTAGCCCCCATGTCTAGCCTGGCTATGCACGTCCTCCGGATAGATCTCGCCTATATGAGAAATGACTATAAAAACGTCAATTAAACGCACATAAATGAAACTTGGTAATAACTTCTCATATATTGCTCAATTTAGGTATATGAATATACCACAGTGACCTCCTCAACCTCAGAAACATCCCCAAATTTTTAAAATATTTTTCTGAGGTCTCACGCTCCGCCACAGGCCGGCCAAGGCACGGCCAGACGCGTCCCCACGTGCCTGGCACATCACCGTCAGGAATATTCCGTTACATCCCAGCATATTCCATCTAAAAACTAACGGCGTCACTTAACGCCGTTAGCATATTCCATCAAAACTGACGAAATATACCTCTTCTTCTCCAACGAGTCACCGGATGCCGGCGACTGTTCGCCGATTTCTAGAAAATTTTCAAAACCTTATATCTTTTTCGTTTTTTCACCATTTTCAATGAAACTTGAACCATTTTGAAGATCTCACAAAGACGAACAAAACCATACCTGATTCGAGCTCGGAATCCCGCCAAAAAAAGTCTCGATATTCCGGAAAACCTTAAAACACGTCGATCTCGCTATTCCGACGTCCAAATTCTTCCAACGAACCACTCCGAGCCTCGTGAGGATCACCTAAAGGTTCCTGTGAACTTGAAATCCCCAAAAACACACGATTTTACGTTTGCATGAATAGTGACATAAATCGGGTTAGGGTTTTCATGAATTTTCGAAGAAATTCTTACCTAAAAATGGCACCACTCGACTCGCATGAACCTTAGGAACACAATGGTGCCCTCTGAATCTTCGATCTGCAAGGTTTGCAAGGGGCTTGGGGTTGATCAGTACGAAGAGAGAATGAGAGAATGAGTCTGAAAGAGAGAGAGAGCATGGGAGATAAGAGAGAGAAAAGGGAGTCAACGGGTGTGATGTGGGTGGTCTAGATTTGGGTCACCAATCAACACAAACAATTTTCTCACTTCTAACTTAAACCACACAACCACACAAAATATCCAAGGGCAATTTTGTGTTTTCACACTTTTGAAAATAATTTTTCGGGATGGGCTGTCACAGCAACACTTCCTTCTTTTTTATGACAGAATCTGATTTTTTTCCAACATTTTTATGCCGAAAATGCCGCATTTTCGACAAAGCATTGCCCTCACTAATAGTATTTCCAACAGTCAAAAAAGTATTTGTGACGACGTTGACAAATAAAACATGAAATAAGTCGGTCATTTTTTAAACTTCAATTCTGACGAAAAGTTAACTATTAACAATGGATCATGTATGTTGAAAGTATTGATGTATTTCCTATCACTGATAGAAATAGATGTATTTCCATTGGAAGCATTTACGAGGACCACCGAGGGCTTTTTCCTCTCGGAAAAAAGTTTTTACGATAACAAAATGTTTTTTCCGACGGCAATTGATCCTCAGTAATCACATTTGTGTCATAGTACTACAACATCCAAACGTCTTCCAATAAGACTTCTCTAAATCAATTTGAACTCAAACATCCGGCCAATTACACTTATGCTCATATTCTAACAATTAATCACACTATAAAACAAAAACTGGAACTTAGCAAATGGTTGGAAAAGTAGATGGGGTAAAGTGTGCGAAATGCAATATAATGAGAAATTTTTTAGTAAGATGAGAACACGATCTGCTACACCAAATGTCATAATACAAATTATTTATATATATATATATATAATATAAATGTTATAACACAAATAGTTGGATACTTAAAAAAATTTCGACCACTTATACTATGACACTTGATATACAAGCCGTGTTTCCAGCACACTAAAAAATCTCTCCAATGCAATGCGATGGTCTTTTGTTTTTGTCTTGGTAATTGCTTGAATTGTGCTTTGGGCACACGCTTTTCCACCAACTCCTCCTCAAAACTCTCGTATCTTTCTCTCTTCCCTCTCACACTCCCCCATTTTCATATTCATATATGATATTCACAGATCGAGGAGCTCCAAATTTGCAAGTTCAGTTCAGAAACTGATCGGAAGCGCGTGGGTTTTCTGGTCACACGAGTAGTCCACAGCTCAAGCTTAATCGTGGCATATCACTTGGATCCCTTTTATTTGTTTGAAGACCTGATCGATCATCCATGACTGATATTTGATCCCCCAGGAGACACAGACAGCAACGTTACAGCGGCAGTCGAGTCTCACTAGAGCTTTGGATCTTTGGCGGCTTGTAATTTTGTTGTAACTTGCTAATTAAGCTAGATATAAGCTTAACTGACTAGCTAGCTTTATCTGGGATTGGGAATTGAATATCGTCAGTTTTTCTGGTGATGCAGCAGTTGACTCGTATATTTGTATGTAACTGCAACTGTAACTGTTGGTTGGCTGCCTGACGTTGAATATAGTACAGAAGACTCTGCAAAAACAGCCTAAACCACTCATCTAGTTGAAGGTAATAATTTAACTGCTAGGTTACTAAGAGTAACCGATCGATGTATATATGACTGCCCACTCTCTCTGACTCTCTTTTATGTATTGTGAACATCTGCTGGATCTAGTCTAGTAATTTCATCAGTGAAAAGGAAAGGAAGCTCTGGCAAATAGTAGTAAGTGGTGGGAGAATGCGATGGCAGGGTACAATATAAATGAGTCAGCCTCAGTCTCTGCCGCCTCATCAGCCCCAACTTCAACTGCTTCTCCCTATGTCCACCCGCTCTTCAGGCCCCAACTCCACCTCCAACTCCAACAACTCCATCACCATCCTATTATTCCTCTACAACAACAACAACAACATCATCATCAACAAGAAGAACAAGATGATGATGATGACCAGGATGACGACCAAGACCACAATATTACTAAGATCGAATCTTCCGATACCGCCGCAACCAGTTCTGGTGGCGGTGGAGGCGGAGGTGGAAGTGGTGGTTCCACCCGCCGTCCCAGAGGCCGTCCTGCAGGCTCCAAGAACAAACCCAAGCCTCCCATCATCGTCACACGCGACAGCCCCAACGCCCTCCGCTCCCACGTCCTTGAGGTCTCCGATGGGGCCGACATCATGGACAGCGTCTCCATCTACGCCAGGCGCAGGGGCAGAGGCGTCTGCGTGCTCAGCGGCAGCGGCACTGTCACCAACGTCACCCTGCGTCAGCCAGCTGCTCCTCCGGGAAGCGTGGTGACTCTTCACGGACGCTTCGAGTTACTGTCGCTCTCCGGTACGGTGCTTCCGCCTCCGGCTCCTCCCGGTGCCGGCGGACTCTCCATATTCTTGTCCGGGGGGCAGGGACAAGTGGTGGGAGGAAACGTGGTGGGACCGCTGATGGCCTCTGGGCCTGTGGTTTTGATGGCTGCGTCTTTTGCAAATGCGGTGTTTGAGAGATTGCCATTGGATGATCCGGAAGAGGGAACTACTACTCCTACTGGTGGTGGTGGCGGCGGAGGCAGCTTGCAAATCCAACAACCCACGGGGTCCCAATCTTCTGGGGTGTCTGGCGGTCTTGGTGATGGTACTGCGGGAAGTAGCGGCGGAGGTGGAGGTGGAGGTGCTGGGCTTTTTAATTTGGGAGGAAATATGGCGGCCAACTATCCCTTCCCGGGGAGTGACTTCTTCGGATGGGGTGGTGGAAGTGGAAGTGGAAGTACTCCGCGGCCACCGTTTTAGTACTAGTACTACTTTGGTGCTAATTATGGAGTGATTTCATGAGATATGTACGGTGATAACTTCAGTCGCTTTCGTATTCAGACATAAATATGCACATCTACAAACGAAAGAACGATGATCTTGATCATGTATCTTGAGCCTAAAGTTGCCAATGTCGATGAAGGGCTAGCTAGCTAGCTAGCTTGGTGTTGATCAGTACTGTCGATGTAAAACAAACAAACTTTGCAAGGTCAGTAAAATTAATCAATTGCTACTTTCTTCAATCTCTACCTAGCTAGCAATTGATTTAATCCTCTGTTATAATTATAATTATATATACTAGCTAGTTTATTAATTTCAAAAATGTTAGTTAATTGTACTGTGATGATCGATGCACATTTCTAGGGTTTATTAATGTGGTTTCTAATATGATATCCATCCTCCTCCGGCAGTACTAGTACATTATTTTTTTTCTTGATTGAATATAAATTAAATTTCTGCTTGTGGATTTCTAATTAACTTTGAGTAGCATATCATGCGCACAAACTTACTAATCCTTGTTCCCCAAAAAACCAAAAAAAAACTTACTAATCCTTATTAATCTGAATATTTGTATCTTAATTTGTGTTAGCACAAAAACACATTTATTCATATATTATCTATTTTATTCCTGTACTTGGCAGGTAGCTTCTCACTTGCAAGATCTTTGTGTTCCATGTAGTTCTCTCTCTTTCTTTTTTTATTCCTCGTGTTGATTTTACGGTTACACAAGATATATAGCCAAAGTATTTAAGCACCTTCAAAAGCCTGTTTCAGTCTTCCCTTACAGAAACAGACAAAAGCAAAACCCTAGACTTAGAAACTGAATTCGAGAAACGAGGCCAAAAGCATCTCCAGATCTCTTCAAATTTCGGTTCGCTGACCATAACGTTACAGCAATAGAGACTATAAAACGTAAATACAGTACGCTTAGAGATGCTTTGCTAGCTTCACCATATGAACATCCGTCTCTCATCCCACCTTAGGATTGTGTGGAACTTGAGGTCCTAGTAAGAGCATCTCCAATGCAAAGACTAAAATAGTTGGGTCACAAAAAGGTGGTGGATTATGTAGTTTGGTTTTCTTCTCCAATGCCAAGATTCAAATCTTACAACTCGTTTTGAGTTTGCATTGGAGGAAAAAACTTTATACTCAAACTTCATATTTGAGTTTTCATATATGAACTCAATTCTCATTTTTCTTGGTTGAATAACAGTTTTCTTAAGGCCATCTCCAACTGATCCGGCTAGAAGGCCATAGGGCTAAAAATAGCTTGAAATGACACGAAAACCGTCTCTAACCGAGGGCTAGGCCAAAGAGTTTGGGGGCCCCACCGGGCCAAAACCACCAAATCAAGCCAGTGAGCTGGCCATCTCCAGCCAGCCCGATGAGCCCAGCCCACTTTCTTTTTAATTTTTTTTTTTTTTAATTCTAATTTTTTTCCTACACCATTTCTTACATACTTTTCACCATTCCATACTAACTTACCTCATTTTATTTCAATTCTTCACATTCTATTATCTTCCAATAATCTTTCCTTTAATTTTTTTTCAATCATTTTCAAATGGCCACCTCTTTCAATAATTTTCCAATATGTCCGAAAATCTTATTTTAATATGGTAGTTTAATTTAATTAACTATATTAATTCAATTAAAATAATAAATTATGTTTGGCCTATGACCTTTTGGCTCTTCGGTTTGAGATGGTTTTTTGTCACAGGGCTATGTTTGGCCTATGGCCCTTTGGTCCCTTCGGTTGGAGGTGGTATGAAATATGGTCTGACACTATTCATTAAAATATAATTTCTTGGAGGGCTATAGGGCTAAAGAGAGCCATCTGACCCTCCTTCGATTGGAGATCGCCTAGGTGGCATGGTCTCCACTTTTGACTCAAATCTCATATTGAAACCCAAATTTGGGCGTCAATTTTAAGTCACAATTGCATTGGAGAACCTTAGACTCATATGAGACTCAAATATAAGACTTGGGTTCAAATTTTCCAGTGCATTGTCATCTCCAAGAATGTTTTGCTAGTAATTGGAAATTTAATTAGAGAATTTTTCATATTCGTTCATTAATGAAAACAAGTGAGTGTAACATCCAATTGTTAGTAACCACCGGTCAGCCATACGGAAGCGAATTCGTTACCGGTAAACATATTTTTTGGCTGAGGGTAAACTTTTCTAGTGGTCTAGTATGAAAAAGGAAAACAATATCAGTTGTTTGTTTTATCAAAGTCTCTCAAATGGTAAAGAATTTAATATGCATATATATTTTCAAGGGAGAACCCTAGCTAGACGTAGTAGACTACCATATTGCTTGTTGAACAAACACATTTATCCCGCCTTGTTTTCATTTTGTTTCTTTTTCGATTGCTTAAAGTAATTACTTTCAAGTTCTGAGACTTTGCAACATTTCAAGAAAATAATAATAATGTGGATATTCT
Organism: Heteromeles arbutifolia; assembly: GCA_024362995.1. Lineage (NCBI taxonomy): Eukaryota > Viridiplantae > Streptophyta > Magnoliopsida > Rosales > Rosaceae > Heteromeles > Heteromeles arbutifolia. The sequence goes on from JANCRC010000020.1 coordinate 11,617,129, forward strand.
TCTCGTTTTATACCACTGCATACATACTACATCCAAGAAATCTGAGGGCAATTTAATTTCCCTCTCATCAGTTTCTTCTTCAAACATAATAATATTAATATAATGCTTGTCATATTTCCATGCCTTTTTCTTTATACATATGACATATGTACAACAAATGCCTACGATTCATGCATGTTCATGGATGACATGGGTGCATGAACATTACCATGTAAATTCTTCACATACGGGCCTGAGTCGTACATGAATCGGTCTACCCAATAAACGCGGTGGAGTGGCCCATCCTATTCAGATAAAAAACAAATAAAGCAGCCTGAGCAACCCTATCCCATTTATGCATGGCCGTTATGCTCAAGGAATCGAGGCATGTTTTAGGCAATCAAGCACTGAGAAGGATGTAAGCAGCATTCTTGATCCCTCATGGCCTTGCATATGTAAAATTCATCTCCAATTGAAGGGGTTTAATTTAGTCACATTCAGAATTATAGTCTTACAAAATATTATTTTTAAATAAACAGTATCAGCCCATGCTTATATACAGTGGCGGAGCCAGGAATCTTACCACAAGAGGTCGTAGTGTAAAAGTCCAAATAAAAATTTAGGATGGAAAAACATATTGAAAATGAAATCATAGTACTTTCATTCATAATTCATAACGGAAACAATATTACAAGTTATAATTGTCCACGACGAGGTTTCACATTTTGAAAACGAAGCATTATAGCTTCATTTTCAATACAAGCAAAAATATCTCTCTCAATATAAACAAGCAAGCTATCACTCAACCATTGATCTCCCATTTTGTTCCTAAGTGAACCCTTAATAATATTCATGACAGAAAATGCTCTCTCCACTGAAGCAGTTGCAACTGGTAAAACTAAAGACAATGTAATGAGCAAATATACATAATTGAATACTTGATGCATCCTTGTCTCCACCATTTTTTTTGCAAGATCACCAATCCCTTCCAATTGAGAGAAATCATTACTGGAACGCACATAATGAATATAAATCTCAAGTTGATCTTCAAGTGCCAAACGATCCTCATCCGAAAAGTCTTGAGGATAAAATTGAGCAAGACGAAGTAGCTTTGGTTTATCAAAAGCTATAAATGAATCTTTCGGACTCAAACATGCCAAACAAATAAGCAACTCGGTATTTACCTCATTAAAGCGATCCTCTAACTCCGTAATTTGCTCATCAATGACATGAATAAAGAGTTCCACACGATAATGATGACGATTTGTCTTTATTGGAGCATTACGCCTTGACCTCCCTGGAAGTATAAATGCCTCTTCCATGTTAGGAACATCAATATGATGTTTTTCACAAAAAGAAGATACTTCATCAACCAATGCATCGAACCCATTATTCCTCATCCAATGTAGCTTTTCCTTGCATGATTTCACTAAAGCCATTGCATTCACAATTTCTTGATCTTTCCTTTGCAATGCTTGTGACAAATCATTTGTGAGTCCCAATATGACTTTCATCAAGAAAAGGTGAAACACAAACTCAAAAGTACGTATTTCTCTCATTAACTTATTTGCTTCTCCCGCACTTTCATTGGGATTATCATCAATAACCATTTTAAGCACATGAACCACGGATGAAAACATGGAAATGATGCTAATCAAGGTACCATAGTGTGAGTTCCATCGTGTGTCACCGGCACGTTTGAGACTTGTTTCTTGATTTAAGCCTCGCCCCGTTATAAGACAATCGTTTTCAAAAGCTATCACAAACTCTTCTTGAAGTTGTTGTCTAAGTAAATCACGCCGCTTACAAGATGCTCCAACATGATTAACCACGCTATTAGCCGTTGCAAAAAAAGAGGCAATGTCTATATTCTTCTTTGCTACGGCAACAAGAGCTAGTTGAAGTTGATGAGCAAAGCAATGAACATAATATGCACAAGGTTGTTCTCTCAATATCTTTGTTTTAAGACCATTCAACTCACCTCTCATATTGCTAGCACCATCATAACCTTGTCCTCGTAGCTTGGAAATGCTCAAACCGTTGCGAGAAAAGAATGTGTCAATAGCATCCTTTAGTGAACTTGAAGTAGTGTCGGTAACATGTTGGATACCCACAAATCTTTCAATTACATGCCCGTTGTCATCCACATAACGTAACACCATAGCCATTTGCTCTTTCACCGACACATCACGTGCTTCATCCACCAATATTGAAAAGAATCTATCTTTTAAACCATCCATGATAGCATCAAGTGTTTCAAGGGCACATGAATTCACAATTTCTTTTTGAATGCAAGGAGCTAGTAATTTGAGATTCCCCGGAGCATTTTCTAGCACAACTTCTCTAACTTTATCATCATTATCTGCAAGGAATTGCAATAGCTCCAAGTAATTTCCCCTATTGCTTGAAGTGGCACTTTCATCATGGCCACGAAAAGCAAGACCTTGTCGCAATAAAAACTTAGTGCACTTGATTGATGCATTCAAGCATGTGCGATAAGCCTTACGAGCTTGGTCGGAGTGTTTGCTCACTACCGTTTCAATATGTGTAGTTTGATTCATCAAATTTGTAGCAGCTTCTCTAGCCTTATTATGAGCACTCCCAACCGGTCCAACATGCATCTTAAATCTTTCTCTCCCTTTCTTCCAAGTCTTAAATCCATCTCTAGTGAAAGCTTCACTACCCACTTGTTCAAAATTGGATTTAAAGAGATAGCAATAGAGACAAAATGCCGCATCTTTAGATATATTATACTCCAACCAATCAAACTCATCAAACCATTGGGGAATGAAGCGTCGATTAATTCCTGACATATTAGTTATTGGGAAATTATGACCTCTAGGTTGACAAGGTCCTTTTTGTAGATATGATCTTCGGACCTCATCTCTCATATTAGCATCATAATCTATCATTTGAGTTCTTAATCCAGGATCCGCTTGAAGATTACCCAAAACACCATCTAACTGACTTTGTCTTGAACTTGGAGTTCTTGAACTACCAACAGTATTTGAACTATCAACATTATTCGAACTACCCGAACCCGATGATGATTTTCTCTTAAAAAACCGTTCCATAATAATTCTACATATACAAAATATTCAAAATAAATACTCACAATATAAACAAACCATCAACATAATCAAAATAAATATGAATTGGATTTCAATTAAATTAAATTGTAAAATGGAAAGAAATTTTTTTTTATAGTATCGTTCCATTAAGTAAACTATACTAATATGCATAATAACTAATCCAACCAAGCCAACAATTCAATTAATCAATACCAATTAGCATACAAATTATTCAATAAATAAAAATTCAATTCAACTAATCATATGAATAATTGTATACATTATGTAATAATTCAATTAATTAATTGAACATGATAATCAACAACCAATAACCAACTTAGTGCATTACCAATTTACCATATATGAATATGATACAAATTATGTAAGAATTCAAATTTTAATTTCACCCTAAAAATTAATTTCATATCAATAATCAACAACCAATAATCAACTTAGTGCATTTCCATATGAATATGATTCTATTTCTATAACAATTAAATAAAATTTGTATTAAATAATTCTTTAGGGTTAGTTAGGGATTTTAAATTTACCTTTGAAGTTTGAAGTTTGAAGGTTGGCTGAGGCTCGGCTCAGTGGCTGGAGGACTGGAGTGATATTGTCAGACAGTGAGAGAGTGAGAGGACCTCCGTCCGTTGCTTGCTAGTGTTGTTTCTGGGATTTGGGGGAGGGAGGCGCTCTGCCTTCTGAAATTGGGCAGGGCCGAGAGAGAGAGAATTCAGAATGGGGGACTCACGGTCCCCTCTACAACTTATATATATATTTTTTTTCAAAACAGCGAAACGACGCCGTTTGGTTTTTTTTTTTTTTTTTACCAGGCCCAAAACGACGTCGTTTTGGCCTGGTTTAAAAAACAAAAAAAACAAAAAAAAACCAAAAATCTGCAGATTGCAGATTGCCCAGAAAAACCAGAAATCCGGCGAAGCGCGCGCGCGCGAGGGGGGGGAGTGGCGAAGCTGGCTGGGTCCAGTGGTGTTTCCTGGCGAGGGGAGTGGTCACGTGGCTTCGCCACTGCCTGCAAGTGTTCTTCTTCTTTCAGGCATTTCGTCGACCACGTGGTGTGCAGCTCCGAGATGTCGCACCGGCAGCTCCGAGGGGTCGCACCGGCAGCTCCTAAGGTTATTTCCATGGCTTCCAAGGGTCGTGCGACCCCATTTACCCCATTGTGGCTCCGCCTCTGCTTATATATCATCTCTATCCAAAGAGGTTAAACATAACCTTTTTTTGCCACTGTAAGTTTGAAAATAAACGTTTAAATGTCCTTCAAAAGCAAGTAAATAGATCCGAAACATATAAAATGCAGTTAATCCTACTGTGGACCAGGCTATTATTGCAAAAATAGACAACCATCATTAAGAATTTCATCTTTGGACCAAAAACAAGCAAGGGGTGGAATACCAGAAAGAGAAAGTGTACCCAATAAAAAAGCTGTTTTTGTAATTGGTACATGTTTTCTTAAACCGCCCATAAGAATCATATTATGACTTTTATCTGGAGAATATCCAACAATAGCTTCCATCGCATGAATAATTGATCCAGATCCTAAGAACAACAATGCTTTCAAATAAGCATGAGTAATCAAATGAAATAAAACAGCTCGATAACCCTTCAATAATTTATTATTTTTAAGTTTATACTTTAAATTTATTAATTAATTAAATCACATTTGGATGCTTTCAAATTTAACCGTTAGATTTAAATGAATTATTATAACTAAAAAGCTAACCTCCAAAAAAGGGACTGGGAAGACTAAATTTGAGAATAGTCTTTGAAAGGTCTAGTTGGTTCTTTTTTTCTTTTTCTTTTTTCTTTTTTTTTTTTTTTTGGAAACAGGTCTAGTTGGTTCTTTATGTCGACATAGACCACTAAACGAGTCGGCTTCAAGTTCAACCCACCCAACTTTAGTTAATTCTTTAGTTATTTTAAAAGGAAAACTAATGAAAATAACTTGAAAACTTTAAGTTTTAACGATAAGGACAAAATAAAGAATAAAGTGAATAGTATCAGGATTGACTTTTTAGTGTAAAAATGTGGTTTTTCATTAAAATGAACCGTATCAGGAACTTTTCGTTAAAGTTTCCTATTTTAAAATAGTATAAAAAAATTGAACCTTTTTCTCGTCACAAAAATGTGCATTTACGTAAATGGGCCGTATGGTCGAAAGAAATCCCAAGAGCAAGCGAAAAATTTAAGACCAAACCCAAAATGGGAAGTAAATCAAGTTGATAAACTAGCATGCATTAACACCAACTGAACTAGTTGCAACCTTCTTTCACAACCCCAAAAGAAGAAAAACAAGAACAATAATATTGCAAACACCCTAAAAAATTATTCAACTGATCCACGACATGCGATGAAATTTCAAACCCCATCACTGTTCAAAAGGAACACGCACGAATAACCGCCCATGCAGGCTAACTACAGCAGACGTTTGAAGGGGATCAATTTTTCCAGGTAAGCTCACAACCTGTAAAACGCAACATACACTGTATTTGTTAAATCAAAACATTCACTCATGGTAGATACTAGATAGGATTTGTTTAAAACCCAGAAATGCTCACAAATAAACAAATCAAAGCTTTGGTCCAAAATAGATTATCGTGGGAGCTGTCATTGGTTCGGACAAACCCAAACAACCTGACAGATCCCACCTGCACTGCACTTTGGGTAACTCAAGCAAGATTGGGAAAGGATCTGAATCCTATTCTTGGATCAACAATTTATGACAATTTTTCAGCTTGAACTACAAGTTCACCAAACAGTTTCGGATTTGGATGATTATTATCTTTTGCAGGGATGTCCATAACTTAAGAAACCATGGCATCATCATTATTGTACAAAGATTGCATTTATGTGTCTGCAAGTATTTACATATTACCATATGCATCTATAAAACATGTTTACAATAACTTGTATGACAACTTCATGCCTCTGTACATAGATAATTGACTGATAACATATTTTAGGTATAAGTTTCTTATACGAACAAAACTGTGAAAATCTCATATAGTTACCCATTTCATAGCCATAAAGCTCTTGTTATTCAGTTGAGCATTGTTATTAGCATTCCAAAATTGTCATCCTGCACCTCTCCCTCCGTTGATTTCTATTAGGGAGGAGTCCATGATGACTATTTGGATTGCCAATGACATCCCCCATTCAATACCGTGTTTTTTTCTTCCCTTCATTATTTTCATCTTTTCCGCTAATTTGGAAATATGGATGAACCATCTTTGGGTTTTTGGGTTCCTTGGGTTCCCACATGTAATATATATTTATTTCTGAGCCAAGCACGAACCATAGAAGCTAATAGGAAGTATTAGATACCTTCTTAAATGGTGTAATACCCCAAGGATTGTCAATCTGCTCTGGTTGACCTGTTATAACAAGACGTCCAGCTGGATCTGATTGAACTCGGACCTGGGGAGGAACGCCATAGATTAGGACAACTATCTTCATGTCAAAAATGATGGTGCGGAAAATTTTCAACCAGACGCCAACTGATGCTATATTATGCATATTTAAGGACAATTAAACAATTTAGATCCCGTTTGATAATCATTTCGTTAATAGTTTTTAGTTTTCAGTTTTTTTGTTCAAGAGAAAAGGGGAAATACATGGGAGAAGTGATGTATATAGAAGAGTGGAGGAAAGATGGTGAGACAGATATAGAAGACGTATATATACAAAATGAAAACTACAAAAATCAAAAACCAAAAACTACTTTCAGTTCTTTTCACTTACCCTCCTCTGTTTGGATGAAGAAAATAACCTTGGAATTTTGGACAAAAGTCCGAATTTATAAATTAACGTGCCCCAATTCCCTCATTTTGGACTCATAGCATAGAAATTTAGAATTTGGAAAATAAACTCGCATCACCCCTCTTCATCCCACCTTTCCCGCATATACTTTCCTCATATCCCAAGCACAAAAAGTGAAAACCAAAAACTAAATGCAAAATGGTTATCAAATGGGCCTTTAGTTTCTTCCATATTCAGACACACAAGCGCAAATCTCTACTAATTAATAAACACTCATTGTGAACCCAAACCTTATGAAATTACCAGTTTAACCCCCTAATTAAAACAGAACATGAATAAGAAATATAGGGCAGAAATGTAATTTCACACAACCCAATTTTGCTGTTTTTTTTTCAAAACCTCACCTACATGTAATCCTAACATATCTCTAATTAAAATAAAATTAAAAAAAAAAAAACTTCCCACTCCCACATTCTCTCTCACTCTCTCTCTCTCCTTCTTTTTCAAACAAAAATAAAAAAATTTCTCACACTTTGTGTGTGCCCATATGCTAGTACTAAAGACATGCACGAAAAGGGAGAAATACACATTTCTGCAAATGGTCACATGATTAACTTCCTCTGCCAGTCACAAAAAGATTAAAGGAGATGCGGATGATACGGAGACATATTATCATCCAATGAACCTAGCATCACATAGGACCAATCAATGAGGGAGATTAAGAAATTAACAAAGCCAAGGCTTTGGACATCTTTTTTGTTCTTTAGGACAACGAAGGCAATAGAAGGGAGGATATGTGGGATAATGTTCGGTTATGGTCATCTCTGTGGGCTTCGGTTACTACATAATTTAGAGATTTGTCTTTTTCAGAAATTTGGCGCAACTGGAATGTGGCTATTAGTTAGTTTGTGTTGTTTTTATAGTTTCTAAATGTATGGGTGATGGCGCTATTTATCTTGTTTTGTTTGTGCCTTTGCGGACTTCTTGTCCACTTTTGTTTTTTTATTGTTTCTTTGCAATAAAAATTTGTTTCATCATCAAAAAAAAAGAAGAGCTGTGTCTAGAAACTTATTATTCGACTTTAATGTTCGTTTACATGGAATACCTCCTCTCCATCTAACAAAGTCGAGTCTTTGGAAATCTCTTTTGATTTACTCATTATTTGTTGTGGCCTAAATCAACAGGTGGACCAAATCATGGACATGTCACTTAGCGGGATTACATATAGAAATTTATGATGTAGGCACATTACAATCATATTGGTCGTATTATGAACTCTATAAACTGGACACAAAGGTGGAAACATCAAAGCAAAAAATTAGTTAAACGACTAAAGGTTTTGTCAGTCGTAATTCAAAGACATCTTACTATCCAGTCCAAGGGAGAGAATAGATGAATTCATAGGCTTTTGAAAAGGGAAACAGATATTCAAACACCAACTGACTAAGAATTACAAGTGCCCCGGTTGACATGTACAAGCAATGTTCATATATTAACTTCCTAAATCTTGTCAAGCAAGCTCAGTTTTTGGAAATTTCTTACACAGAGGATCAAGATCCTGTTTAGAATGAATAGATGGAGTTATAATATAGAAGCTCTTGTGATTCAACGAAGTATGAAGATTGAAGACTTTATATGTTGAAGGCAAAGATAGGTGAACCAACACACCAGATTGCCTCCCAATGGGAAGTTATGCATGTTGACATGTGGCTCGATATAAATCTTGGTCAATTACTTTGTATTGGTTATCCTTGTTTTTCTCTCCATCGCAAACTTGTTTATGGCTTTACGTATTAGAAGGCAAACCATTTGTTTTGTAATAAAAGGAGCTCACGTAGAAATAATTTAGGTGAGCCAATTTGTGAGATTCTTCTTTGTACATTTGTTATCTTAATCGGTTAATAAATTGAGAGTTATTGCTTTCATTTTATTTGTTCCATTTAGTGCTCTAGCACAACAATTGGTATCAGAGCCACTAGGCTCATCCGTATCAAAGTTTGTATTTGAAACCTGCTTGACGAAGATGGGTGATCAATCGGAATCGGGAGGCGCACATCCTTTGCCGGAATCACACGCTTCGCGTTTGGCAAAAACGACAATTCAAAATGCAAAGTTTGAAGTTGAAAAGTTCGATGGAACAAATAACTTTGGTATGTGGCAATGTGAGGTTGAAGATGTGTTGGCTCAACAAGATTTGGACCTGACTTTAGAAGATAAGCTGGAGGATATGGAAGAAGTTGAGTGGAAGAAGTTGAGTGGAATAAGTTAAATCGAATGGCTTGCTCTACAATTCGCTTATGTCTTGCAAAACCTCAAAAGTATTTTGTCATGCGACAAATGTCAGCCAAATTGCTATGGCAAAAATTGGAGGACAAGTACATGACAAAGAGCATCGAAAATCGCCTCCATTTGAAAAAGCAGTTATATCGATTCCAATACAAAGAAGGTACTAAAATGATTACACACCTCGATTCATTTAACAAATTAATCGCTGATTTGTTAAATTTAGATGAAGATGTCAAGGATGAAGACAAAGCCTTGATTTTGTTAAATTCATTACCTGAGGCGTATGATCATTTAGCTACTACTTTAATTTATGGTAAAGACACCATAAATTTTGAAGATGTGTCTAATGCATTGATGAACCATGAAGTTAGACATAAAGACAAGCAAGTCCAGAATACAGCATCAGATGCTTTGTTTGTTAGAGGCATAATGAATGAAAGACGGAGATTCAATAACAGAAGTACATCTCAGTCTCGACCACGAGGTAATTCACAAAATAGAAAAATATTAGACAAAGATGAATGTGCATTTTGTCATACAAAGGGACATTGGATAAAGGATTGCCCTAAGTTGCAGAAGAATAACATAAACACCAATGCTAATATTGCACTTAGTGATGATGAATCTGATTATGCTTTGGCTGTTACTTCTGCTTGTGATTCTGATGCATGGGTTTTGGATTCTGGTTGTTCTCATCATAAGTGTCCAAATCGAGATTGGTTTACTAATCTAGAAGTTGTAAAGGCGGGAACTGTTTTATTGGGTAATGATTATGTATGTGATAAAAAGGGAGTAGGAACAATTAAGTTGAAACACCATGATGGCATCATTAGAGAGTTGTCTAATGTGTGGTATGTTCCTGCTTTGAAGAAAAATTTAATTTCTTTGGGTGTCTTGGAAAGCAATGGGTTTAATGTAAATATGTCAAATGGTGTTCTAAAAGTTACTAAAGGTCTTTTGGTTACGATGAAGGGAATCCGAAAGCAGAATATATATTTCTTGCAGGGGAAAACAATTTTAGGTGGTGCAGCCACAATTTCTGAAAAACCAGATACTGACAACACCAAGTTATGGCATATGAGACTTGGACATGCTGGTGAAAAAGCTCTTCAAGCCCTTGTGAAACATGGACTACTAAAAGGAGCCAAAACTTGCAAGCTCGACTTCTGCGAGCATTGTGTCTTTGGTAAGCAAACCAGAGTTAAATTTGGTACTGCGGTGCATCAAACTAAAGGAATCCTAGATTATGTGCATTCAGATGTTTGGGGTCCTACCAAGATTCCATCATTGAGTGGTAAGCACTGGTTTGTAACTTTTGTTGATGACTACTCTAGAAGAGTTTGTGTATATACAATGAAACACAAAGATGAGGTGTTAAATATTTTCTTAAACTGGAAGAAAATGGTTGAAAACCAAACTGGTAAGAAAATTAAAGTTTTGAGGTCAGATAATGGTGGTGAATACACCTCTGATCCATTTTTCAAAGTTTGTAGAGAAGAAGGTATAATAAGGCATTTCACTGTTCGTGGAACTCCCCAACAAAATGGAGTTGCTGAAAGGTTGAACAGAACATTACTCGAAAAGGTTAGATGTATGTTGGCTCAATCTGGTTTAAGTAAGGCATTTTGGGCAGAGGCAATTACATATGCTTGCCACATTATCAATCGTTTACCTTCGTCTGCAATTGAAGGTAAAACACCTATTGAGAAGTGGACTGGAAAACGAGCTTCTGATTATGATTTTCTTCATATTTTTGGTTGTCCCGTTTATTTCCATGTGACTCAAAGTAAGCTTGATCCGAGAGCCAAGAAGGTTATTTTTGTGGGCTTTTACAGCGGTGTCAAAGGTTACCGTTTGTGGTGTCCAGATTTGAAGAAACTTGTAATCAGCAGAGATGTGACTTTTGACGAAACTTCTATGTTACAAAGCAACTCAAAGACAAGCGTTGATACAACTCAAGTTCCTAAGAGAAGTTTTCAGGAGGTGGGAGTTTGAAAAGATTGCTACCACTACTCCACTGCCTGTTTTGATTGAACAAGTAAATGAAGGTCAAGAAGATGAAGAAGTCTCTTCCCAGGATGAAGAAGAGGCTCGTACCCAACAGTCTCCAGTTATAGAGTGCATTGCTACAAGCAAAGGCAAGAGAAACACAAAGATACCAGCAAGATATAGTGACTATGTTGCTTATGCTCTTCCTATTATTAATGCAGAAATCCTAGAAAGTTATAAGGAAGCTATGAACAGCTCTGAAAATACAGAGTGGGGTAAGGCTATGGATGAAGAAATGCATTCTCTTGTGAAGAACAACACTTGGGAGTTAGTTCAATTGCCTCCCAGCAAGAGAGCTATTGGCTGCAAATGGGTGTATACTAAAAAAGAAGGTCGTCCAGGAGAAGACAATGTGAAATTCAAAGCCCAAGTGGTAGCAAAAGGATATGCACAAAAGGAAGGTATTGATTATAATGAAGTATTTTCTCCTGTTGTGAAGCATTCATCTATTCGTATTATGTTATCCTTTGTTGCACAATTTGATCTTGAACTAGTGCAACTTGATGTTAAGACGGCTTTCTTACATGGAGATCTTGATGAAGAAATTTACATGTCTCAGCCTGATGGGTATCAGATAACTGGAAAAGAGAAATGGGTTTGTAAATTGAAGAAGTCTTTGTATGGATTGAAGCAATCTCCAAGACAGTGGTATTTGAAGTTTGACGAATTCATGAGAGGTCAACACTATTTAAGAAGTCAATACGATCATTGCGTTTATTTCAAAAAGTTGCAAGATGGGTCTTTCATTTATTTATTATTGTATGTTGTTGATATGTTAATTGCATTGAAGAATATTAAGGAGATTGAAAAGTTGAAAGCACAGATGAAGAACAAGTTTGAGATGAAAGATCTTGGTGAAGCGAAAGAGATACTCGGTATGGAAATTACTCGTAACCGAGAAAAAGGCTTGGTGTATCTTACACAAAAGCAATATTTGTGTAAATTGCTTCAACGTTTTGGTATTAATGATGCCACCAAATCTGTAAGTACTCCAATGGCTCTTCACTTTAAGTTGAGTGTTTTGTTATCTCCAAAAAACAATGAAGAGAAGTTGCAGATGAAGAATATTCCATATTCTAATTTGGTTGGTGGCTTGATGTATACTATGGTATGTTCTCGACCTGATATTGCTCATGTTGTTGGTTTGGTTAGTCGCTATATGCATAATCCAGGAAAAGAACATTGGCAAGCAACTAAGTGGATTCTAAGATACTTACATGGGACTAGAGATGTCGGCTTATGTTTTTGGCGAAGTTTTAGTAGTTTTGAGTATGTTGATTCTGACTATGCTGGAGATTTGGATAAAAGAAAATCGACTACTGGTTACTTATTTACCATGGCTAAAGGGCCAATTAGTTGGAGGTCCAAACTACAATCCACAGTCGCTTTGTCAACAACGGAGGCCGAATATATGGCTATTGTAGAAGCTGTAAAGGAGGCCATTTGGATACATGGACTGATAAAGAATCTAGGAATTTATCAAAAGCAGGTGGAGCTACATTGTGATAGTCGAAGTGCTATTCACTTGTCTAAATACCAAGTTTATCATTCGAGGACAAATGTTCGGTTTCATTTTATTCGAGAGATTTTGTCCAAAAGAAAGATTATTCTTCAGAAAGTTCCAACTACGAACAACCCAGCTGATATGTTAACTAAAGTGCTCGGACCTGCCAAGTTTGAGCATTGTTTGAACATAGCTCATATACTATGTGCCTGAATATGTTTTTGATTACGAATCTCACCAAGGTGGAGATTGTTGACATGTGGCTCGATATAAATCTTGGTCAATTACTTTGTATTGGTTATCCTTGTTTTTCTCTCCATCGCAAACTTGTTTATGGCTTTACGTATTAGAAGGCAAACCATTTGTTTTGTAATAAAAGGAGCTCACGTAGAAATAATTTAAGTTTAAATAACTCTCAATTTATTAACTGATTAAGATAACAAATGTACAAAGAAGAATCTCACAAATTGGCTCACTTAAATTATTTCTACGTGAGCTCCTTTTATTACAAAACAAATGGAGGCGATTTAGCTGACATTTGTTGACATGTGATCGTTGATGGAAGTTTAAATAACAAAATATCACTAGAAATGCTTGGCAAGCTCAAACTTAAAACTAAGAATTTCCCACTTTTTACAGGCTTTCTTGGTTCAAAAAAGGGATTGAGGTAAAAGTCGATGTTCATTGCCTTGTATCATTCTCTATGTCGAAGTTTTATCAAGATAAAGTATGGTGTGATGCTAGTGCTATGGATGCTTGCCATCTCTTGCTACAGAGGCCTCGGCAATATGATGGAGAAGCTCTCTATTATGGTTTCTGGAACATCAATACAAACCTGAATGATGTGACAAAGGTAATTTTGGGTCCATTGTGAGGAAGCGTGGGTAAATGGACAAGGGAAAAAGTGCCAACTACCTCCCTATCTAGGAAATTTTGGAAGAAACCCAAGTAGATATTCATGTGCATGCTCTACTAATAAAAGGCAAAGTGTCCATTTCGACTCCTAAGCATCATGGTGAAAATGATTACCAAGTATAACTACCTCAAGGCATGGAGGTGTCAATAACATTCAAATGTGGCAGAAGTTCAGCCAGTCAATGAAGATGTCCACCATTGAAGACTTTGATTTACTGACAAGTTAATTTTAAAAGAAATGGAATGATGGCGGACCATCCAATGGATCTTTTAGCAAACCCAATCATGGAGCACCAACTAAAATACTGAGCCTAGCATTGCAAAGAACCAGTCAAAGATGGAGATTAATACTGAGCCTAGAATTAAGACAAAACACCCACAACTTGCCTCTAGGCACCATTTCTTTAACTGACTTCCCATTTGGCATAAACGATGGAAGCAAGGCGGCTGCAAAGTTTGAGGTTTAGGGTTTCGCAAAGAAGATGAGTCCGCACCCTTTGAAATTTTTATGCATTACAATGCCATTTGGTTCATTTCTCATGTCCTTTCAAATGAAACAAACATCTTTATTAAAACTGAATGTTGAGGTCTAACAGCTGTCTTCTTTTTAGTAAGCTGATTTTAAAACATGTAGTTTTCCCCTTTATCTTTTCCCCCTTAGCATTGCATCCCAGATCTTTCAAACCCACCTCCATGCCTCACTCCCACAAGAAGCAAACCAGCAAAGTCCCATCTCCACTTCACGCACCTCCATACCATACTCCTTGTTTTTCTTTTCTCTTTTGCACTCCAATAGGATTAGCTAAGCTTCTAAACAGCTCTCTTCTATATTCCTTCTTTGTTTTTCCTCTACTATTATGTTAATGTTTCTATTCCAGCCACCTCAAACATGTCTAGTAGACTAATACTTTAGTCTGAACCAATGTATTAAAAGCGTGAGGCGTGGGCGAGGCGTCCGAGGGATAGCCCAGCCTATTCGCCTCACGGGACCTAAATTTTTTAATATATACACTGAGCGTACACATATATTACATTAAAAAAAAAAATTATTGATCAATAATCACCCTAAGCACACACATATTATAAATACATCTACACACATATATATACATATATAATATTATATATAAAATAGAGGATGAAAAGCACAATGAGCACACATATAACAATGCACGCAAACAGCACACACATCCATTATATAAAAAAATAAAAATCAGAAAAAAAGGCACAGAGATGATAGTGAAAGGAAGAGGTATGAGGCAATTAAAACCCTACCCAAAATTTGGGTTTGGGAGTAAAAATTCCCCTAAGGCGCGCCTAAGCGGCCCCGGCGATGCCTTCCGCCCACTCCCTCGAAACAAAGGCGGCAACCCTCAAGCCCAGCCTCACAAGGTGCCTAGGCGTGCCCTGAGGCGAGCCTTTTAAAACATTGGCCTGAACAGAACTGAATAAATATATGACCTACGCTAATATTTTGCACTGTTTTGTGTTGTTAACGTTGATCATTTCTACATATGTAACTTAATCTGTTCATCTGTTGGTAATGTTATGTTGACGGTGTTGTCTTGCTAAAAAAATATTCCGTCATTATTTGAGAAGCAAGGGTTCAACTTGGATTGTTTCATTCGGATTTCATTAAAGTATGAGTAATTGAGTATTTTATGTTTTGAGGACTAAGTATTATGTTTCAATGACAGTTAGTACCGTTACCGTGCATTATTTATTTATCTTATTAAAGTAATCCCTGTCCTGAAAGGCTTAAGCCTAGCCTTGCAGGACCAAAACGCCTTGCCTTTACACACCATTGCAGTTAATGCCTTTCAATAGATTTAATAAATAAAAAGAATAAATAAAGAATATCGTTACCAGTAGCCATAATACTTGTGAATGAATTAACTTCAGAAGTGTGGTAATAAAATATCTTAACATAACCATAACAGTTCATCTGATTAATCATAGCCATCAATCATAACTATTAAAAAAGATCACGCAAAAATCCCCATGTTATCATACAACATATAAACCAGCACAAAAGATAAGTAAATAGAAGAGTGAAAGGAAGAGGGTAACAAGGGTTTACCTCCTCACGCAGAAGACCAGGAACCAAAGCATATACCTCAAAGCAATCTTTCTGAGCATGTAGAGACGAAAGCAGTCAGGACCAA
Source organism: Heteromeles arbutifolia (assembly GCA_024362995.1). Taxonomy (NCBI): domain Eukaryota; kingdom Viridiplantae; phylum Streptophyta; class Magnoliopsida; order Rosales; family Rosaceae; genus Heteromeles; species Heteromeles arbutifolia. The sequence continues at coordinate 11,632,878 of JANCRC010000020.1, forward strand.
CAAAAGATAGCCAGCAACTCAATAAAATTTACAATATAGGGAAGCATATTAGGAAAAAGAATACACAAACACACTTACAGTTTCTCGTACATTGATCTTCACCCAATCAGCTGGAGGTCCAAGATCAACAACAGTCGTGACTACCCTACCAGATGAAAACCATGTCGCATTGATTTGATGAGGAAAAAAACAAGAGGGTAAATAAATGCAGCCGTGCACAAAAATTTGTTGCCTGAGATGTACTTAGCAAAGTACTTTACAGAATGAGTAAGTTTTGAGTCAGCTAAGGAATGGTACATATTAACAGCCTTCTTAAAAGGTTCATATTATTTCTTCCACTATCAGCACCCAATGTACAAGGGACACTGAAATGTCCAATGAGTAAAATCTCAATTTCTTTGTTAAAGTCCTTTGCTTCTTATATGCAAATGGAGAGTTACCATTGAAAAACTGTCCACAATTATTCTTAAAGTTTATTCAAATTCAAGCATAACAAAACAGACTCCACAAATTTCAAATGAATGTTAACACACCATCACTTTTTAGCGATGCATGAAAGTAAAAACATTCAACTGGAACAAGTAAGGAGAAGAGTTTGTCAAGAACAGAGAAATCATAGCAAAATAAATATATTTACAAAAATGACCAGCAAGTAATGATCTTAACTGCTTATCTGCCTCAATATTTGTAGTTGAAAGCTCCAGGTTTGTTGATGTCCTGTGTTTGACCGAACCTGACAAGACAATGTAAACAGTAAATGCATTTTAGCAATAAAATATTGATTAGCCAGAAGAATTTTCATTGCAAGGGAACATACCAATGCTTTTAAGATTCTTTTCACGCTTTGGGGTAGAACTCAAGTGCTTGTCCTATAAGTAAAAGAAATTTCAAAAGAAAATTTTGAACCGTGTTAAATGGCGTGCAACTTTTCCAGGCATACAATAATAAGTACAATCATTATAGTGAGACAGAGAGAATCAACAAACCTTAATAGTAGGCTCGGCAACCTCACCATATCCAACAAGACGCTGTGCATGCCAACCCTGCATTGCACGAGCTGCAGCATCCCTTCGTGCCCTGCCTGATCCAGGAGCTTGATGAGCACTTGCCTACACAAAAGAAAAATATAAGTGTCAATGGAAGAGGAAGGGACGGGTGTCCGTTGTATACAACTATGCAGTTAAGAGGCCTTATGCTGAACATTCAGAAAGGCAACTACAACAGTTACAACACCATGAAAATTTTCTGGTCAGTTAATTCAACAATCCTATTAACCTAGCAAAAAAAGTGAAAAATCCAGATGCAATCGAAGAACTAAAATGTAAACAAATGGAAAATTCACCTCCTTCTCAACACTTGTAGACTGAGTGATAGGTCCAACAGGAAGTCGAAGCTCACCAATTTTCCTCTTATGCTTCTCATATTCCAAAAGTGCCTGCACAAGTTGATAAGCTTAGGGAACAGAGGACGCATGAAATAACACGAAGCTTCCACAACAACTAGCAATTAGTAACAAACTCATAGAATTCATTTTAACTGGGCTCAAGCTCCCTGTGAGAATCAGTTTTCTATTGAAACAGAAAACTTCCTCTGTAAGTTTTCCAATTGTATTTTCTGAATGAATTCTTTACACATTGTGCAGGAATATATATAGCCTTTGGCTATTTACATAGATACCCCTAACTACTTTAGAACTATCTTAACTAATCACAACTGATACAATCAGTTAATTAACAGTAACAGAATTATTAACAGTAGCAGACTTGGATGACTTGTCATTCTCCCTAATACACCCCCTCAAGTGAGAAGGGGGATCAGAAATGATGCCAATGGGAAGCTTGGAACACAGATAAGTGAATCTGTTTTTAGACAGAGACTTGGTGTGAAGATCAGCTAATTGGTCTTCACTGCAGACGAATTGGACTTTGAGAAGTTTAGCCAAAACCAATTCTCTAATATAGTGATAATCGATCTCAACATGCTTTGTTCTAGCATGAAAGACAGGATTAGATGCTAATGATATTGCTGATATGTTGTCACACCAAAGAGTAGGCAATGTAGATAGAGGATAGTGTAGATCTTTAAGAATCTTGCAAACCCAAGTTATTTCAGCAGCGGTGTGAGCTAAGGAGCGATATTCAGCCTCTGTAGAAGACCTTGCAACAGTACTTTGTTTCTTGGCACTCCAGCTGATAAGATTGGAGCCCAAAAATACACAATAACCAGTGGTTGATCTCCTGTCAATTGTGCAACCAGCCCAGTCAGCATCCGAGTAGGCAGAAAGATGGACAGGACCTTTAGTAAACCACAAACCATGGGAAATAGAGCCTTTGAGAAATCTAAGAACCCTTTTTGCTGCCTGAAGATGTTCCCTGGGAGCATGCATGAATTGGCAGATTTGGTTCACAGCAAAAGCAAGATCGGGTCTAGTCCAAGTGAGATATTGTAAACCTCCAACAATGGAACGATATTCAGTAGGATTGGACAGAAGAGGCCCACTGTGATCCAATTTCTTAGATCCAAGAGGAGTGCAACAAGGTTTTGCACCCTCCATGTTTGTTTTCTTGAGAAGATCCAATAAGTACTTTGTTTGATGGAGAAATATACCCTGTGAAGATCGGTGTACTTCTAATCCCAAGAAATAATGGAGAGGACCAAGGTCTTTTACTGGAAATTGAGCACCAAGTTGCTGAATAAAGTGTTGACAAAGCTGAGGATAGGGTCCGGTGGCAAGAATGTCATCAACATAGACAAGAACAATGACTAATTGAGGACCAATGTGAACAAATAAAGAAGCATCTGAGGAGGATTGGGTGAATCCAAGAGAGTGAAGAGCTTGGAATAGTTTATCAAACCAAGCTCGAGGAGCTTGTTTGAGGCCATACAAAGATTTTCTCAACTTACACACAGATGTAGGATGTAAGGGATCAACAAAACCAGGGGGTTGTTGCATGTAGACATCCTCCTTTAAATCTCCATGAAGAAAGGCATTACTAATGTCCAATTGATTGAGAAACCAATTATATTGCACAGCAAGAGTAAGAAGTATCCGAATTGTAACCGGTTTGGCAACTGGACTGAAGGTTTCTTGAAAGTCAATACCTTCTTGTTGATGAAAACCCTTGGCCACAAGCCGGGCTTTATATCTGTCAACAGTACCATCTGGATTCTTCTTAATCCGGAAAACCCACTTGCAGCCCACTAAGTTTTGAGAATGGTGAGAAGGAACAAGAGACCAAGTACCAGTGGTTAGCAAGGCATTGTATTCATCTTGCATAGCTTGCCTCCAATGAGTGTGCTTAGAAGCTTGCAAGTATGTTGTAGGAACATAATCAATATCAACTGGAAGTGGGTGCTTAGTTGCTGCACAGGCTCTCGATATGAGTATCCCAGCCTTGGATCGAGTAATCATAGGATGGGAATTAGCAGGGGCAGGAGGATGGCTTGGTTGATTTTGGGACAAAGATGAATGTGCTGAAGGGGGAACAAAACTGGAAGAAGAACCAACGGAGACAGGTTCAGTGGAGGATGAAGGTGAAGAAATAGGAACAGGCGCAGAAGCACATAATGGTGATATAGATGGCTGACTGAAAACAGGAGGAATGTGTTTGCTAAATTGAAGATCCAGAGAGGATGAAATTGTTGGTGAGGAAGATGGATGACTTGGGACAGGAAAAGAGTGTTGAGTGTGTAACAACTGAAATGGATAAGTACTTTCATCGAATACAACATGACGAGAGATGTAGATTCGATTGGTGATAGGGTCAAGACACCTATAGCCTTTGTGTTGAAGACTATGCCCCAAGAAAACACAACTTTTGCTCTTGGGATCCAATTTGCTATGAAAGTAAGGTTTGAGCCAAGGAAAGCATTGACAACCAAATACTTTGAGCTTAGAGTAGTCTGGATGGTTGTGAAATAGCAACTGCCATGGGGACTTTGAAATGCCAGAAATAGGAAGGCGATTGATAAGATAGATAGCAGTGGAGAATGCTTCTACCCAGAAAATATGAGGGACATGAGATGCAACAAGCAAAGTGCGAGCTGTCTCAACAAGGTGCCTGTGCTTTCTTTCTGCACAACCGTTTTGCTCAGGGGTGTGGGGGCAACTGAACTGATGAATAATGCCATGTTTGCTGAGATATGATGCAAAAGAATGACTAGTAAATTCACCCCCTGAATCTGAACGCAGAACCTTTATTTTATTTCCAAGTAAATTTTCTACATATGATTTGAAGACAACAAATGTAGAGAATACATCTGACTTGGATTTCAAAGGAAAGAACCAACCATATTTGCTATAGTCATCAACAATGAGCAAATAATACTGAAAACCACTACTTGATTTGACTGAGGCAGGTCCCCACAGATCACAGTGCAGTAGTTGAAGGCTGTGAGTTGTTGATGAAGTAGCAGCTTTAAATGGAAGCTTATGATTCTTGGCAAGAGCACAATCTGAACAGAAAAAATCCACAGTAGACTTGCCTTGTAAAGCAAGGTTATTAGATGAAATTACCCTTCTGAAAATGGAGGAGGAAGGGTGACCCAAGCGCTTGTGCCAAACTGTAACTGGAGCTTTAATACTGAGTAAAGCTGTAGGTGAAGAAGAATGAAGGTTGCTGGAACTTTGGAGAGGATAGAAGCCATCTCTAACCGGTCCCCGTAAAAGCATCTTCCCCGAAATACGATCCTTGACATAGGATCCATAAGGGTCAAGTGTCAAGGAACAATTATTATCATTAACAAACTGATAAGCAGATAAGAGATTATGTTTTATGTGGGGAACATGTAAAACATTTCTCAATTGAAAAGAGTTATGAGAGGTGTGCAGAGTAGATGAACCAACATTGAGGATGGACAAACCTTTACCATCTCCAATATACACTTTATCCTCGCCAGTGTAGGGAGTAGGAGAGGTGATGTTAGCAACATCATTAGTGATATGAGAGGTTGCACCTGAATCAATTAACCAAGGCTGAGATGGTTTAGCAGAATACCGTGCACACATGGCAGCAAGCTTAGCTGGAGGAATACGACCACAGATGTCAGGATTCATACGATCAAAGCAGTCAATTGCCTCATGACTGGTAGAACCACAGATTTGACAAGGCACTTTGAAGTGAGAAGAGCCTTGATTGCTGCGAAAGCCTTGATAACCTCGATTGCCACGGTTATTAGTAAAATTACCACGATTACCTCGATTACCGCGATTAGAAAAGAACTGTCCCTTAGTATTCCTGCCACGATTAGAGTTGAACCGAGATGCAGAGTGAAGAGGTTGATTCTGAGCAGCAAAGGCAGATGGAGTACGAAGTAGAGGAGGCTGAGATTGCACTGAGAAAGCCTGAAAAGTTTCAGTGACAGGAGATGAACTGACAGGTTTGCGTCTTGCCATAGACAATTCCTTTGTGAGAAGGAGGCCATGAAGTTCATCAAGAGAGGTAGAGGACAATCGGAGCATGATAGAGTCAATGAAAGACTCAAATTCATCAGGTAAGCCATGTAGTGTGGCTGCGATAAGATATCGATCAGAGACAGAAGCACCAGCAGCTTGCAGAGAATCTGAAATTTCCTTGAGTTCTTGAAGATATTCAGAGATAGAACGAGATCCTTTCTGAACAGATTGAAGGCGCGATCGCAGCTGATGGATATGAGCCTCTGAAATTCCACCAAATCGCTGTTAAAGCTTTACCCAAAGTTCTCGAGAGGATGAAACCCCAACCGTGAACGGGATGATTTCCTCAGAAAGTGTGGAATTCAACCAGATCAAAAGATTTTGATCTTTCTCATACCAGTCCTCAAAAGTAGGATTGATGCTACGATCAGGCAGAAATGGCGATGGACAGACATCAGTACTATCGATTACTCCAAGAAGCTTGTATCGCTGGAAAATCGGGCCAAACAGTGCGCGCCATGGTAGGTAATCGGATCTTTTGAGCTTGATCGGCACCATACTGCCGATGTTATGAATTGTGAGAGAGGTGTAGGAAGTCAGAGGACTCGGATTTCCAGAGGAATTAGGGTTTCCAGAGAAATTAGGGTTTGGGCTCGAGGGGGAGATGACCGGAGAAGATGAACCAGTCGATTGAGCCGCCATTACTGACAGAAATCAAGAAATACTACAAGATCGGAGGAGAAGAAGTGACGAATCAGAGAAGAAAAAGATCACAAAATCGATCAAGGATCGATCGATGCAGCAAGCGAAGAGAAGGATCAAAGCTGTGAAGCGGAATGGCGTGATACCATATTGAAACAGAAAACTTCCTCTGTAAGTTTTCCAATTGTATTTTCTGAATGAATTCTTTACACATTGTGTAGGAATATATATAGCCTTTGGCTATTTACATAGATACCCCTAACTACTTTATAACTATCTTAACTAATCACAACTGATACAATCAGTTAATTAACAGTAACAGAATTATTAACAGTAGCAGACTTGGATGACTTGTCATTCTCCCTAATATTTTCCACCTTTGACCAGAGTGTAGAAATATAGCATATCCCCCAATCCCCATATGTGGACAGGAAATAACAAATATACTTTATTCTAAAGTTTTTTAAATCATTAACTAGAATATCCACGTCATGTTATGAATGCGGCACGTCACTACTACCCAGTTAGCATTACTAATTTCTAAATGAATAGAAGCACACGTACTATAGTGATCGTGAAGAGTAAATGGTTACCAAAAGACCAAGTATCTATTATGGAAAGATTTGTAGTTGTTGATCCTCTTGTCCCAGGAAAAGTCATTACCTTTTCATAAAATATGCGGAACGTCCAAGATACTGTTGTGCACGTCCTGAGAGAGAGAGAGAGAGAGAGAGAGAGATAGTAAATGGAACACTGGATTTGCAGATATTAAAAGATGAAAATAAATACATAAAATAGAGCTGCAATACATCCTGCAACATAGGATTATATAAAGCTACTAGCCAAAATATAAAAAGATAAGAATGGAAACATAGCAGTAACAATGTTAGTTGTCTGAAACTTTTTCTTTCTGGGACATGAGCTATATGCAAGTTACAAACCAAAATCCATAATGACCTCCAGTAGAGAAAAAAAAAAAGCTAAACTCCAAATGCCAAAGCACTGCAGGTTCTAAATTTTATATGACAGAAATATTTTTCTTTTTTATTGGGAACACAGGCTATATGCACCTTACATACCAAAATTTGCAACAACCTGCAACAGTAGGATATCTAAACTCCCAAATGTCAGAAGGTTGTAAATCTTTTATAGCAGTGATCAAGGTCCTGAATTTTTAACAAGAATAATGCAGGTCCTAAATGACTGCTAGAAATCAACTGTAAAAATAATGTTCCTTACTTGGGGGGATGGAAGGACTCTCCTACTTGCCGCCATAACTTTGATGCAGTCACCTACAGTTGCCATAGTATAACTCAATTAATAAATATTTAAACATAAATTAATCTAACTTCATCCAGATTCATAAATTAAACATGACCAAGCGTTCAGAAAAATTATAAATACTCCTTACGACTTGTTGCTTATAAATTACGGCTTTAGTAATAGTAAAGCCTCGACAGCTAGAATTTTGAGCAAATAATTATAAAATAAAATAATAATATTCTCTTATTAATAGCACAAAAGCAACAATCATTCCTCTAGCATTCATCAATATAACATGCACGGAAAAGGCAAAGTTTACTACAAGGGAATAATGGATTAATAGACGAAAAAAAGAATGTGAAGAAAATAAAGTTTCCCGTGTATTCAAGGCCATGGTCAACTTCCTACATAAGACTATTCAAATAGGATGTCAGTGTCCACTTCCATGTCAGCTAGGTTTTTCTGGTCAACATTATTCCAATTTCAAAGTCTTAAGTAAGAGTTGCATGAAGTCTAGAGGTCAGTCCAAATCCAACAGTGATACAAAACTCAAATCAAATCACACAATTAATAGAATATCGAATAATAGAAAGTTCCCAAACAAATTAAGGAAAGTATCATTAAATAGACTAGATTCAAGCCACTGCATAAAGTTCATACATGTCCAGAACACAACTCAGAAAAAAAGAACTCTGTTCCAATGGCTTACTGATAAGTGACTCAAAAAGACATTCATAACTCCAAACCTATCTTCTTGAAAGAAAAAAAAAAAATTAGGAAAGTGCCACTCGTATCCATCATTGACACAAAGATGAAACACCACCAAGAGTACCAAGAACTCCAACTTGGATAAGATTTCTACTCAAGAACTCCAACTCAGTTCTGCTAAAACTAGTACTTAGAAACAGCTCAGCACAAATTTCCTGCCACCAAACCACTGCTTTATGGCACAAAATGTTGGTGGGTCAAGCATCAACACATGCAAAAAATGAGTGTAGCAGAGAAGAGAATGCTTTGTTGGATGTGTGGGCACACAAGAAAGGACAAGATTAAGACCAAAGATATCCGAGGTAAAGTAGGAGTGGCCGCAATTGAAGATAAGATGAGAGAAAATTCGTTAAGGTGGTTTGGACGTGAAGACAGAGGCTCGGGGCAAAAGGGGTAGAGGAAGACCTAGGAAGAGTTGGAAAGAGACTTTGAGAAAAGACATGGAGTACTTGGAGCTAACTGAAGACTTGGCGCAAAACCGAGCACAGTGGCGTTCTAGGTTCATACAGCCGACACTACTTAGCCTTAGTGGGATAAGGCTTTGTTGTTGTTGAAATAATAGCACCCTGATTTTCTCAGGTACCAAAATTTACCAAAACCACTGTATATAGTTGGAGAACTTTCCCTCAGACACCATGAATGAGCATTCTATATTTCAACTGCCACCTAATTTAGTATAACCAATCAGGTCAATTTTGAAGTAACAAAAACAATTTATTAAAAGACTATGCATCCATCATATTATCCCAGCATTTGACACCAGACAATACATTAGTGATAGGACAAACATAACTTTATTAAGCTTGGCATGGTTTGGTAAAAACACTTAAACTTATAAACCAGTAAAGCCTTGAATCAAAATCTACTTGAGTGCAAGCGTTCTTTGTAATGTTGTGCACATGCATAACAGAATCGATGATAGCCAACAGATGTATGATTATGCTGAGCATTAATTTTAATTATTCCAACATGCAACAAGATGTATACATACCACTTCATAGCCACCCAATCTAGTAACAGCTCTCCATAACCTACATCGCACAAAAAGCATACAGAAATTAGTCAACACCTGATTTCAGCCTTCAGACACGCATAACTCCCTTTTTATACCCAAAAGGTAAACATGACTTCAATAGTGAAAATAATTATAAACAGAAACTTACTTAAGGCAATTAAGCGGCTCTCCATAAAACTTTGGGGCCTTAAACTCCAAGGTGTTCTCCCTGTAGAAACTTTCCACCTCCTTCATAAATGCTGCTTGCTGTGATGGTGTGCCATCCCCAGATTCCTCAGCCTCAGCCATCTGCAAATTAAAAAAGGAAAAAAATTGTTGTCGAAAAGGAAACAGGAAACGTGAAGGGAAAAGAAGAGATCTTTTGCAGGACTAAGAATACTCATTTGAGTCAAGTCATTCAGAAGCAACAACGTTATGTCTGGACATGTATATACTCAAAGTAGAGTACCTCAGTATCGTTCAACCCATTCTTCAACTCCCCCACTCCCACTTGTTTATCATCTACAGTTTTAAGCTGATTCCTGTCACTGGCATTGCTGGCATTGTCCTTGTGTTCTATGGGCACATCACTAAGAAGAGCCTCATTGACTTTAACATCAGCAACATTTGCCTCATGAGTAGGCGGGTTGTCCTCAGTAGCATCCCTCATAACTTGATCGTTGGTTTCCGGTTGAGGTAGCTGCCCAGTCTGATCCTCCTTGGACGCGTGTTGTTTGGTATTCGATTCACTATGTGACTTTTCTTCGTCCTCCATCTAAACTATATTGATTCAGGCCTCTGAAATCTGAATGCAATAACAATAATAATAATAACAACTCAGCTAAACTGCATTAGTATCAAGAAAACCCGAGAGAGATGCACAAGCACAAGCACTGGCACCGGCACCGTTAATGACAGGTGATTTAACAAAAACTTTAAACAAAATGAAATGCGCTTAATTGAATTGTTTCCCAGTTCTACACAATTAGTTTCTGAAATAAAAACCCTAACAGTAACAAACACGAGTGTGACGTAATTAATTCAAGTGTTTGGCTGTGGTTTTATTGATTTATTATCTTATAATCCTCCAGGAAGCCAAACAGATTGATTAAAACGTAAAATTGATGATAATACTAAGAAATTGAGGGGTAGAGAAATGCGGGGAGTGAAGGGACGCTTGCCTGTAACGGAAAGGTCGCGGCGGAGACTGAGTGGAGCCGGAAGGTGCAACGGCGACGGCGTCGTACTATGGCAGATAATGCAGGTAAGTGGGAGAGTGGGGGAGCAGAGACAGAGAGGGAGAGAGAATTTAATAAAAATAGATAATACAAGGAATTGCAATTATCCGGAAACGGAATATATGGAAAGGTTTTACGAATTCTGTTATGGCATTTACAGATCGATCACCGCCGTCGATCGGGATAAGGAGAATTTCAACGCCGATGGGAAGTTGACGGAGACAATCAGACACAATGCAGATCTCTCTCAGTCTGTTCTCTGCTGCTCCTTTTCGCCGTGAAAGAACCTCTGACTAGTGATTGGACATGAATCAATGCTCAACACCTGGACAATTCGCCATTTACTTTTACTGCCTGTTCGATGGGCCCATTACTAAAACGAAAATAAAACGAAACAACAAATATACAAACCTTTATACTTCCTTCGATCTTTGAAGTAAGTCTCAAAATTTAGCTTCTAATCTTTGGCCTAAAATTTGATTTTGGGTTCAAATTCAAACTTGGGGTAAATTCCGGCTAGTTTTTGAGTTTGGGTTAGTGATGTGGCCAACTTATGCGAGTGAAAGATAGACATTGAAACACAAACGCTCAGGTGAGACGCGCACACACTGATTAACAAACTCATGCACCGTAGCTTTGGACCCCACCCACGTGGGTTTGTCGCCCACTTGTTTGTTCAAGTAATGAGCCTAGCAGCTCTTTTGTTTTAATCCAAGGGCAGACATTCAAGTGGGCCGTTGGATCCAATGGTATACATTTAAGTGATTTAATGTTCTCTTTTATATTTATAAATCTATTAAATTTAACGATTGAAATCTAATATAATTAAATATAATCTATAAAAAAAATCTAACGGTTTAAATTTAAATCTAATGGTTAAAATAATTAAAAAATATATTTAACTCAAAATTCACCCAGAAACTCAATAAATACCTATGTATTTGTTCAAACATCCACACAAAACACTTTTCTCCTACAATTCTCCCAACTTTTCTTAGTAGCACACTTTGCAACAAAGAAAGACCAATACTTAGTAGCACACTTTTAAATCCATAGTGTTTCATGAGTTTCATGATGTTTGTTTAGTGATTTTCAATATTTATCGGAATCTAAATATTTTATATTAAAATGTTCATAAAATTAAAATATGATAGTTTACATAATTTTTTTAAACAAAAGTTACTTTAAAAAAAATAGCATAACTTTATTCTTTAATAATCAAGGGCTAAAAAATGAACCCAAAATAATTAAAGCACAAAAGTTTTTTCTGGTTAAAACCTAAGGGCATGTTTGGTACTCTACTTGAATCCAACTTTTTAAACTCAAAAACAATTTTCAAGTTTTAGGCCTTAAAAACTTGTTTAGTAGGATTATTTTCAAAAACTGAACTTAAGACTAACTCAAAAATATAGTATATCTCTAAAAACATAAAAAGTGAGTTTTTAGAGTTTTTAAACTTAAACTCACTCCTTTCTTTTCTCTCCCTCTTCCACTATCACTCCAAATCTATCTCTCTATCTTTTCTTCTTTCTCTCCTTTTTTTTTTACCTTTTTCGTCTCTCCTCCAATCCGCTCTCTTCATTCTCTCGGTTCTTTCTCTCACTCATTTTCCTCTCTATCTCGTCTGATCCTCTATCTTCTTTCCCTTTCCTTCAATCATCTCTTACTTTCTTTCATCCTCTCTCCTCTTTCTCCCTCTCATGCGACTCCCTCTTTTTAGATCTCTTTGTCGTACACCTTTATGTTGGTCAGAGGTTGGTGAACGAGTTTTAGTGGGCCCTGAGTTAGTGGAGGAGACTACTCAGAACATTCAGGTTATTAAGTTTAATATGAAAGCAGCCCAAGATCGTCAAAAGAGTTTAGCAGACAGACACGCCACTGATCGAGTGTACAAGGTTGGTGATTGGGTATTTCTGAAGTTATCGCCGTGGCAAGGTGTAGTACGATTCAGGAAGAAAGGCAAGCTAAGTCCTAGGTTCATCGGACCTTATCAGATCACCAAGCGAGTCGGTGAAGTTGCTTATAAGCTTGAGTTGCCGTCAAAGCTGTCTAAGATACATAATGTGTTTCATGTTTCGATGCTTCGTCACTATGTGGCAGATCCTACACATGTGATACCTCATCAACCCTTAGAGATCAGTTCAGATTTGACTTATGATGAGGAGCCAATGACGATACTTGATTGGAAAGAAAAGGTTCTGAGGAACAAGACAGTGCAATTGGTTAAAGTTTTATGGAGGAATCACTCAGCAGAAGAAGCGACGTGGGAGACCGAGGACAGGATGAGAGAGATGTACCCAAGATTGTTTTATGGGTACTTGTGGATGGTTTTGGTTGTATAAATTTCGAGGACAAAATTTTTATAAGGTGGGTAGATTGTGACAGCCCGTCCCGGAAAAGTATGTTATTTTTATCGAGGACGTGAAAAGACAGAATTGTCCCTAAAGGTTGCTAAGGTGTGTGGCATATATTTGGATAATATTTACCTTCCTAAGCTTTTGGAAAATTAATTGGAACTTAGAGTTTGTTTCATTTGTGTGGTTAGGGACTAAAGTTGGACCACACATATACAACCTACTCTCTCTCTCTCTCTCTCTCTCTCTCTCTCTCTCTCTCTCTCTCTCTCCCGTGGACCTTCTCTCTCTCTTCTCTCTCGAATTTCCGCATCCATTTCACTGTGCACGTACGAACGAAGCTCATTCTAAGCCATTTCGTCGCAGATCGAAGGTTTTAAGGTAAGATTTGAACTCCTTGTAAGATTCTGAGTTCATCTATATTGTTTTTGGAACTGGAAACCTTCGATTCATCACGAAACCGTAACCCCAGTTTTGGTGCACTGTTCATGCACACATAAATATGGACTTTTCAGGAAATTTTAAGGTCATAGTGAGCTTTAGGAGGTCCTCACGAGGCTAGGGGTGGTTCGTTGGAAGGTTTTGGACGTCAGAGGACTGAGATCGAAGCATTTCAAAGTTGGTTGAATTATCGAGCTTCCTCAGGTAAAATCTAGTGGATTTTAAGCTTTGAAACTTGTATGGTTATGTTCTACATGCTCGTAGCTTCATTTTGGTACCAATTTTATGAAAAATGGTTGAAAAACAAGTGAGAAACCATGTTTGGAAGTTTACCCAGAAACCGGCGAACAGTCGCCGGCGACCGACGACTCGCTTAAGAAGACAAGGAATATTCCGTCAGTTTTGACGGAATATGCTAACGGCGTTAACTGACGCCGTTAATTAATTAACAGAATATACTTGGAAATAACGGAATATTCCTGACGGCGTTAACTGACGCCGTCAGTGTGCCAGGCACGTGGCCGCGCGTGGGGGGAGCGTTTGGCCATGCCTTGGCCGGCGCGTGGCGGAGCGTGGGTGGTCGGAAAATTTTTCTAAAAATATGGGGATGTTCGTGAGATTGTGTAGATTACGGTGGTATATTCATATACCCAATTTGAGTAATGTATGAGAAGTTATTTCTAAGGTTTCGATTATGTGCGTTAATTAACGTTATTTTAGTTACTTCTCGTATAGGCGAGACTTATCCGGAGGACGAGCGTAGCCAGGCTAGGCACGGGGGTTACAACCCGGCTACCTATCAGTGAGTGGGCTTTTGTTTTCCGTATATACCTATATAAATGAGATTTTTCCCAGAAAATCGGTTTAAGTGAAATGTGATATGAAATGCCATGCAAAGTATCTATTTATTTTATTATGCGCTATTGATTGCATATATTAATATTGGTGCTGCGGATGCACAGGTAAGTGACAGGTAAGTTTATATTCTAGTTATGATGAAAACGAATGATATGATGTGATGTGATGTGATATGATTAAAGCTCATAAACCTGCACACTGATATTAGTGCTCCCGCCTAGAGATAGGGGCTTAGTCTTTCACGTGATGTTCACCTCCCGCACCACATGCTCGCCTTGGATCCAAGTTAGGTGCACATTCTTGTCGAATAGGTCACTACAAGTGGGTTTGACTCGTAGGTGACCCACGAATCATTCGCACAGTCTTCACGTGATTGTAGCTTTAGAGCATATTAGTTTATATTCAGTGATGTTGTGCATACCACTAGGGGTGGTATTGATGTGTGTGCAGGTATATATACGATATGATTGAGATGATTATGAGCTATATGATATGATGAGATTGTTATGAGCTATATACAGCCGAGGGCTGAGATGATATCTAGTATTCAATCACATTCACAGAGTTATGATTTTGGCATGGCATACATTCATTCATACATACATATTTTCCAGCAGGATTTTGAGAATTTTATATATGAGTATATACTTTATTTCTGCGAAATTATACAGGTTTTATGGCGAGGGGTTATAACTTTTGAGAAAATAAAGGTTTTGAAAAGATTTGTTTCTGACCCACTCAACTTTGTTTTTCGCCCCTCCAGGTATTAAGTAGTGTTCGTCGGTGGCATATGAGGAGCTCATCGGACGTTTTGACAGAATTCACTTATGTAGGACCACCTTCGAGTGTTATCTCTATTTAGTACTTCTGCTTGACTGCACGTAGACTTTTATGCTCTGTATTAGTGGAATTCACACTTCTTTTACACTAGTATTGCTGGCGTTTCAGTTTTAATTGATCCGTAAATTCTATTCTTTATTGCTTCCGCACTGTGCACATGGTTACGTCACTCTCGCATGACGGCCAGCACGCCCCACTTTCGGGTCGGGGTGTGTTAGTTAACACATGCAAACTTTGAAGGTAAGGTTTTCATAATGCATATTCTATTTGGGGCATTCAAATTATAACGTACATCTAACATGCAATTCATCTATGGTGTTTAGATCAAATCTAAACATACAAGACTCATTAATAAAAAATTGTGAATACCTTTTGAAAAACCATGTAACTCTTAAAGCATAACATTCGCCTTAAGTAAACTTACAATTTTCAACCACAATAAGCATTAACCAATTTCAATGTGACATCCAACATAAATTGCATCTGATTACTTATATAAACATCTTAATGGTGATCAGGCATCAAGATATATAGATAGTTTAAAAGTGGTGACTGAAAATTCAAAGCAAACATGCATAACATTATAAATAAATTGAAAAAAAAAAAACTACATATTCATGTTAAGGTTCGTAACCTCACCCTAGCAAGGAAGAATTAGTTATGAGAAAATATAGAAAACATCCGTGTAACAAATTGTCAAAATCTCCTAATTAGAGATCTCCGAGTCCAAAAACATTCTCCCTCCTAAATGCTACAAAAATCAACATATAAACAGACCTAAAAATCTGTATCCTACCTTAAGTAAGACTCCCAACAAGTCTAGAAAACCAAATAAAAAAATAAACTAGGAAACACATTCTTATTCTAACTTTGAGAAACTAGTTAGCCAAAGAATCAATCGGTTTACCAGTCAAATATGCGCTTAATCAAGCATACGAGGTTGGCGTTGGAAAGATAAAAACGTTCCCTATAATTTTGAAGAAGGAACTTTCCTAAAAAGAACATCATATTTAATTAGTTTTGGTGCAAACAAGCCCAAAACGTCAATCCGCCATTGTTGCGCGATCAACCTTCTTTTATTTGTCACGGTCAAACAGTTAAGAATTAATGATTGGTATTTTACACAATCATCTTGGAAGACTTTTTTTTTTTAGTACAACGATATATTTTACATTAAGGGGAGGGGGAGTTCGGCTAAGCCACACAATAGGAAACCTAATTTGGTATCGAATTCGCCGTACATGAGATACAAACTTAAGACCTTTCACTTCCATGTGAAGAAAAATATCACCAAACTGTAGTACTGAGTGACCATCTTGGAAGACTCTTGAATCCACTCAATTGGAAATACTCCAAAATTTCTTCGTTTCACCACTTTTTGAGCAAAGTAGACTCACATGTCTTACAATCAAAACATAAAGCAAAGTATCAAAATTCTTCCAAAATACCAAATAAATTGTAAATAAAATTAGGGCAAAATATACAACAATATCAACTCATTAGATGGTCCTCAAAATTTTTGGGATCGAAAATGAAGGTGTTGGGGAGCAGCCGAAAATCAAACCAAAAAAGGATGAAGCCGAAAATATCAAAATGTTCGGTACCCAAAACCAAACCAATCTCGAGTAGGACCGAGGTGAACCGAAATATATACTAGAGAAATGCTAAGAGGACTCTCTTAAAATGGGACTGTCTGTTATCTCACACTTTTGGCACAATGTTTTATAATTTTGACAGGAGAATTGACGTTAAATTGTAAGGTGACAAAGTCTATGAAGAGTTTTACTTTTGAGAAAGTCCCCTAGCATTCCTCTATATATTATATCTGAGATCAGATAAGGAGACAGATTTTGACAAATAGTTTTACAACTTCTTTTCAACCTTTAGATTGACATCTAACGGTCCTAATTAAAAGTAATGTGAAGGATTTCAATCAATAAATGACATGAATGATGAGTATTATAAATAATCATAAATAAATAAATAATGCAAAACGTGGGAGGGGGAGAGGAAAGCCTCCATTTCTTTCGTGATTACCCAGACAACCAAATTTGGTTTAAGTCTTCATGACAATTAGATAAATACATAAAAAGTGATATTTACAACTTAAAACTATGTAAAATTTAGGATATCAAACTTTTACCATAACCGTTTGCCAAAAAAAAAACTTTTACCATAACCTGTTCACCAAAAAAAAAACTTTTACCATAACCCTTTGACCCAAAAAAAAAAAGGTTTATCATAACCTAATCCATCACCTAAAGATACTAAGTGAAGACTTAGGATCTAGAGTTTAATTTTGTTTACTTAACAAAGGATTTAAGAGATAGAGTGACAGCTTGATATTCTTTGCATGCCTCAAAAAAAAATTATAATCGAATCAAAGTAGAGCATGGTGAACGCGTCAGAATTTTGTTTGTCATGATTTGGGATTAGGATATTGATGAACAAGTCATATCCCCTGTAATTTTAAATTGCAAGAGTTAAAACCATAAGTACTTTTATAATTAATTCCTACTCTTATGTTTTTGTCATACAAAAAACTAGTAGTTTCATTGCGTATATAATTAATCAAATATCATCCATGGTTGAGAGGGTTTCTAAATTCGTGATGGATTGGTGTAGTTCCTCTACACTTAGAGCATCCCCTAATAGGGGCTTCATCCTTCATGAGACTACTATATTTGAAGCCCTAGTGAGAATTTCCATCCCCAATGAGCCGGAAAATGGCTAGATCCACTACTTAGGCTACTAACTTCCTTTCTTGGCCAGCAAAAAATTAGGCTACATTTAGCCTAAAAAGCAGTGGGTCCCACAAGAAAAGTAGTAGCCCCTGTGAGTCAAATTATGTCACTCTCCACCCACTCACGAATACACTTACACTATGTTTGGATGAAGGAAATAAATTTGGAATTTTGAAAAAAATCAAACTTTATCAATTAACATGCATCAATTCCCTTGTTTGGATTCATAAACACATAAATTTAGAATTTCCTCATAGAAAAAAACTTAGAATTTGATATCTCTAATTTCCAAGTTTAAATTCTATATAAATAGATGTCATTTCCAAATTTCTATGGGTGATGGTTTAAGTAACAACTTCCAGTTTCAAATTCCATTGTTATTTTAGGTTACCCAAACAATAAAATTTGCAAATTCTTGGAAATAAAATTTCGTCATTTTAAAATTTCTTAGTAACCTTAAATTTTCTCATCCAAACATAGTGTTATACTCGCCTTTTATTCTTTTTTCAATACTTTTTTTTTTTTTACATATTTTTGTTCCGTCGGACTAAGTGTTCTCGCGTTCATAAAGAAGCCAACAAGGTGGCTCATCGGCTGGTGCGATATGGTTTATCTTTTGCCTCAACCAGTTTCATGGTTTTAAGGAACCCCCTGATGTAATCCGTGACCTTTTAGTCGAGGATAGGAACTCTATTTAATTTTTTTGGTGCGCGACACTCTTTTTCCCTTAGACCGGGTTAAAATCCCCTGCAAGGTTTTTATCAAGGTGCACTGTTGTGCACCCTATCCTCGAACATGTACGTGTATTCCTTTCTTTGAATTAATGAATATTGTACTTTCTAAAAAATTCTTAAGAAATAAAATGATATAATATGTTCTACTAAATGGCTTACTTTTATTAATTTCCAAATAAAAACACACTACCTATTAAAATGACATTGGAAATTTAGAAACTAACCGATAACATAAATAAACAACATACCTAAATTGCAAGGGCATTATAATTTAGTTATGAGATGAAATCTTATCTTGTCAAAATTCAGATAAACAAACCAAAATATGAGATTGAGATAATAGAACTTAATCCAACGGTTCATAATTGAAGCAATCTAACTTTGTCAATTTTTGAAACTTTTTAGGTTGAAATGTTCATAATTTTTTTTTATTTTATGAGATAACACATCCAAAAATCAACCTAAAACAAATATATATAGTTCCATACAGAGCCTGAAAGTAAATAGGCCCTCATTGGAGATTCCTCGAAACACCCGAAAGTAAATAGCCCCTCATTTGAATATTCTCTTTTAGAGCTCCAAATATTTCTTGAAGCTCTAAAATAGGCTACATCTACCACATTTTCAGCTATGTATAGGGATGTTTCGAAAACACCAAAATATCAAGCTATGAACGAACAAAGGTATGAGAGAAAAACATAGTGGTAAGTGGTGGTAACATATGGAGATTGAAAGATAAGACAAAGAAGAAAGATTTAAGTTTTTACTCTTTGCACGATTTTATTTTTTATGAAAATAAAATTACTTGAATTCTTTATTTATTTATTTTCATGTTGCACGGGTACAATTTAAGCTTTGCTTAGGGGAAAAGGATCGGATCCTGCCGGATTCATTTCTTGGAATCATGAGGATTTCGTGATTGTAATCATTCATCGTACCTGGTGCAATCAGAAATTATTTTAAATTTTAAATTTAAACTTAAATATAAATAGTATCTAACGAAAACTGACCGTACGATGTATAATGAACAGTTACGATCACGGGTTTCTCGGGATCCCCAGGAAAATGATTCGGTGAGGATCATTTCCCTTACTTAGGAACTGTTGGACAAGTGACTCTCTACCATAGTGGTGGAAGATAGTGTTGTCTTTGCACTACGATGTGAGTTCATATTTAATTTTAAAATAGAGCTTAGGAATTATATGGACCGTCCAATTGTGTGAGTTTTAATCTAAACCGTCCAATCTAATTCAGTCCCTCAGTCCCCTCTCATTTTGAGACTCCGCCTCCTACCTCTCTTCTCGACTCGAACCTTCTCAGCTCTCTCGATTCCGCTTCTCCTCCGCCCACCTTCTCCGAGTCTCGACTGTGGCCAGCACCACACCATACCCTCTATCGACCACACCACAGAAAAACCACACACACACCTACCGCTATCTCTCTCTCCGATTCTCTTTCTTTCGATCGAGCCCAAGGTATTTGGTTCCAATTGTTTTCGAATTTTAGGGTTTTCTTTCGAATTATTTTCTATGGTTAATTTTTGTGAAAATTGGGGTTTCAGGGATTTTGGTTGTTTCTGGATTTGGGTTTGGATTTCTGCAATTAAATTTGGATTTGGATTTCTCAATTTGAATCATTTGAATTTCTGCATGCATGTTTGATTTCTGCAATCGGATTGGTTAGATTTCTGAGCATGCATGTTGGTTTTATGTTGAACTTCTGACCATGACGTTGCCGTTTCATATATTGGATTTCTGGGCGTCCATGTTGAACTTCTGAGGTAGCCCAGTCCTAAGAAATTATACAAGAACGTAGGTATAGTAAGAGATTAATAATTCGAACATCGGTTGGAGTAGAAACTGAATCCTTTTGGGTCAGACCATGGCTCCATCACAAATAACTAATACCAAGACCAGTCTCTTGGCATAACAGTTATCTATCTTGCACACCATCACAAATATTGCATCTGTTTTAGTTGCCTTTTTAAACTACCTAAAACGTGACTGCGTGCAAGATAGGTAACTGTTATGCAAGAGACTGGTATTAGTTATTTGTGATGCAGCCATGGTCTAAACTAAAAGGATTCTGTTCCAGAGGACTAATCATAATCTAACTAATTGTATCGGAACAAACTTTCACTATAGACTAGTTATAATTTAGTTAGATTAGTTTTATGCTTTCAGCGCTTTCAAGATTCTCCTCTATATTCTTCTTTGATTACTTACATTAAGATTTAAGAACCTCCTCCCTCTCCCCAAACAAAAAGAACATATATATTGCTACAAAGAGGGTTAAGTTCCTTTTAGATTTAAGATAAGAAAACACCACTGTTGCTTACACTGATTTATATGTTGCTCTGTTTGTTCTTTCTGATGAGACAAAAATGTCTGTTTTCTTTGATTTATCCTTTCCATATTCTTGCTGAATTGGGTTATGAATGAGGTATGTTATTGGTATAGTAAATTTAAGCTTTGATAATTTATAGGCATAAGTTTGAAAAGACATCGAAAATAATCATAATCTGTGGTATGCTTATGCGTCCTTCTTATGGAAGTAGAGCGATGGATGGCCTTTTCTGTTTATGTGTGCTCATTCGTTATATATTCAGAATGAGAATTGATTTTTGTGTTTGTGAATGGCATAGAAGGGAGCAATGGAAGAGGTCAAACATAAATCTAGGAAGGAGGGGGAATCCAAGAGGAGTCATCGAGATCGGGATCGTGAAAAGGAGAGAAATGGAGAGAGGCACAGGGATAAAGATAAAGATAAGAGAGACCGTGATAGTCGGCGCTGTGAGAGAGAAAAGAGTTCTGATTCTGAGGAGAGGTATGATAGGGAGAAGCATGGAGACAGGGATAGTGATAGGAAGCGCAACCGAGATGATGAAAGAGAGAGAACGAGAGACAAAAAGAGGGATAAAGATAAAGAGAGGGACAAAGACAAAGAAAAGGAGAAGAGAGATAGGACTAGAGAGAAGGAAAAGGAAAGGGAAAAAGAAAGGCAAAGAGAAAAAGAAAGAGAAAGGGAAAAAGAAAGGCAAAGAGAAAAAGAAAGAGAAAGGGAAAAAGAAAGACAAAGAGAAAAGGAGAGAGAAAAAGAAAAAGAACGTGAGAGAGAGAGAGAAAGAGAAAAAGAAAAAGAACGAGAAAGAGAGAGGGAGAGAAGGGAACGAGAAAGAGAGATAGAAGATAAGAAGGAGCGAGAGAGGGAGAGGGAAAAAGATAGAGATCGGGAGAGGAGGGTGCGGGAGAGGGAGAGGCGCAGGGACATTGATGCTGATGATACTGATGATGATGGTAGGGAGCGTGATAGGAAGCGACCTAGGAAAGATAACAATGACTACAAGGAGAGAGAGAGGGAAAGGAGTAGCAGCAGGTCAAACAGACATAGGGATGATGGAGATGGGAGCCCCAGAAAGAAGTCTGATGAAGGTGATTCATCTAAGGAAGAACAACCAACCCGTGAGGTGGAGCTGGAGGATGAACAACGGAAATTGGATGAGGAAATGGAAAAGCGGAGAAGGAGAGTTCAGGAGTGGCAAGAGTTAAAAAGAAAGAAGGAAGAAACTGAGAGAGAGAAGAATGGGGAAGGGGATGCTGATGAACCTAAGTCAGGAAAGGCCTGGACTCTTGAAGAAGAATCTGATGATGAAGAAGTACCTTCCTTAGAGAAATCAGAGACAGGTATAGATGTTGATGAAGAAGACAATCATACTGACAGAAAAGTTGGAGATGCTGTGGCGGTAGTTTCTGAAGATGAAACAGCTGCACCCGCTTTGCACAATGGGGCTGATGCTGCTGCTGATGATGACGAAGTTGATCCTTTAGATGCTTTTATGAATTCTATGGTATTGCCTGAAGTTGAGAAGCTGACCAGTGCAGTGGAACCGTCAATTGTTGATGAAAAGAACAAGGCTAAGAAGGATGGTCGAAACAATGGTGAACAACCAAGGAGAGGTTCAAATAAATCGATGGGCAGAATAATTCCTGGGGAGGATTCTGACTCAGATTATGGGGACTTGGAGAATGATGATGATCCCGTAGAAGATGAAGGTGATGATGAGTTCATAAAAAGGGTGAAAAAGACAAAAGCCGAGAAGCTTGCTGTAGTTGATCACTCAAAGATAGATTATGATCCATTTCGTAAAAATTTCTATATTGAAGTGAAGGAGATCTCAAGAATGACCCCAGAAGAGGTGGGGGTGTATCGGAAACAATTGGAATTGAAGATCCATGGTAAAGATGTGCCCAAGCCCATCAAGACCTGGCACCAAACTGGACTTACAAGTAAAATCTTGGAAACAATAAAAAAGCTTAACTATGAAAAGCCAATGCCAATTCAGGCTCAGGCAGTGCCTATAATTATGAGTGGTCGAGACTGTATTGGCATTGCAAAGACTGGGTCAGGCAAAACCCTTGCATTTGTGCTGCCAATGCTGAGGCATATCAAGGACCAGCCACCTGTGGTAGCTGGAGATGGGCCTGTTGGGCTTATAATGGCACCAACGAGGGAGCTTGTTCAGCAAATTCACAGTGATATTAAAAAGTTTACAAAGGTACTTGGTCTCAGGTGTGTGCCTGTATACGGAGGTTCTGGTGTTGCCCAACAGATTAGTGAATTGAAGCGGGGGGCTGAAATTGTCGTCTGTACCCCTGGTAGGATGATTGACATACTGTGCACAAGTGGGGGGAAAATAACAAATCTGCGTAGAGTTACTTATTTGGTTGTGGATGAAGCTGATCGAATGTTTGACATGGGCTTTGAACCGCAAATCACCCGAATTGTACAAAATATCCGGCCTGATCGTCAAACTGTTTTGTTTTCTGCCACCTTCCCTCGCCAGGTTGAAGTCTTGGCACGCAAAGTCTTAAACAGACCTGTGGAAATACAAGTTGGTGGAAGGAGTGTTGTGAATAAGGACATAACACAATTAGTTGAAGTGAGGATGGAAAATGAAAGGTTCTTGAGATTGTTAGAGTTGCTTGGGGAATGGTATGAGAAAGGAAAAATTTTGATATTTGTTGAGTCACAGAACAAATGCGATTCGTTGTTCAGGGATCTGCTTAGGCATGGGTATCCTTGTCTCTCACTTCATGGGGGCAAAGATCAGACAGATCGTGAGTCCACCATAACTGACTTTAAGAGCAATGTTTGTAATTTGTTGGTTGCAACAAGTGTTGCTGCCAGAGGGTTAGATGTGAAGGAGCTTGAACTGGTAATCAATTATGATAGTCCGAATCACTATGAAGACTATGTTCACCGTGTTGGCCGAACAGGGCGAGCTGGCCGGAAAGGTTGTGCTATAACTTTTATCTCTGGGGAAGATGCTAGATATGCTCCGGATCTTGTCAAAGCGTTGGAACTCTCTGAGCAAGTTGTTCCAGATGACCTGAAGTCTCTCGCTGATAATTTCACGGCAAAAGTAAATCAGGGACTTGAGCAAGCTCATGGGACTGGTTATGGGGGAAGTGGTTTCAAATTTAATGAAGAGGAAGATGAAGTGAGGAGAGCAGCAAAGAAAGCACAGGCCAAGGAATATGGTTTTGAGGAGGACAAGTCAGATTCAGAAGATGAAGATGATGGTATTCGAAAGGCAGGGGGTGACATCTCACAGCAGGCTGCCCTTGCTCAGATAGCTGCCATTGCTGCTGCCTCCAAAGCTAGTACAGCTTCAATGCAGACCCCTGCCTCTGCTGCCCAACTACTTCCAAGCAGTGGACTGCCTGTTTCTCTTCCAGGTGTCCTTGGTCTAGCGTTGCCAGGAACAGCAGCAGTTGCTGCTGGGACTAGTCTGCCTCTCGTGGGCAATGATGGGGCTGCTCGGGCAGCAGCTATTGCAGCTGCAATGAACTTGCAGCATAACTTGGCAAAGATTCAAGCTGATGCAATGCCTGAACACTATGAAGCAGAATTGGAGATAAATGATTTTCCCCAGAATGCTCGATGGAAGGTTACCCACAAGGAAACTTTGGGCCCTATATCAGAGTGGACTGGGGCTGCCATTACTACCAGGGGTCAGTATTTCCCACCAGGCAAGGTTACAGGACCAGGAGATCGCAAGCTCTACCTGTTTATCGAGGGCCCTACTGAACAATCTGTCAAGAGAGCTAAGACAGAATTAAAACGTGTTTTGGAAGACATCTCAAATCAGGCATTATCGCTTCCTGGTGGAGCTCAGCAAGGCAGATATCAAGTTTTATAAGTGTGAGAACTCAACTCCAACTTACTGTACGCATTCTGTTATCTGCTTTTGCTGAAGTTAATTTGATTTCCTGTTCCTTGCAAAATGTTTCTCGGTTGTCTAATGATGTCCATATGTCATGATTATGGTTAACTGATTGCGTTGAACATGCCTTAAATGTTCAACTTGTACTATAAGCCTACTTTATTAGCTATAAGTGAAATTTCATTAGTCCTTTCTTGAATACTAGATAAGCTTTATTTACACTTGTCATCTAGGAAGTCGTACCCTCGGATTAAATGTTTGTGGATTGTACTTGCTTTGCGCAATTTTCAGCCCCTTTTAATTTTCTTTTCTTTCTTTTGTTTACCATTTCCATTGCGCGAGGGGTGTAATGCATAAGCTCGCATGTTCAATAGTGTCTCTGCCCATTTCAAAGCTGACCAAGAGATGAGACCGTGGTGCGACACTTCCTCCTCATGTTACTATTGTTCGGTTCAAACTGGCATCTAGAGTCTTCTGGTCCATTTTCCGTTTTGTTTGTGTTCCGTGGACTCTCAATCTGATTACTATTTATGTATATATATTTGACTGCTTTTTATTCTTTTGGTGTTCTTTCCAGGTTTTGTTTGGAAATTGCTGGGGACAACTGGTGAGACTTCCTTAAGGTAGCACTGGATTACATCTTAAAGGATGCGTTTCTAGTAAGATGGTCATTATTATTGTTCTGCATCCTTTCTGTACCGTTGAAAGGTTGCCTTTAATTCGGTTCGATCAGAATCAGCTGTTGTCAAAATTGATTAAGCTTTCGGTGTTGGTGTTTGCTATAATGGATTACTGAGCTCCTTGCTGAGATCAAGTCTTGCGCCCTTTGCTTTGTTGCAGTGTCTGTAGTGCAGACTGCTTTTGAATTTGTTCATATACTTCTTCATTGTCACGTTCATTTAATTTGATGGGACTATGTTTTAATCATCCAGAGTGGTGGCTTTGGTTTTGCTTTCTAGTAAGAATATTCGTTTTGTTCGCTTTAAAGTAGTTTGAATTTGCCAGCTGTCTAGTGAGATGCTCTTATTCTAATACAGGAAGTTGTTGAGCAACAGTGAAGTTTTGCTGATGTGTTGTTTGTTTGTTTCAGCTTGGGCCATCAAAAGAAGAAAATACAATGGAAGTGATCATTCCTTATCATCCAACGATACTTGTAGCGAGTGCTTTCAGTTGATTCCACCACTTCCATGGGTATAAAATCTCGTTGAAAGCAGAGCTCTTCCGTTTGGAGAGCGGTCCTTACCCTAACCGCTGCTGTGGTAGGTTGGATGGATGGATGATGGGATAGGTGGTTAGGATTAGAATAAGCCTAGAAAATGCGTTATTGCTGATAATGGTATACATGCATGCAGTTTTTTGGCACTTGCTTGATAGTTGATGCGGTAGCAGAAACCAGTAGGGATATTTTACAAGATTTTTTCTTTTTGCGTCCTCAGTCGTTTGTATTTGGCAAATTTGATTGCTGAATATAACGCCGCCGACAGAGCATTTTGTCTGATTATCTGTTCAAATGATTACTTTGGTTTTTTTGCCTCTCTCAGATCAATAGGTGGTGGTGGGGAAGCTGACCCGTCCTTCTTTTCCTCTGTATTTTCTCACCTCCTCACCTTGTTCTTTTTATTCTTCCCACTAACGGCTAATGGCTAATGGCTAATGGGTTTCTCGCATGCGAAGAAACTTTCATGGCCGGCCAGGCACGCTGCCAACGTGACATCTCATGCTTATAAGTGAAGGAGAATTAACACGTTTTGACTATTTGGCATGAAAAGCCACGATAGTGGTGTACCGTATCATAGAAGTTTGCCGCTCATTCTGAATCGAACCTCTGTTTCATGAGGGTAGTTGGATCTGGAACCTGAATAATGGCTACGTAGTATCTACAAAAGCAAGCAATAGCTAATTAGCTACTGATGAAATTCATAGACCCCTTTTTTCAAATATCGGATACTCACATGGTGTTTTACGTGTCATAATACAAGCAGAAAAAATGATATATCTTCTTGTGTTCCTCAACTTGTTTTATGATACTTGAAGTACTCATTTTATTCAGATCCGCTGATGAATTGGGACTTTTGTTTTATTGGGTTGTGAAAAAGAAGAAAATGCAAGTGGATATAGATAATGTAAAATGCTGTGTGGAAGATGGAGAGATGATTAAAACAGAGAAATAAAATGCCATCACAATGTCTCTTTCTGCGAGAGATGTATAATACCATAACGTTGGCCACCAGATTTTACCTTCTTTTTATTATGTTTCTAAGGATTCAGATGCATGATGAGTTTAGGCTTTGGCTCATCGATTTTGATTTGACTTATCTTCCATTGTGATCTAGAAGCACAGTTGTTTTCATTACCAAAAGGAACTCAGCTGTCTCTTTTTCATATTGTAAATGAGATAATCTTTGCCCCACTCAAGTTAGAATATATACTCAGGTTTATGTAATATGTTTTTTTTAATAGGTTTAATTGTATTATTAGTCACGTGATAATAGAGTAATTGGAAGATAGTCTATCTGTAAAAAACTAGGATTTAAGCCCTTATGATGAAGTTTGTTAGGATTTATGTCCAAAATTGAAATTTCGTCAACTCTCTTTTAATTATTAGCACGTGAGTCATACATATTAGGCTAAAAGAAAAATCTCGGTTAATTGTTAGCACATTGGACTTACATGTGAGAATAACTTTATCTTTTTAATCTCACATGTGAGCCTCATGTACTAATAATTGACGGAGAGTCGACAAAATTTTTAATTTTTGGCCTAAATCCTAACTGAATTCACCACATGGGCTTAAATCCTAAATTTTTATTATCACAGGGGTTATCTTCCAACTACCCTATCACCATAAGGACTATTAATCCAATTAAGCTTTTTTTAATAATTATTTTGTTTTTAGTCTTTGTGTTTAGATGTAGAGAGTAAGAGAATCAGAAATGAAGAAGGATGGTCATAAAGAGGACAAATAATCCTTCAGAAAGAGGACCAATAGAAATAGGAATACAAACTCTTTTTAGTTTCGTACACACTCCTTTTATTTTTGAAGGTTATTTTTGTTTTATTAATTTAATAGTAAAAAACAAAAAGAAAGTATGAAAATCATCTCTCTAATAAAAAGATTTTGAAAATAAAAATGACTCAAAATAAAATTTTATTTTTTATTTTTAATTTTCAAATTTTGTATAGCTTTCGATAGACATTTCTTTTACATCATTGCAACCACTCTTTTACCTCCATTCATTCTCTTATGTATTACTCTTCTATTTTCAAGACAAAAATAAAAATTAAAACCAAAATGTTATCAAACGAGTCTCTAAATTCTAGTGGTAGTAGGGAAATTCAACATTTTTGTCTCCAGTCGGCTTTCAACTTCAACGACAAGGTCATCAAAGCCCAGGCCAATCCTCTCTGACTAATACTTCCGCCACTCATCTTAATGGCCAATAAACAATCATGGCAAACATCTAGAGAGATTTTTCAGTATGACAGGTACACGAGATATTACACCACGTATCACTATACAAATAGTGAAATATGTGTGTTAAAAAATTAATAACTTAAAAAATAAAATTTCCCATCACTTACATAAAAATACGTGATGTACCTATAACTCGTGTTCCTGTCACAATAAGATGTTTTTCAAGTTCAAAAAATTGGACATTTGAACTTTCACCGAATGCACTGACAACTTTTTTTATTTTTGTCTTTGTAACTTGGCGAAAACAAAGGCTTTTTTTATTAGCACCTCACAATATGTTGAATATACCCCTCATTAAAATTTAATATTAAATGACTTACATACCTAATATGTAATAACAATTTCGACCTTATAAGGTTTTGAAAAAAATAAAAATCCAAATTACTTTTCACATGTATATCCCAAGTTTATTTAGTTTCTTCAACTCTTAAAACCACTCTCATCCTCCATAGTAGAATTAATGAAACTACAAATACGTTAATTGAAAAAATTATTCTTGACAAATGAAACGTGAAATCAACGTTTTAGAAACTTTACATGAGGTAAGACTTCGTATTTTCATTGTTTTCGTGATTTCAACAACATCGACATGCATATAACTGCATTATGAATGATATCCATTAAAAACAAATATGATTGATGATGAGAATCACACACCTAATAAACCTTAGCCACATTAGATCACAAAGATCCCTTGATTTTAAAAGCAACGTAACAACCTAATCTCTTCCTCTAATTCAATGATTCAATAGCTAAATCCATTCCCATGATTCGATCAAAGGAAAAGAAGAGGAATCATCGTCATCAACCCTAATATTTATTTAATCCCCATTTCCCAGTGCCACTGCTCCTACTCTATATAAAGCTCTACACTTCTATGGCTGCCATATTTTTTTTGGATATTTATCTTCCTCATCCACTGTTGCGAAAATCATCTTCTTCATCTACTGGTACAGGATACCCACAACCTTTCACCTCTTTCCATGGAAGGGATAAACACATGCAAATAATCAAACAATTGTTGGCAACACTCCAATAGAAAAATTTTAAAAAATTTGAAATCACACTAGCTTCAGCTTTACACCGAAGGTACTTTTGGTTGACCATATGTGTTTGCACCTAAGATTTGAATTGGTTGACCATATGTGTTTGCACCTAAGATTTGAAGAGTGTGAGGTGTACGTAGAAAATATATGGTATATGGTGAGAATGTGGGGTGTGAGGTATTATAGGAAAGTAAATGGAGAGTATTAGGATAAGTTTTAATTAAAAAAACAAGTATAAGATGTATTAAGTATATGAGATGTATTTAACAATATGTGGAGTTTTAATATAATAAGCCAAAACAAATCACCAGTAAATCTTTGCTTGTCTTCTTGTTCTTCCCCACGCCGCCCCCCAAATTTTCTTAGCTATCTTTGATAATTTATTCGTTCATTTATTATTTAGCAAAAGAAAGCGAAAGCGCCCAACCATATGGAGGAAGAGGCCAAAAAATATTTTATTTCGAGTCGAAACCTTTTACCAAAGCGCTGCTAACTTCTTATCCAGGCGATTACAGCCAGAGAAAGAAAAAATTTGTCTCGACCTTTAGGTTTTAGAACTTAAAGATAAGGTTGTTAGTTTCTGTGAAATTCAACCAAGCCGTTTTCAAAGTGCCCAATAATGTAACCTGGTAAAAGACAGATGATCTATTTCAATAAGAAGGCTGATAACTCCTCACTGACAGAAACTTAAATACATATCTAGCCGATTTTGAAGCAACGTTGCTTGATTCTACAACTTTAATGATGTTAATTTAAATTGAAGATGTTCTCGGTTATCTACTCGTGCAATAAAAACTGAAATGGCCATCCACGTTTTTTCAAACAAAATAAAAGCCTAGCCCACCTAGGCTTTTTATCTCATCATCATCACACAGATTCCATCACATGCATGTATCTCATCCAACCATCTTGATCAATTCCAAACCACATGCATGACAACATTTACCCATCATCATTGTCACCAACTTTTAGAGCTCGTTTACTAATTCGTAATTAAAATAGAATGAATTAAATTAATTAAGAGTTGGAATTAGATTCCTCTAGTAGATGTTTACTAAAGTTTTTTGGAATCGGAATAAAAATAATATTGATTTCGTATAAGTTGTTTATTAATTTACTCGAATCGGAATATAATTCAATACGTTTACTAAAATGCCCCTTATCCAGAATATATATATATAATAAATTGAATTATTATTTATATACTAATTAATAAAAAAATATTTATTAAAAGATAGAAAATAAATAAATAAAAAATAAAGAAACCCTTACCAATATTATCTTTTTCTCTTTCGTCAAAAAAAAAATCTCATCTTTCTATTCATAAAAGCCCACTCCATTTCGCCACCATAACTCTCTCTTTCAATCCATTGCATTATGATTTCAAAATTATCTGTTTCAAGTTCCCGACATCTCATGGCAAGTGGATTTGGGTTGGGTTGATGCCTTGGGGTGGTTGCGATGATCAGGGAAGGAGTGGCACTGGACAAGGGTGCTGAGCAACAGAGGATGGATTTGCTATGGTAATGCGAAGGGTAGTGTTTGAATTTTGAAAATAAAGTGAGGGTATACTTGGTTGAAGAATCGCATTCCGGATTTCCCATAACATCGGAATTAGATCACCATCTACATATAAGGAATCCAATTCGTCTAAAATTTGTGTAGGCTCCACTGCTTTTTTGATTCCTCACTTTTTAATAAATCCGTACCCTGTAATCGAAATGGACAGTAACAATCCAAAAACTCAATCCCATCAGTAGCTTCCAAGCGACCTTGAGCAAACAAACAGTATTGACCAAAATGATAATGATTATAGTGTATGCCGCGTGCTGCTAATCATTTCCAAATGCTAATCTATATCTTTTGGTTACTAAACCTTTCCATTGCAACCAACCCATACGCCTACATCCACGCATCCAGAATCACCTTGAATTGCACTGCTTTTTTTATCTCGTATAAGAAATTGTCAAAATAATTTATTATTAAAAGAATAATTATGATTAAACCATAGTATTATTTCTCTAAGCAAAATTATCTTAATAACTTTTCATCCGACGGTTTAAAAGTCTGCTCACACAACGATTTTGATTACTCAAAGCGATGGTGCGGAATCGGATACAAACAAGTTTAGAAGTATTATTCTAAGAATATAAAATCACAATGTTTTCATGAGGGTCAAATAGACCATTGCTTTGTTTTTTTTTGTTTTTGTTAAACGATAGATTTGTTAAATTAAATGTGGTAGAACAAATCATTATTTGGGCTATTCATAAAAATGATGTGGTCACTCGCTGTCAAATGTGATATTGAAGATGAAGAATAACAATTATTAATACGTTATGTATGTATGTATGTATTGATCAGACAAAGTAATTAGAACTCACAATTTAACCATGCTTTGATATGTAATTGTCCACGCAAGGTTGGATCTCACGAGAGCAGGATTGAACACATAAAATACAACCTGTTCGTTCGTTGGTTCCCAAACACAAACACTAGTAAGCAGGCTTTTGTAGATACTAAGTAGCCATTATTCAGGTTCCAGATCCAACTACCCTCATAAAACAGAGGTTCGATTCAGATCCAACTACCCTCACGTATTTTGTAGATACTACGTAGCCATTATTCAGGTTCCAGACCCATTAACACGGATCGTTGGATTTTGATTCAACGGGTACAAACAGAGTCCTTCTAAAAGTTATAATAATTGTAGCCGTTGGATCAAAATCCAACGACCCGTGTTGGTGGATCCTGATCTCCTGCTCAGGAGAGGATCCAATTCCTATATATTCTAAGAATTAATTGCGAACATGTGGTTGCAACGAACTCTGGTATTCTGAATCTCCTTTTTTTTTTTTTTTTGGTCAAAGGAACCTTCATTACAAATAGAAAGATTACAAAAAAGAGGCTCAAAAACAAAAACAAGCATAAAACAACAGAAAGGTGGCTTGAATGATTGTTTTTGTTGTTTTCCATTGTTTTCATGAAAGCAAAACGAAAGCAATTCATTCTGAGCTTAAGCTACAGCAGCTTATTAGGCCTCGTTTGGCATATGCCGTAATATAACTATTTAATACGAATTCGGAGGTTTGATCCCACATCTTTAAAACCTTCCCCATTTTTCTCTAATGCTCTCTTGTTGTTATCATATGTGTGTGTTGTTGAATTGCTGTCGCAAAACTGGTATTTTGATTGCATGTTTGTTTTTCTGTTTTCTGTTTGGCATTACATAGCAGAGGCAGAGGAGGAGGTGAAGACGAGCTCATAATAATTTAGAATAATTGATAAAAGAAAAGGATGGAGCTTCTGCAGCTGTTTGTGACGGCCTCAATTCCGGTGTTGAAAGTGCTTTTGATAACAGCACTTGGCTCATATCTTGCTCTTGATCGTGTCGATATTTTGGGGGAAGTTACTAGAAAGAACTTAAACACTGTAAGTTAATAACACTAGACTGCTTCTTCATTCAATCTCTTGTTCTCTAAACCCTCTTCATTTAATTAAATTTATCTTGTGTTGTACTGTTTTCTTACTAGTGTTTGTGTTTGGGAACCAACGAACGAACAGGTTGTATTTTATGTGTTCAATCCTGCTCTCGTGGGTTCCAACCTTGCGCGGACAATTACATATCAAAGCATGGTTAAATTGTGAGTTCTAATTACTTTGTCTGATCAATACATACATATACGTGTATACACACACACACACACACACACACACACACGCATACACAATCATGTTAACGTATTAATAATTGTTATTTGGATAGGTGGTTCATGCCAGTGAATATCCTCATCACATTTATAATTGGTTCCGTGCTCGGATGGATTCTCCTCCAATTAACAAGGCCTCCTGCCCATCTGCGAGGCCTTGTCTTGGGTTGCTGTGCTGCAGGTAATTCAACACTCTACCCTCACAGTCTAAAATAAATTTGAATTTAATCTTATTTCTAATTCTAAATCACAGCTGATAAATACTCAGTTTCGCGTTTTATCAATCTTTAGAGATGCTGATGTTAACACTTAACAGGAAATTTGGGTAACTTGCTCCTCATTATAGTCCCAGCAGTTTGTAAAGAAAAAGGGAGCCCTTTTGGAGCTCCTGATGTCTGTCACACATATGCTATGGCTTATGCTTCGCTCTCAATGGCGGTATATATTCCCCCTTTGTCTTGTTCCAATATTTTGGGTTTTCTTGAATTTCCTTTATCTTTCTACGATTCGAGTTAAGAATGGATTGGGAAGCTGCTTCAAACAAGTTGCAATCCAATTCTCTCATTCAAGGTGAAAAGGCGCAGTTACTGATTGTTGATATCAACATAAGTTTCATCTCATGTCTAGAATACGTTTTTCTGAACACTTTTCTTTTGTCCTTCAATTTTCCTCTTGAATTCTAGTGACTGTTTCTCTTCAGTACAATGTAGCTACCTTGTTCAGCTGTCAGGGATTCCTATCTTTGCTTTTTGTAATGCAATTGTGTTCATGCTTCAGATAGGAGCCGTTTATTTGTGGTCCTATGTATATAATATTGTGAGGATATCTTCAATAAGGGGCACCCAAGATTCTAATCAGTCCGCCGAGAAGTCCTCCACATCCGACCAAGCAAGTTGCACTGAGCCTCTGCTTTCTTCAAAGGAATGTGTCACAGTTGGTGAAAATCGGGATCAATATGCACTGCCATACACTGCTGTGCCAGAAGAAGAAGCAAAGGTTGCAAACTCCATTAAACTACATTGATATTCATTCAATTTGATGCGTTGTTTACGTATTTCCAACTATATTAAGATTTGTTTACAGAGAAAATGTCGGTTTTTTCCGGAATACATATTGTCAAACTGTCTATCCAGACTACTAATCAAATGAATGCCATTTGAATGTACGATCCAGATTCGCAATCTCACAATGTAACATGCCGGACATCTCTAACAAGAGAAAGTTACCCCTGTTTCCTTTCAATTTCTTACACTGCATATCTTGTTGTTTTTCCTGGCAGGCGACGACTTCAAGTAAACTAAAGAAACATATAGTGATGGTGTTTAAAAAGATCAATCTGAAAGCAATATTTGCCCCTTCAACTACTGGAGCGGTATGTCCTTTTGGCACTTTTATATCATTGTGATCCAGATTCAGCGCAACTTTATTGAAAAATTGGGCTAACTTAACCTTTTCCTGCTGTAGGTGGTTGGTTTTGCAATCGGAGTCATCCCTCAGATTAGAAATTTACTGATAGGTGATGGTGCTCCTCTACGGGTGATTCAAGATACTGCTTATTTGTTGGGGTATAGAACTTATGCCCGAACTGTATCAAACCTTAATAATTTATCCACGATCTATGCACTTATTGGCAACTAATCTAGCTTCCCGTTCTTAATACTATTACATACTAGGGAAGATACTAACCATGCTTGGTCCTATAGTTGTACAGATCCGAATGAATAATTTGGTTCTCAATTAGCGTAAAAGTAGAATACTTGTCTGGTGTTAATCCCGACTTTACAAAACATGTTCAGACCGGATGGTTTATGAATTTTGGCTCAAAAGACGAGCATGTTCTTTATACAAAGTGTTTGTATCATTTTTGTTGTTCACTCAGCATCAGTTAAAGAGACTTGTTCTTTATGATTGCAGGGACGGAGCCATCCCAGCTCTCACTTTGATAATAGGAGGAACCCTACTTAAAGGTAATAACCCATACGAATTCTATTAGTGTTGTACTTAATTGTTGGTTTACTTTAGGACTTACTTCACATTGTTGTTTCAGGTTTGAGAGGGTCGGGGATTCAGAAATCTCTTGTCGTTGGCATCATAGTGGTTCGTTATGTTGCCCTGCCTCTTATAGGCATATTGGTTATTAAAGGGGCACTGAAATTTGGGTTGGTGCACTCTGATCCATTATATCTGTTTGTTCTTCTGCTTCAGTTTTCACTCCCACCTGCGATGAACATAGGTACGCTTGCTCCTCTTGTTTAGCAACAAAAAGTGCAATCTAGAGTTGCTCGCTCATAACAAATGTAAGTTTATTCTCAAGTAGAGTTTTATTGATCCTTTAAATATGTCAGGAACAATGACGCAATTATTTGGAGCAGGAGAGAATGAATGTTCAGTTATCATGTTGTGGACGTATGCCTTTGCTTCACTGTCGCTTACATTCTGGTCCGCCACCTTCATGTGGCTTGTGACGCGATTGTGAATTAAAATTTTACAGGAATTCTTTCTGCTAATATGGGGTACTGAGCTCCTTGCTGAGAACACTAGTCTTGTACCCTTTGATTTGTAGTGGAGACTGCTTTTGAATTTGTTCATATACTTTTTCGTTGTTGTGTCATTTAATTTGATGGGAATATGTTTTTATCATCCAAAGTGGTGGCTTTGGTTTTGCTTTCTTGTAAGAATGTTCGTTTTGTTTGCTTTAAAGTAGTTGGAATTTGCCGGCTGTCTTGTGAGATGCTCTTATTCTTATATAGGAAGTCGTTGAGCAACAGCGAAGTTTTGCTGATGTATTGTTTGTTTCAGGGGTAACTTGCGGTTTGACCTTATGAATTATCATTTCAATTGAAATTGACTCTCTAAGCTATTTTTTTGGTAAATTAATTCCTTGAATTATTTAAAATTAGCCAATTAACCTCTTCCCATTAGATTGCAAATCAATTCCGTCAACTTCAAGGGCAAGTTAATTATTTATTATTAATTGTTTCTTGTCAGCTATAACCATCAATAAAATTTTGACACATGGACACAAAATCACTCAAAAATATATAGCATAATGAGAAAACATAAAAAACCAAACGTTTACATAACGAACCATCTCATATTGTCATCACACATTAATTTGTTTTCACATGTCATAATTACATTGTTGGTTATAGTTGACAAGTAAGAATTGATGAAAGAAAAACTAATTTTCCTTTGAATTTGACGAAATAGTGGATGAAATCTACCGATAAGGGGTCAATTGGCTTATTTCAAAGAATTCAGGGGGTTAATTTACCAAAAAAATAATTTAGAGGGTCAATTTCAACTGAAGTAATAATTCAAGGGGTGGAAACGCAGTTTACTCTTGTTTCAGCTTGGGCTATCAAAGGAAGAAAATACAAGGAAGTGATCATTCCTTATCATCCATCAAATACTTGTAGCGATCGCTTTCAGTTGATTTCAGCACTTCCACGGGTATAAATCTCGTAGAAAGCTGAGCTCTTCCGTATGGAGAGCGGTCGTTACGCTAACAGCTAACAGCTGCTTTGCTTGGTTGGATGGATGATGGGATTGGGATCGGTGGTTAGGATTAGAAAAGGCCTAAAAAATACGTTATTGCTGATAATGGTATATACATACATGCAGTTTATTGGCACTTGCTTGATAGTTGGTACGGTAGCAGAAACCGGTAGGGTTATTTTACAAGATTTTTCTTTTTGCGTTCTCAATCGTTTGTTGAATGCTGAATGCAACGCCGCCGACACAGCATTCTTGTGATTATCTGTTCAAATGATTCCTTTGGTTTTCGTTTCTCTCAAACTAATAGGTGGTGGTGGGGAAGCTGACCGCTAATGGATATCAGGTTTCTCACATGAAGATAGATTTTCTTTCCTTCCTAGTATCTCTTCTCCTCCATTCTCTGGCCACGAGACATCTCATGCTTATAATTCAACAAAAAAAAAAAATTGACATGTGGAGGAAAATTAACACGTGTTGACTAATTTAGATCACCTGAACCGGGACTCTTTTTTGTATTTTGGGTCATTTTGGGTCCAGGGTCTTCTTTTGTTGGGTTTTGAGACGGAAGAAAGTGCAAGTATTGTGATTCTCTTTCGTTTCTTCTTTTCTTTAGTGTTTTTAGCGACAGATGAATGAAAAAGACAAATAGAATGCAATCATAACGTCGGCCACCATATTTTACTTTATTTATGTTTCTAAGGACTCAGATGCATGGTCAGTTTAGGCTTTTAGCTCTTCAATTTTGATTTGACTTCTCGTCCGTTGTGATTTAGAAACACGGTTGCTTTCATTACCAAAACAAAAACAGCTGTCTTTTTTTTTTTTTTTTTAAATTGTAAATGAGGGATGAGAGAATCTTGTCCCACTCAAGGGTTTTTTTTTTTTTTTTTTTTTTTTTTTTAATATATACACCTTTGTTTTTTTTCTGTACTAAATTTTGTAAATTAAATAATATAGATTTTGATGATTATTATTTAAGTGATGATTAACTGCTTATTTGTAATTGGTGACACGTCATTTAATTTACAAATTTGATCTTCTTAACATTACTTTTATATAATATGTTTTATTTATTTATAATTATTTCACTTTATAGTCTTTGTGCTTACATTACATGTAGAGAATAACAGAATCAGAAATGAAGGAGCGTGGTCAAAAGGAGGACAAATAAAAATAGGAATACAAACTCTTTTTAGTTTCATACACTCCCTTTAATTCGGAGTGTTGTTTTGTTTAATTCATTTAATCTAATAGTAAAATAGGGTGCGTGAGGAGAGATTTTTTAATGTTTTCAAAACACAGGCTGGTACACTAAATGTTATTATACAAATGAAAGAATTTTCATTTTTCAAGTATCTCACTATTTGTATAATGACATATAAAGTATGTACACATGTTCTGAGCACACTAAAAAATCTCTCATGCGTGACTGGTTAAAAAAAAGTGAAAATCATCTTCCCAAAATAAGAGCTTGAAAATGAAAATAACTTAACATAATTTTTTATTTTTAGTTTTCGTTTTGTATGGCCTTTTGTTGGACATTTCTTTTACAACATTGCAAACACTCTTCCTTCACTCTTTTATACCCATTTTTTGGCTCTTCTATTTTTAAGACAAAAATGAAAATTAAAACCAAAATGTTATAAAAAAAGTCTTTAAATGCTTGTGTTAGTAGACAAATTTAACTTTTTTATGCCATTCACCAAAGGATGCATGCTGCCCTGGCCTTGACCAAATGCTTTTTTTTTATTTATTTTTTAATGTTCATCTGATTTATCCCACCGGTCTTTGACAAGCAGTTTGGCATTTGTTTTATAAATGATTATTGAATAAATGAAGGGTTTTGATTATAAACTTTAAACACGATAAAAATTTGTAAATAATGTGATTAGATTCGGGTTGACCCAACTCAAGATGCACCCTTATTACTTAATCATCTATTTTCATGAGGATCAAACAGTCCATTGTACGGGTTAAAATAAATGATATGGTGACTCGCTGTTAAATGTAATACTGATGATGAAGAATAAATGAATATGTTTTATGAGAATTAACTGCGCACATGCGGTTGCAAACATGCGGTTGCAACGAACCGTGGTTTTGTGTCTCTCCTTTTGGGAGGGACATGACATAATACAAGAGCAGTGATTGCGATGGCCAATTGTAGTAACCAAGTAACCAATGGCAAAGGAAATGGGAAGCAGAAAAAGACAGAAACGCAGACGCAAGACGAGAAGTGTGTTGATTAAACCGTTTTATTTAAGAGACATCCAATGATCCCATCTGCATCGGGTCGACCCAGCTCAGACACGCGACTACAAGTATAATTGCTGCATAAATGCATAACCTCTTATTGTTTTTCTCTTCCCCTCCTCTCCTCTGTTTTCATGAAAGCAAAACATGAGCGATTCATTCTGAGCTTAGCTTTAGCAGGTTAGGCCTCGTTTGGCACATGCCATAATCGTACTGTTAATACGAATCCGGAGGTTCGATCCCACATCTTAAAAACCTCCCCATTTTTCTCTAATTCTCTCTTATTAGTATCATATACATATATATATATATATATGTATGTATGTAGGTATATGTTGTTAATTCCTCCCCCACAAACTAGCATTTTGATTGTCTCTTTGTTTTCTGTTTGGTTTGTCATTACATTTGCAGAAGCAGAGGTGGCAGAGGAGGAGGTGAAGACGAGCTAATAATAATTTAGAACAAATGATAAAAGAAAAGGATGGAACTTCTGCAGCTGTTCGTGACGGCCTCAATTCCGGTGTTGAAAGTGCTTTTGATAACAGCACTTGGCTCATATCTTGCTCTTGATCGTGTCGATATTTTGGGGGAAGTTACTAGAAAGAACTTAAACACTGTAAGTTAATAACACTACACCGCTTCTTCATTCAATTAATTTATTTCTCTTGTGGTGGACTGTTTTCTTACTGGTATTTGTGTTTTGTGAACCAACGAACGAACGAACAGGTTGTATTTTATGTGTTCAGTCCTGCTCTGGTGGGTTCCAACCTTGCGAAGACAATTACATATCAAAGCATGGTTAAAATGTGAGTTCTAATTACTTTGTTTGATCTACATATGTACATATATGTATATATAATCATGTTAATGTTGTAATACTTATTATGTGTATAGGTGGTTCATGCCAGTGAATATCCTCATCACGTTTATAATTGGTTCCATGCTCGGATGGATTCTCATCCAATTAACAAGGCCTCCTGCCCATCTGCGAGGCCTTGTCTTGGGTTGCTGTGCTGCAGGTAATTCGACACTCTACCCTCACTGTCTAACACAGATTTGAACTTAATCTCATTTCTAATTCTAAATCACAGCTGATAAATACTCAGTTTCGCGTTTTATCAATCTTTAGAGATGCTGATGTTAACACTCAACAGGAAATTTGGGTAACTTGCTCCTCATTATAGTCCCAGCAGTCTGTAAAGAAAAAGGGAGCCCGTTTGGAGCTCCTGATGTCTGTCACACATATGCTATGGCTTATGCTTCGCTCTCAATGGCGGTACATATTCCCTCTTCGTCTTGTTCTAATATTTTGGGTTTTATTCAAATTCTTTATCTAGCTTTCTACGATTCGAATTAAGAATGGATTGGGAAGCTGCTTCAAACAAGTTACAATCCAATTCTCTCATTCAAGTTGAAATGGCGCAGTTACTGCTATTCGAACTCACGATTTTAATCGTTGATATCATCATAAGTTTCATCCCATGTCTAGAACATATACAATTATACATACAAATTCTACTACCCCAAACGGCCAGGGCCACTTCTTAAATGGTGTTTGTGTGCGCCTGCTTGCTGTGTAGAATACATTTTTCTGAACACATTTTCTTCTGTCCTTCAATTTTCCTCTTGAATTCTAGCGACTGTTTCTCTTCTCTACAATGTAGCTACCTTGTTCAGCTGTCAGGAATTCCTATCTTTGCTTTTTGTAATGCAATTGTGTTCATGCTTCAGATAGGAGCCGTTTATTTGTGGTCCTATGTATATAATATTGTGCGGATATCTTCAACAAGGGGCACCCAAGATTCTAATCAGTCCGCGGAAAGGTCCCCTACATCCGACCAAGTAAGTTGCACTGAGCCGCTGCTTTCTTCAAAGGAATATGTCATACTTGAGGAAAATGGGGATCAATATTCACTGCCATACACTGCTGTGCCTGAAGAAAAACCAAAGGTTGCTGACTCCATTAAACTACAATGATACTCATTCAATTTGATGCTTTGTTTAAGTATTTCCAACAAATCTATATTAAGATTTGTTTATTGAGAAAATGTCGTTTTCTCAAAAATACATAGAAATGTTTTATTGCTAGACTGTCAATCCAAACGACTAATCAAATGAATGTCATTTGAATGTATGATCCAGATTCGCAATCTCACAATGTAACTTGCTGGACATCTCTAACAAGAGAAAGTTGCCCTGTTTCTTTTCAATTTCTTACACTGCATATCTTTGTTGTTTTCCATGGCAGGCGACGACTTCAGGTAAACTAAAGCAACGTATAGTGATGGTATTTGAAAAGATCAATCTGAAAACAATATTTGCCCCTTCAACTATTGGAGCGGTATGTCCTTTCGGCATTTTTATATCATTGTGATCCAGATTCAGCGCAATTTTATTGAAAAATTGGGCAAACTTAATCTTTTCCTGGTGTAGATTGTTGGTTTTGCAATCGGAGTCATTCCTCAGATTCGAAAATTACTGATAGGAGATGGTGCTCCTCTACGGGTGATTCAAGATACTGCTTATTTGTTGGGGTATAAAACTTATGCCTGAACTGTATCTAACGTTAATGGTTTATCCATGATCTATGCACTTATTGGCAACTAATCTAGCTTCCCGTACTTAATACAGTTACATACTAGGGAAGATAATAACCATGCTTGGTCCTATAGTTGTACATATCCGTATGAATAATTTGGTTCTCAATTAGCACAAAAGTGGAATACTTGTCTGGTGTTAATCCCAACTTCACAAAACATGTTCAGACCAAATGGTTTTTGAATTTCGGCTCAAAAGACGAGCATCTTCTTTATACAAAGTGTGTGTATCATTTTTATTGTTCACTCAGCATCCGTTAAAGAGACTTGTTCTTTGTGATTGCAGGGACGGAGCCATCCCAGCTCTCACTTTGATAATAGGAGGAAACCTACTTAAAGGTAATAACTCATACAAATTCTATTAGTGTTGTACTTAATTGTTGGTTTACTTTAGGACTTACTTCACATTGTTGTTTCAGGTTTGAGAGGGTCGGGGATTCAGAAATCTCTTGTCGTTGGCATCATAGTTGTTCGTTATGTTGCCCTGCCTCTTATAGGCATATTGGTTATTAAGGGGGCACTGAAATTTGGGTTGGTGCACTCTGATCCATTATATCTGTTTGTTCTTCTGCTTCAGTTTTCACTCCCACCTGCGATGAACATAGGTACGCTTGCTCCTGTTGTTTAGCAACAAAAAAGTGCAATCAGAAGTTGCTCGCTCACTCTATTCCGTAACAAATGTAAGTTGATTCTCAAGTATTGTTTATTGATCCTTTAAAATATGGCAGGAACAATGACGCAATTATTCGGAGCAGGAGAGAATGAATGTTCCGTTATCATGTTGTGGACTTATGCTTTTGCGTCACTGTCACTTACATTCTGGTCCGCCGCCTTCATGTGGATTGTGACGCGACTGTGAATCAAAATTTGACATGAATTCTTTCTAATACAAGCGTAGGCAATTTGTCAGAACAAATATTACTTGGCAAAACTGTAAACAACAAAGGCACTTTTGGTCCTGTAATGTGTAATCAGATTTCAGAATTAAATGCAAAGTTGAGCAATCCACTCTGCCAAATCAATCGTAAGTTGTAGCTGCAAATATGCTTGACCAGAAGAAATTGATGTAGCACGTGTTCAGACACGGACAGTTTGTAGCTTGTAATGTTATTCCTTTTATAAATCATGAACGATGAAAATGTGGTGTAATTTTCAAAGCTATTGTCAAAGAAATGCTTGTAAACTTTTACACGTAGGCATGTCTTGGCATGTGATCGGGCATGTCATCCGAAAGTCATTGCCATGCCATGGGAACTTGGGAAGGCATAGGTAAGATTGGTGCAATCAGCAGCACATATTTCTGGATGGTGTTTCTCCAATTTTAGCAACACAATTTGCGGTCAGCAGTCACTCTTTCTCCTAACAAATGTGCTTTTTACATCTTTCCAAACAAACATTTATTGTCAATGTTTGTTCATAGGGCAGGAACAATGACTGGTCATTTGATCGGAGCAAACTTTTGCCCGTGAGTTTTCGTTTGGCAAAGCTTAGTGGCCCGAATGTAAAACCGTACAGCAAAACGTGAGTTTTCATTAAAGCAAAACGTTACATCAATGTCCTCGCTGAACAGAAATATGCTTGAGGAAAGCTACTTGCAAATTGTAAACACCACACCACACGGAAAGCTACTAGTTAGCCATCCTAAAGATTTAGCACAACTGCAAATATGCGCTTGAGGAAAGCAAATAAACTTCGGTAGTACAGAGCGCTTCTCTGCTAGCCATCCCGATCCACAAATGCTTCATCGTGCTTCTTCAGAGAGAATCCTTGTTCAAACCATCAAAGTAAGGGTGCTCCATAGCTGTCTTTGCTGAAATGCGTTTTGCAGGATCGTATTGCAACATTTGCTGCAAGCATAAACAACATATTTAGAACTAGTATTCACCATGTAGATTAGCAGAACACTCTATAAAGTACCACAAATCGAGTAAAGCAAAAGCTGGCGTACCAACAACAAATCCAGCCCCATCTCGTCCAAATTGGGAACAGCCTTCGACAAACTTTGGGGACTCCACTGGGGGTACTCATGCCAGTCCTTGAGCTTGCTTACACCTGGCCACACCACCTCATTTGGAGTGCCCAACAACCTGCATCAAAGATCCATAAGCAAAAGAACTAGGCTAATTGACATTTATACAAGTAATTGGCACAATTTCGGTAATGGGCAAGTGGAATAATTATTAGTGAACCTGAATATATGTAGGAGCTGCTGCAGTTCAGAATCCCCAGGGAAGAGTGCTTGCTTCGTGACAAGTTCAGCTACAATTCAGAAACAATTGAATAGACTGTTAAAACAATGGCATAAATTTAGAGATTCAAACATTAAAATCAAATAAGGAACAGATGAGTACCAAATATACAGCCAACAGACCAAATATCCACTGCAGTTGAGTAATGTGTAGCTCCCAGAAGAACTTCTGGAGCCCTATACCAGAGGGTCAATATCTGCAGCCGTAATTGCACAAATTCATTAGCTACTGTCAAAAGCAACAAGATAACTCGTAACCAAAGGCGAACACATTAACTACCTCATGAGTATACTTCTTGAGTGGCACAGTAAAAGCTCTAGCAAGTCCAAGGTCTGCAATTTTAAGCATCATAGACTTGCGGTCCATCAGAAGATTGTGAGGCTTAAGATCCCTGCATAAATGGCATTAAAACAAATCAACCCAACTTAAAAGAAAACTCAAACGGAGAAACAAACCACAAAGAAAAGATAAGAAACATCATGTGGTTTGGGAGTTAATTGACAAAAGGTCACCTGTGCAAAATTCCGTGACCATGGCAAAAGGCAACACCTTTGCAGAGTTGGAACATCAGGCTCTGCATCATCATAAATCACCATTTCAATTACCATAATTTCATGTGTGATTAAGTTGATTGGGAATAAACATTTGGGGGAAAAGCAAATTAAAGAGCAGACCTTAACGGTGGGGGACGGAATGTGCTCTCCAGATTGACGGAAGGTGCGGATGAATTTCTTGAGATCAGTGTCCATGTACTCAAACACCAAGTAGAGTACAGTCTTTCCCTCCTTGTTCTGCCCTTGTTTCACATCCATCAGCCTATTATGGAATTGGGGTTTAGGGTTTCGTTAATTCACAATTAACCAGCCAAATCAATCAACTTTACAGAAAAGAAGAAAACCCAAATCAATCGATTTACAGAAAAAAGGAGAAAACCCAATACAATCAATTGAAGATTTCATTTCCGTAAATACAAGAAAGAAATCACACCCTAATTTGTAGAACTAAGGGGAGAGAGAGAGAGAGAGAGAGAGAGAGAGGGAAGAAAGGAAACGAACTTGACGATGTGGGGGTCTCTGGAGAGCATGCGGAGAATGGAGACTTCGCGGAGAGTGGTGGGAGGGACGCCTTCCTCGTCCTCGTGGAGGCGAGTTTTCTTGAGTGCCACGATCTTCCCAGTCGCCTTCT
This sequence comes from Heteromeles arbutifolia, assembly GCA_024362995.1. NCBI lineage: Eukaryota > Viridiplantae > Streptophyta > Magnoliopsida > Rosales > Rosaceae > Heteromeles > Heteromeles arbutifolia. The sequence goes on from JANCRC010000020.1 coordinate 11,677,448, forward strand.
CTCTCGCTCTGTACACCTTCCCGTAAGTCCCTTCTCCCACCTTCTCCAGCTTCTCGAACGCCTCCATCGCCGACGCTCCTTTATTCGCCGCTCCTCCGATCATCTCCATTTCTCTCTCTTGTTTCTTGATTTGCTGGTTGCTGATTTCAAATGGTTCAAACGACAAAGGGGGGAGGGCAGAGCGTCTAAGTTATATATCCGTTAAAGGGAAGGGTATTGACGGAAATTTCAGATGTTTGGTTCAACGGGCAACTCATTTCGAAATTCAAATTGTCCGAGTCACACCTTTTGCCTTTCCGGGGCATTCTATATTTGGACCATTCTCTCTCCACGCAAAGCCCAATTCGGCGGCCCAATATTACAATACATCTTATTTATACGGACATTCGGTCTCGTATTTACTTCAGCTTTTCGTCGATTTATTCTCTAAACTTGTACCTCCTTAATCAAATTACACCATAACTTTTATTTCAGTTGGCTACGCCTTTGACTTTCTATAAATAGTTAATTATTCCTTATCGTCACATGAAAAATTATGTACAAATTAATTATAGTGTTTGTCACGATCTTGATTTTTCCTTAATTGAAAGTAAATGCAACTTTTCGCCTCACCAAAACTCAATTTTTTCTCGAGTAAGTTTTATTTGCCAATATTTATAGGGCAACAACTCATCTACCCCTCTCAACCTCAAGTGGCGCACGTTAAGTTTAGGTGATAAATATGAACAGAATGTTTGGATGGAAATTTTGTAAATCTATGAGTGGGAGAGAGGTGAACACTCGGAGGCCAAGAACCGAGAAGATGACTTCCTAACACTCTTCAAACTCCACATTTACTTGCAATTGACTCTCAGCCTTCTCAGGAAACAAGGGCATAGATAAACTGCACTCTTGTGTTCCCATATTACACTGAAGCCTTCTTTTTTTTAGTCGCAGTCCCATTACCCAGTGTGCCCTGTGTACTTAAAACTATAAATACATACATACATAAGTTACTGAGAAATGCTAAGAAGACTCTCTCAAAAGTGGGACTCTCCACGGACTCTGCCATCGACTCTTAAAAGTGGGACTCTCCATGGATTCTGCCACCTCATGCAACTTTGGTACAACATTTATAATGTTAGCACGAAAATTAACATTAAATTATAAGCTGACAGAGAGTCCATGAAGAGTCTCACTTTTAGAGCCTTCTAAGCATTTCTCATTGTATTTAAATCTTAATAAATTTTGGTCTCTCAACTTGAGATTTTGGAGGAATACACTCAAAACCACATTAATTATATGGATGTCCACTAAAACTCCATCAATCTCAATGAATTTTAAACTCTTTAATTGACAACATAACTGATTTTCACACTTCTATTTTCTCTTTCTGCACGTTCTTATTTATATGTTCATCAATTCTCATTTGGTTTATTCAATCCACTAGCCAAAAATAAACAAGTGTGAACAAGGAGAAAATAGCCAAATAGTTGTGAGGACCCCCTTCCCTATTGACAAAAGGCATTGACCAGGACCAGCATGCCCTCTTATTACATGCTACATTCAAGAGATAGCGGATGAGAGATTTTTCTCGAGCATCAGGTATTCAAGCGATGCTCCACATATATCATAATATGAGTGGAGGTAATGATAAATATTTTTTTTCATGTCCATCCACTTATTTTACGATACGTGGAAAACTAAGCAAAAAAAAAATTGTCATTGAGGAAAGAACACCAAAGTTATTCTACCAAAACCTTTATATACACAATACAATACAAAAGGAAAAACATCAACATTTGTGTCCCCATCCACTACATAAACACTACCTACAGTTAAAAGTTAAAACTCTACATATGTAACATTACAACTACTAGCTCTATCATGGGGAAGGAAAACAAAACAAACAAAAAAAAACCATGTTCCCACATCCCCTACATACCAATCTACCACCACCCAGCAACTAAACATGATGCGTGCAACGGTGAAGAATGCCAACTCCCTCTTCCACCTGTTTTTCTAGTATACATGAAAGTAAAGGTTTCTAAATTTTTAGGTTTAGCCTTACATTCTGAACATTTACTGATATCTTTAACTTCTGTTCTTCCATATCTTTCAAAACAGCAAGTAGCTTTTCTCTGTATGCTTCACATTGCTGACTTGAAATTTCCAACTCAGCTGCCAACTCTTCAATTTTCTTGTCCTGGTCCTACAAAATTCAAAAGAAGGGACAATAATCAGTTGAAGGAGACGCGTATGTGCTACGTGCAAGGCTAGAAGAAAGCAACAAACAAAATCAAATGCATGAAACAACAAAAGGAGGTAGGTAATGTAGAAAGACTGGCATGAAAGAATAAGCGAAGCACTTTGGGCATATAGGACTACGTATAGGACTCATACCCAAGCTACGCCCTATTCTCTTGTATATGGTGTAGCAGCTGTTCTACCACTTGAAAGTCAAATCCCCTCACTAAGAATGGCTATACAAGAAGGCTTGACTGATGAAGAGAATGCAAAGTTGTGCCTTCAAGAGTTGGAAGCCCTTGACGAAAGAAAGCTCGAAGCTCAGCAACACTTGGAATGCTACCAAGCACGGCTATCCAAGGCATTCAACAAGAAGGTCCGCCCAAGGTCTTTCCAAACTGGAGATCTCATCCTCGCATTGCGTAGGCCTATCATCACAACTCACAAGATAAAAAGCAAGTTCACATCGAAGTGGGATGGACCATACGTAATACAAGAGGTCTGCACCAACGGTGCTTACTTAATCATGGCAGAAGACGGTTTGAAGATCGGCCCCATCAATGGCAGATTTTTGAAGCGCTACTACCCCTAAAGGGCGACAACCAAGGCTCTTCGCCTGCATGAGCCTAAACTTTACAAGGTACAACGCTCCTGGCCCGAAAGAGCATAAACTGTGTACGGCGAAACAAAAAATAAAAAAATAATAATAATCACCCATTTGAACTACGTCATGACTTGATCCCTCCTCAACCGAGGGTACGTAGGCAACTTGAAACTTCAAGTACAGTCACACCATCAACAAAAACACAAACACTTTGAAGAATAAAGAACAAATTCAAAATATGGATACTTTATTTCTTTAAAGGAAGGATTTGGTTACAAAGCCTTATTACAAAAAAATGAGCAGCACTCCAACGTCACCAAGGAAAAACTGTGACCAAAAAGGCACTACACAGCAAAACCCCGCTGCAGTATTTCGCACAGCACCACATGGCAAAAAGTGACTCACTCCAACAAGCTTTAAGCAGCAGGACGGTGGACAGTGTAACAAGGACAGCAGACGGTGAAGTGACGGTAGAGCAACAAGCAGTGCAATGGCTGTACAATGGTTGCGCAGTGACGATTCGATCCCATATATATACATATATATATGCAGAAGAAGTCAGAGAAGCAAAGGAAGTGCGGTGACTGTGCAAATAATAGTGACTGTGCAAACAACGACCCGTGCCTGGAAAAGAAAACCAAAATGAGAGGTGATGGGATGGCGCACTTGGAAAACACGATTATGCACGGCACGATGAGAGATGGTGGAATGGTGCACTTGGAAAATATGATTATGCACGGCAATATCCTGTAAAATGTGATAAAAAAAAAAAAAAGGTTTATTGGTATTTAGCACAATACGCTGAATAAAATAAAGCATGTCCATTGATATCTCTAAGAAATTACAAGTGTGTACAAAAAAAAAAAAAAAAAAAAAAAGGAAAGGAAAAGATGGAGCCTTCACAAAGTTCGCTCACTTAAAGCCTCAGCATCCGGTAGAACCCCAGAAGAATGAGGCATTGGAAGTTGATCATGTGACGCCCCAATACTTGGTCGAACTCCAGGTAACGAAGGCAAAAAGTGCCTCTGGAATACATCCATAAACCTCTGATGGTCACTTTGAATCCGACCTTCGGAATTCAGCAGCTGATCAAGCGTCCTCTTCATGCCCATCGAATAATTATTCGCGAGCACATGCAACTCTCTATTCTCGCGCCTGAGCTGTCTGATCTCTTGACTAGGAGATGCCACCTCAGCCATCAATGATTCAACTTGGCGATGTCGAGCAAGTAAGCGTTGGCCCATATTGGACGCGGAGCTCGCACACTGGACACTGAGAGCCAGGGAGTCTTGGACAGCCAACTCGTCGGGCCGTCTTGAAAGCAGCATATTATCTCCAGGAGTAAGGAGGTTTCTAGCTACTACCGTAGCTATCATTGCATCCTTCATCACGGAGTTTTCAACTGTAAGAGGGCCATTAGAAGATAAAAAGGATGGACACTATATATTACCCTGATGCGGCACGCCTGTATCACTCATAAGACTTAAATCTAAGCAAATGTTAGAAGGGAAAGCCATTTTCAGAAACGATCAAAGAAAGCGGTCAGATGAAGTAAGATCTCAGAAATACAGCAGAGATAATTTTCACAAACGGGCAATCTTCAGAGTGTGCATTTGAATACAATTGACACCTCTATAAAAAGAGAGGCAACACAGCCACCAGTTCAAAAAAAAAAATCGAAGGGACATCACTCTTTGAATTTAAAAAAAAAAGCCGGATTTTCCTGCATAAAATCCGTCAACACATTTCAGACGCGACCACAGCTTGTCAGATAGCACGTGCAACTTTGTCAAAAAATCTCTGACAAAGTTGAAAAACGTGTGAAGTTCACTATCCCAACCACCACACGTTTGTCGACAAGCGTGGGTGATAAGGCCACATCTGTGCCACTACCTGCTATTGCGCATTTCCCTATATAGGTCGACCTTCACCCTCCATGGCAAAGCACACATCCAAAATGCTTGGCTCTTCTTCCTTGCCAAAAAATGCATCTGCAACCAAGCCTCTCAGCATACTCAGTTGTCTTCCTCTCCAAGAACACCTCTTCGATCAAGTCACTCAAAATGATCGGCTCATTTTCCTCAACCAGAAACCCTTCTCGATTGAAAAGTTTACATCCGCATCAAAATCTTATACTCTTTCCTCCAAGAGCAAAAGTACCTCATATCATCAGGGTTGAGAGCAAGAGTATCTTATATCATGCAATCACCTTGTTATCTCCTTTTACCTTGCTATTGCTGGCGGGACGAGGACAAAGAAAACAGTCAGTCAGAACCTGCAATTAAACTTCTGATCTAGAGCTAACTGTCTGGAACCTTTGCCTGGTTGCTTACCTGGCGATGCTCTTCCCTGTAAAACTGCATAATCTAGACGGAGGAGTTCAAGTCAAATATGAGCCTGGCGTCGTTGCTCTAAGCGAAGAGCTCGAAAAGCTTCAACAAACCTTTTGCTGGCACCGTCGCCGAAGAACAAAGTCTCGCCGTGCAACGTCGTCAAATCACCATTACTTCTTCAAGAGCAAACGTATCTCATATCATCAAGGTTGAGAGCAAGAGTATCTCATAGCATGCTTTCTCCCTATCCTTTTCTTTGTCCTCCCTCTTCATTGTGGGACAAGGAGAAAGAGAGCAATCAGCCGGCGCTTAGGATCAACCTTCCGAGTTGGAACGGATTGCCTGGAAACCCCTTCCCTGATTGCTTACTTGGCAGTGCTATCAAATACTCACTTTCAATATCTTGTGCTTCCAGAGAAGATACCACACCTGCCTGAAAAACAGATGAAGCAAGTGAAATTGATACATCGAAGCATGTGGAGACAAGCGCAACCAATATATGTGCTGGTTCATCCGCTACTCCTCCAAAATCAAACGTATCTCATATCATCGGGGTCGAAAGCAAAGGTATCTCATATTATGCTTTTCCCCTCTCATTTTCTTTGTCTTTGCTCTTACTGGTAAGACGAAGATAAAGAAAGGCAATATGTCGGAACTTCCACTCAAACTTCCGCATGATGAGCCGCTGAGAAGTGATGTTCTGAATAACCATTCAAATGCAAGGTTTGCATTCAACTCCCGCATCAGAGGCAAAATACTGCAAGAAAAGATGTCAAACCTGCATGAAAAAAAAAACTAGGGAGAATACCACTTCTGCATGGAAAATAGATAAGGTAAGTGAAATTGGTGCATCGAAGCACGTGGAGACAAGCGCAACCAATATATGTGCTAATCCATCCGCTACTTCTCCAAAAGCAAACGTATCTCATATCATCAGGGTCGAAAGCAAAGGTACCTCATATCATGTTTTTCTCTTTTCTTTCCTTTACCCTTGCTCTTACCTGCAAGATAAGGGAGAAAGAGAGCAATCAGTCAGAACCCGAAATCAAATGTCCAATCTGGAGCTGATTGCTCAGAACCTTTGCCTGGTTGCTTACCTTGCATTGCTCTCGAGTGGTCATCTTCAATTGATGTTGGAGCTGGGTCTCAAGTCACCAACATCGAAGAACATTTGGTATGTTGTTGGCTCTTTGCACTGAAGCTGCCAAGCATGGATGAGTCGCTGAGAAGTGATGCTCTGAATGACCATTCAAACGCGAAAGGTTGCGCACCACTTCTGCTACGCAAAAGAAACAAGCAGAGAAGAATGTAGCGTGATGAGTTGTAACGAATCACTGTAGCACGACACCCTTCCCTGCAGAACTGCATAATCCAGACGAATGAGTCTAAGCCAAATCCAAGCTCAACATCGTTGCTCTGATCAAAGAGCTCGAGAAGCCTCAATAACCTTTCGCTGGCACCGTCGCCGAAGAACAAAGCCTCGCCATGCAACGCCATTAAATCACCGCTACTTCTTCAAAAGCAAAAGAATCTTATATCATGCTTTCTCCATATCCTTTCCTTTGCCCTTGTTCTTACCTGCAGGATAATAAGAAGAAGAGCAACCGGGCGACACTTGGGATCAAGCTTCTGGTCAGGAATCGACTGCCTGGAACCCCTTCCTTGATTGCTTACCTAGCATTGCTCTCGAGTACTCATCTGCATCTGTCTAGAGAACAGACAAGACGAGTCACAATGAAGCATCAATCTTGTGGATCATCAGTAAACGCGACAACTGCACGTGCTGATTCATCCCCTAACCCTCTTCAATGCGAATTGGAAAGGTTGAACAAAGAAACAGGTCATCACCTCCACTTCGCGTCTGCCTGCCAGGTATTCAAACCCTGAAACTGCTCGTGGTCCTATCTAAATTCAAGATCAAGCCCCAACGGCCCTTGGAGAAATCACAAGTCCGGTTCAATATCAAGTGTCCACCATCCTTGAATCAAATTCAGCTCCAGATGAAAGAAGTAAGTTCAGACCTTCGGAGGAAACCAGAAAAAACCTCTACCCCAATTCAAGATTAAGCCTGTGGAAAATTAACCTTTGGAGGAAACCAAAAAACCCTCCAGCACAGTTCAAGATTAAGCCTGTGGAAAATCAACAATCGGAGGAAACCAGAAAATCTTCCTACCAAATTCAAGACCAAGCCCCGACGGCCCTTGAAGAAATTTCCAGCCCAATTCAGGATCAAGGCTCAACGGCCTTTGGATCGACATCTACATTAAGGAACTTCAAAACGCATCTTCTACACGTGACAAGCACATGTATACAACGCACCTTGAAGTGGGGGCATTTGTAGACATTGAAATTTCGGTGAAATAAATGTTAACCATTGCATTAAAATTACAACTGTAGATATTGAAATTTCGGTGAAATAAATGTTGACCATTGCGGTAAAACAACAATTCACCCAAATTCACCTACAACAATCCACTCAAATTCACCTACAACAATTCATAATTCACCCAAATTCACCTACAACAATTCACCCAAATTCACCTACAGCAATCCACCCAAACTCACCTACAACAATTCACCCAAATTCACCTACAGCAATCCACTCAAATTCACCTACAACAATTCATCCAAATTCACCTACAACATCCACCAAAATAAATGGATGGTGGTGATTCATTCTCAAAGCCTATAAATAGGCTTCTCCATCAAGAAGAAAGGGGAAGAAAAAAAGGGAAACCAATAGACATCACACCAAAACCTTGAAGCTTGGAAACTCTAAAAGCTCTCAAGCAAATCCTGAAGGATCAAGAAAAAAACTCTCTTCGTTCTTCGTTCATCGTTCTTCCAAGATCAAGCCCCAACGGCCCCTGGATCAACAATCATCCACCTTCGAGATCAAGCCCCGACGGCCCGTTGAAGAAACTTCGTTCATCCAAGATCAAGCCCCAACGGCCCCTTGGATCAACAACATCCGTTCTTCAAGAATCAAGCCCAAAAGCCCCTTGAAGTTCGTTCATCGTTCGTTGTTCATCCGTTCTTCAAGAATCAAGCCCAAAAGCCCCCTAAAGTTCATTCATCGTTCGTCGTCCATCCAACCTTCAAGATCAAGCCCAACGGCCCTTGAAGAAACGTTTATCTACCTTCAAGATCAAGCCACTAACGGCCCTTGAAGAAACTTCCCGTTCATCCAAGATCAAGCCTTGACGGCCCTTGGATCAACAACATCCACAAACCAACATCTTACGGAGATCGAATCAGAGGAACAAATTGTAAAAGAGATTGTAACCCCAAAAAAATCAATACAAAATATTATTTTGTACACGTGTTCTTGTCTCTTCCATCGCAGGAATTTCCGTGTTTACAAAAATAAAGGGAGTTTTAACGAAACTCTCGGTACTGTTCATTTTTAACGAAAAACCATATTTTTTGAACTTTTCGTTAGTTTTCCTTCAAATAAATGATATGGTGATTCGCTGTTAAATGTAATACTGATGATGAAGAATAAATGAATATGTTTTATGAGAACTAACTGCGAACATGTGGTTGCAACGAACTCTGGTTTTGTGTCTCTCGTTTGGGAGGGACATGCATAAAAAAAGAGCAGTGATTGCGATGGGCCCATTGTAGGAACCAAGTCACCAATAGCAAAGGAAATGGGAAGCAGAAAAAGACACAAACGCAGACGCCAGACGAGACGTGTGTTGATTAAACCGTTTTATTTCAGGGGCATCCCATGATCCCATCTGCATCGGGTCGACCCAGCTCAGACACGCGACTACAAGTTAAATTGCTGCATAAATGCATATGCATTCATTCACATAAATGCATAAGCCCTTATTGTTTTTCCTCTCCCTTTCCTCTCCTCCTAATGAATTCATAATATATACGTGCTTGCTTGCTTTTTGTTATTTTTCCTCTGTTTTCATGAAAGCAAAACAAAAGCAATTCATTCTGAGCTAAGTTATAGCAGGTTAGGCTTCGTTTGGCATGCCGTAATAGTACTATTTAATACAAATCCGGAGGTTTGATCCCACATCTTGAAAACCTCCCCATTTTCTCTAATTCTCTCTTATTAGTATCATATACATATGTATATGTATATGTATATGTATATGTATATGTTGTTAATTCCTCTCCCAAAAACAAGCATTTTGATTGTCTCCTTGTTTTCTGTTTGGTTTGTCATTACATTTGCAGAAGCAGAGGTGGCAGAGGAGGAGGTGAAGACGAGCTAATAATAATTTAGAATAATTGATAAAAGAAAAGGATGGAACTTCTGCAGCTGTTCGTGACGGCCTCAATTCCGGTGATGAAAGTGCTTTTGATAACAGCACTTGGCTCATATCTTGCTCTTGATCGTGTCGATATTTTGGGGGAAGTTACTAGAAAGAACTTAAACACTGTAAGTTAATAACACTACACCGCTTCTTCATTCAATCTCTTGTTCTCTAAACCCTCTTCATTTAATTTATTTCTCTTGTGTTGGACTGTTTTCTTACTGGTATTTGTGTTTTGTGAACCAACGAACGAACGAACAGGTTGTATTTTATGTATTCTGTCCTGCTCTGGTGGGTTCCAACCTTGCGAAGACAATTACATATCAAAGCATGGTTAAAATGTGAGTTCTAACTACTTTGTTTGATCTACATATATACATGTATGTATATATAACCATGTTAATGTTGCAATAATTATTATGTGTATAGGTGGTTCATGCCAGTGAATATCCTCATCACGTTTATAATTGGTTCCGTGCTCGGATGGATTCTCATCCAATTAACAAGGCCTCCTGCCCATCTGCGAGGCCTTGTCTTGGGTTGCTGTGCTGCAGGTAATTCGACACTCTTCCCTCACTGTCTAACACAGATTTGAACTTAATCTCATTTCTAATTCTAAATCACAGCTGATAAATACTCAGTTTCGCGTTTTATCAGTCTTTAGAGATGCTGATGTTAACACTTCACAGGAAATTTGGGTAACTTGCTCCTCATTATAGTCCCAGCAGTCTGTAAAGAAAAAGGGAGTCCGTTTGGAGCTCCTGATGTCTGTCACACATATGCTATGGCTTATGCTTCACTCTCAATGGCGGTACATATTCCCTCTTCGTCTTGTTCTAATATTTTGGGTTTTATTCAAATTCTTTATCTAGCTTTCTACGATTTGAATTAAGAATGGATTGGGAAGCTGTTTCAAACAAGTTACAATCCAATTCTCTCATTCAAGTTGAAAAGGCGCAGTTACTGCGATTCAAACTCACGATTTTAATCGTTGATGTCATCATAAGTTTCATCTCATGTCTAGAACATATACAATTATACATACAAATTGTACTACCCCAAACGGCCAGGGCCAGTTCTTAAATGGTGTTTGTGTGCGCCTGCTTGCTGTGTAGAGTACATTTTTCTGAACACATTTTCTTCTGTCCTTCAATTTTCCTCTTGAATTCTAGCAACTGTTTCTCTTCTCTACAATGTAGCTACCTTGTTCAGCGGTCAGGGATTCCTATCTTTGCTTTTTGTAATGCAATTGTGTTCATGCTTCAGATAGGAGCCGTTTATTTGTGGTCCTACGTATATAATATTGTGCGGATATCTTCAACAAGGGGCACCCAAGATTCTAATCAGTCCGCCGAGAGGTCCCCTACGTCCGACCAAGTAAGTTGCACTGAGCCTCTGCTTTCTTCAAAGGAATATGTCATAGTTGAGGAAAACCGGGATCAATATTCACTGCCATACACTGCTGTGCCCGAATAAAAACCAAAGGTTGCTGACTCCATTAAACTACAATGATACTCATTCAATTTGATGCTTTGTTTAAGTATTTCCAACAAATCTATATTAAGATTTGTTTATTGAGAAAATGTCGTTTTCTCAAAAATACATAGAAATGTTTTATTGCTAGACTGTCAATCCAAACGACTAATCAAATGAATGTCATTTGAATGTATGATCCAGATTCGCAATCTCACAATGTAACTTGCCGGACATCTCTAACAAGAGAAAGTTGCCCTGTTTCTTTTCAATTTCTTACACTGCATATCTTTGTTGTTTTCCATGGCAGGCGACAACTTCAGGTAAACTAAAGCAACGTATAGTGATGGTATTTGAAAAGATCAATCTGAAAACAATATTTGCCCCTTCAACTATTGGAGCGGTATGTCCTTTCGGCATTTTTATATCATTGTGATCCAGATTCAGCGCAATTTTATTGAAAAATTGGGCAAACTTAATCTTTTCCTGGTGTAGATTGTTGGTTTTGCAATCGGAGTCATTCCTCAGATTCGAAAATTACTGATAGGAGATGGTGCTCCTCTACGGGTGATTCAAGATACTGCTTATTTGTTGGGGTATAAAACTTATGCCTGAACTGTATCTAACGTTAATGGTTTATCCATGATCTATGCACTTATTGGCAACTAATCTAGCTTCCCGTACTTAATACAGTTACATACTAGGGAAGATAATAACCATGCTTGGTCCTATAGTTGTACATATCCGTATGAATAATTTGGTTCTCAATTAGCACAAAAGTGGAATACTTGTCTGGTGTTAATCCCAACTTCACAAAACATGTTCAGACCAAATGGTTTTTGAATTTCGGCTCAAAAGACGAGCATCTTCTTTATACAAAGTGTGTGTATCATTTTTATTGTTCACTCAGCATCCGTTAAAGAGACTTGTTCTTTGTGATTGCAGGGACGGAGCCATCCCAGCTCTCACTTTGATAATAGGAGGAAACCTACTTAAAGGTAATAACTCATACAAATTCTATTAGTGTTGTACTTAATTGTTGGTTTACTTTAGGACTTACTTCACATTGTTGTTTCAGGTTTGAGAGGGTCGGGGATTCAGAAATCTCTTGTCGTTGGCATCATAGTTGTTCGTTATGTTGCCCTGCCTCTTATAGGCATATTGGTTATTAAGGGGGCACTGAAATTTGGGTTGGTGCACTTTGATCCATTATATCTGTTTGTTCTTCTGCTTCAGTTTTCACTCCCACCTGCGATGAACATAGGTACGCTTGCTCCTGTTGTTTAGCAACAAAAAAGTGCAATCAGAAGTTGCTCGCTCACTCTATTCCGTAACAAATGTAAGTTGATTCTCAAGTATTGTTTATTGATCCTTTAAAATATGGCAGGAACAATGACGCAATTATTCGGAGCAGGAGAGAATGAATGTTCCGTTATCATGTTGTGGACTTATGCTTTTGCGTCACTGTCACTTACATTTTGGTCCGCCGCCTTCATGTGGATTGTGACGCGACTGTGAATCAAAATTTGACATGAATTCTTTCTAATACAAGCGTAGGCAATTTGTCAGAACAAATATTACTTGGCAAAACTGTAAACAACAAAGGCACTTTTGGTCCTGTAATGTGTAATCAGATTTCAGAATTAAATGCAAAGTTGAGCAATCCACTCTGCCAAATCAATCGTAAGTTGTAGCTGCAAATATGCTTGACCAGAAGAAATTGATGTAGCACGTGTTCAGACACGGACAGTTTGTAGCTTGTAATGTTATTCCTTTTATAAATCATGAACGATGAAAATGTGGTGTAATTTTCAAAGCTATTGTCAAAGAAATGCTTGTAAACTTTTACACGTAGGCATGTCTTGGCATGTGATCGGGCATGTCACCGAAAGTCATTGCCATGCCATGGGAACTTGGGAAGGCATAGGTAAGATTGGTGCAATCAGCAGCACATATTTCTGGATGGTGTTCCTCCAATTTTAGCAACACAATTTGCGGTCAGCAGTCACTCTTTCTCCTAACAAATGTGCTTTTTACATCTTTCCAAACAAACATTTATTGTCAATGTTTGTTCATAGGGCAGGAACAATGACTGGTCATTTGATCGGAGCAAACTTTTGCCCGTGAGTTTTCGCCCGAATGTAAAACCGTACAGCAAAACGTGAGTTTTCATTAAAGCAAAACGTTACATCAATGTCCTCGCTGAACAGAAATATGCTTGAGGAAAGCTACTTGCAAATTGTAAACACCACACCACACGGAATCCCTTAGTCTACTAGTTAGCCATCCTAAAGATTTAGCACAACTGCAAATATGCGCTTGAGGAAAGCAAATAAACTTCGGTAGTACAGAGCGCTTCTCTGCTAGCCATCCCGATCCACAAATGCTTCATCGTGCTTCTTCAGAGAGAATCCTTGTTCAAACCATCAAAGTAAGGGTGCTCCATAGCTGTCTTTGCTGAAATGCGTTTTGCAGGATCGTATTGCAACATTTGCTGCAAGCATAAACAACATATTTAGAACTAGTATTCACCATGTAGATTAGCAGAACACTCTATATAAGTACCACAAATCGAGTAAAGCAAAAGCTGGCGTACCAACAACAAATCCAGCCCCATCTCGTCCAAATTGGGAACAGCCTTCGACAAACTTTGGGGACTCCACTGGGGGTACTCATGCCAGTCCTTGAGCTTGCTTACACCTGGCCACACCACCTCATTTGGAGTGCCCAACAACCTGCATCAAAGATCCATAAGCAAAAGAACTAGGCTAATTGACATTTATACAAGTAATTGGCACAATTTCGGTAATGGGCAAGTGGAAATAATATTAGTGAACCTGAATATATGTAGGAGCTGCTGCAGTTCAGAATCCCCAGGGAAGAGTGCTTGCTTCGTGACAAGTTCAGCTACAATTCAGAAACAATTGAATAGACTGTTAAAACAATGGCATAAATTTAGAGATTCAAACATTAAAATCAAATAAGGAACAGATGAGTACCAAATATACAGCCAACAGACCAAATATCCACTGCAGTTGAGTAATGTGTAGCTCCCAGAAGAACTTCTGGAGCCCTATACCAGAGGGTCAATATCTGCAGCCGTAATTGCACAAATTCATTAGCTACTGTCAAAAGCAACAAGATAACTCGTAACCAAAGGCGAACACATTAACTACCTCATGAGTATACTTCTTGAGTGGCACAGTAAAAGCTCTAGCAAGTCCAAGGTCTGCAATTTTAAGCATCATAGACTTGCGGTCCATCAGAAGATTGTGAGGCTTAAGATCCCTGCATAAATGGCATTAAAACAAATCAACCCAACTTAAAAGAAAACTCAAACGGAGAAACAAACCACAAAGAAAAGATAAGAAACATCATGTGGTTTGGGAGTTAATTGACAAAAGGTCACCTGTGCAAAATTCCGTGACCATGGCAAAAGGCAACACCTTTGCAGAGTTGGAACATCAGGCTCTGCATCATCATAAATCACCATTTCAATTACCATAATTTCATGTGTGATTAAGTTGATTGGGAATAAACATTTGGGGGAAAAGCAAATTAAAGAGCAGACCTTAACGGTGGGGGACGGAATGTGCTCTCCAGATTGACGGAAGGTGCGGATGAATTTCTTGAGATCAGTGTCCATGTACTCAAACACCAAGTAGAGTACAGTCTTTCCCTCCTTGTTCTGCCCTTGTTTCACATCCATCAGCCTATTATGGAATTGGGGTTTAGGGTTTCGTTAATTCACAATTAACCAGCCAAATCAATCAACTTTACAGAAAAGAAGAAAACCCAAATCAATCGATTTACAGAAAAAAGGAGAAAACCCAATTCAATCAATTGAAGATTTCATTTCCGTAAATACAAGAAAGAAATCACACCCTAATTTGTAGAACTAAGGGGGGAGAGAGAGAGAGAGAGAGAGAGAGAGAGAGAGAGAGAGAGAGAGAGAGAGAGAGGGAAGAAAGGAAACGAACTTGACGATGTGGGGGTCTCTGGAGAGCATGCGGAGAATGGAGACTTCGCGGAGAGTGGTGGGAGGGACGCCTTCCTCGTCCTCGTGGAGGCGAGTTTTCTTGAGTGCCACGATCTTCCCAGTCGCCTTCTCTCTCGCTCTGTACACCTTCCCGTAAGTCCCTTCTCCCACCTTCTCCAGCTTCTCGAACGCCTCCATCGCCGACGCTCCTTTATTCGCCGCTCCTCCGATCATCTCCATTTCTCTCTCTTGTTTCTTGATTTGCTGGTTGCTGATTTCAAATGGTTCAAACGACAAAGGGGGGAGGGCAGAGCGTCTAAGTTATATATCCGTTAAAGGGAAGGGTATTGACGGAAATTTCAGATGTTTGGTTCAACGGGCAACTCATTTCGAAATTCAAATTGTCCGAGTCACACCTTTTGCCTTTCCGGGGCATTCTATATTTGGACCATTCTCTCTCCACGCAAAGCCCAATTCGGCGGCCCAATATTACAATACATCTTATTTATACGGACATTCGGTCTCGTATTTACTTCAGCTTTTCGTCGATTTATTCTCTAAACTTGTACCTCCTTAATCAAATTACACCATAACTTTTATTTCAGTTGGCTACGCCTTTGACTTTCTATAAATAGTTAATTATTCCTTATCGTCACATGAAAAATTATGTACAAATTAATTATAGTGTTTGTCACGATCTTGATTTTTCCTTAATTGAAAGTAAATGCAACTTTTCGCCTCACCAAAACTCAATTTTTTCTCGAGTAAGTTTTATTTGCCAATATTTATAGGGCAACGACTCATCTACCCCTCTCAACCTCAAGTGGCGCACGTTAAGTTTAGATGATAAATATGAACAGAATGTTTGGATGGAAATTTTGTAAATCTATGAGTGGGAGAGAGGTGAACACTCGGAGGCCAAGAACCGAGAAGATGACTTCCTAACACTCTTCAAACTCCACATTTACTTGCAATTGACTCTCAGCCTTCTCAGGAAACAAGGGCATAGATAAACTGCACTCTTGTGTTCCCATATTACACTGAAGCCTTCTTTCTTTGGGAACTTTAACAAAAAACTCTCGGTACTATTCACTTTAACGAAAAACCATATTTTTACACTAAAAAGTCAATCCTGGTACTATTCACTATACCCTTTGTTTTGTCCTTATTGTTAAAACTCAAAGTTTTCAAGCCCTTTTCATTAGTTTTCCTTTCTTTTTTTTCGTCGCAGTCCCATTCCCTAGTGTGCCCTGTGTACTTAAAACTATAAATACATACATAAATAAGTTACAGAGAAATGCTAAGGAGACTCTCTCAAAAGTGGGACTCTCCACAGACTCTGCCATCGACTCTTAAAAGTGGGACTCTTCACAGATTTTGCCACCTCATGTAACTTTGGCACAATATTTATAATGTTGGCACAAAAATTAACGTTAAATTATAAGGTGGCAGAGAGTCCATGAATAGTCTCACTTTGAGAGTCTTCTAAGCATTTCTCATCGTATTTAAATCTTAATAAATTTTGGTCTCTCAGCTTGAGATTTTGGAGGAATACACTCAAAACCACATTAATTCTATGGATGTCCACTAAAACTCCATCAATCTCAAAGAATTTTAAACTCTTTAATTGACAACATAACTGATTTTCACACTTTTATTTTCTCTTTCTGCACGTTCTTATTTATATGTCCATCGATTCTCATTTGGTTTATTCAATCCAGTAGCCAAAAATAAACAAGAGTGAACAAGGAGAAAATAGCCAAATAGTTGTGAGGACCCCCTTCCCTTTTGACAAAAGGCATTGACCAGGACCATCATGCCCTCTTATTACATGCTACATTCAAGAGATAGCGGAGGAGAGATTTTTCTCGAGCATCAGGTATTCAAGCGGTGCTCCACATATATCATAATATGAGTGGAGGTAATGATAAATATTTTTTTTCACGTCCATCCACTTATTTTACGATACGTGGAAAACAAAACAAAAAAAAATTGTCATTGAGGGAAAACCAAAGCTATTCTACCAAAACCTTTATATACACAATACAAAACAAAAGGAAAAACATCAACATTTGTTTCCCCATCCACTACATAAACACTACCTACAGTTAAAAGTTAAAACTCTACATAAGTAACATTACAACTACTAGCTCTATCATGGGAAAGGAAAACAAAACAAACAAACAAAAAACCATGTTCCCACATCCCCTACATACCAATCTACCACTACCCAGCAACTAAACATGATGCGTGCAACGGTGAAGAATGCCAACTCCCTCTTCCACCTGTTTTTCTAGTATACATGAAAGTAAAGGTTTCTAAATTTTTAGGTTTAGCCTTACATTCTGAACATTTACTGATATCTTTAACTTCTGTTCTTCCATATCTTTCAAAACAGCGAGTAGCTTTTCTCTGTATGCTTCACATTGCTGACTTGAAATTTCCAACTCAGCTGCCAACTCTTCAATTTTCTTGTCCTGGTCCTACAAAATTCAAAAGAAGGGACAAAAATCAGTTGAAGGAGACGTGTATGTGCTACGTGCAAGGCTAGAAGAAAGCAACAAACAAAATCAAATGCATGAAACAACAAAAGGAGGTAGGTAATGTAGAATTCTGTGAAGAATTTTGGACTTGGAAGTGGGAACAATTTCCAAAACCATTCAGTATCACTGATCAAAAGACACAGTATACCATCCAAAAGTCTATACCAAGAAAAATACCCAAAATCTAAAAAAGAAAGAAAAAAGGGCATCCGTGCTTTAGAAACTTTTCCTTTTTCGGTCTGTATGCTTTTTAAACTAAAAATCTACCAAAAACCACTGACCCAATTCCCCTCAAAGTATCACTCAATTCCTATCAAATTAAGATGTGCATGAAACGTAGCCTACGCTTCTGCTTTAGAAACAAAAAACTACTTTCTAGTATATTTTAATTATCCCAATTTATCTTCAACAAAAAAAAAATGCAAATTTATGATATCTCAGATATCATTTCAGATTTTGCTTTAGACAGTTTTCGAGAAAAGACCTGCAGCCAAAGAAAAAGAGAAAGGATCTATACTGAAGAGATACACAGAACATTGAGTACACAATTATGTTTTGAAAACAAACAACAAAGTTTTACAATGCAGAGACCCAGCAAAGAGAACCCTCTTCCGACTTCCAGGAAAATAACTTACCATGGTACAAGACCGAAGTTTCTGACTGCAATTTACTGGGGTATTCTGTGCAATTGCAAGACCATGCTTCTTTGCTGCAGCAACCTCATTTGCAGCTTCATGAAGAGCGTCCATTGCCACATTATAAACATGCACAGATTCAGCCCCTTCTTCTACATATTTGATTGCTTCCCTGCGTAGATTGTCATACCGAGCAGCAGTGGAATCTTGAGAATCATTTGGCCATCCAAGAGTGTTCTCATCCCATACAACTCCACTTTTGGCATTTTTTGTCCAACGTTTTAATATATAGTGTGATGGAAGTGTAAGAACATTGGTTACTCGGAAGACTGCTAATATGTGCCTACATATAATGCCCGAAAACTCAAACAATTGGCAGCTGCAACGGGCTTTCTTCCCAAAAACATTGAACTTAACAGAGTGCATCTTGTGGTCTTCCCCAAATTTTGCCACCCGATACATGGTTTCTGATCCTGTATCATCAACCACAGTTGCAGGATAAGCAAGTGTCTCGACTAATTCCTCTTGGAATTTCATGAAAATTATCCTAGTATAAAGTTTGGCAGCTTGTTTTTCCATTGGAGATGGCGTCCTCAGAATTGGAGAGCTGTTCATTGTATCATAATCTGCCTTTACTTCCTTTTCATGGCGAGTGGCAATTGCTTTTTCATACTGCTTTATCAGCACCTGAATGTTAGTTGATGCGTTTATATAGCCGTCAAAATATGAGTTTATATTATCACTTCCTTGGGTTGCTGACATCTCACCAAAAAATGTATCCTGGAGAAAAACTGGCACCCATTGTTGCCGAGCATCGTATATTGACTGAAGCCACTCATTATCCCCAAGATCATATCTTTGAACAAGGGACTCCCAACATGACTCAAATTCCTCAATTGTCTCTGTCACATTGATGCACTTCAGCAATTCAGCTTCAAAAGTGGGGTGTGAGTGGTATATGTCGGACAATTTCTCCTGAGCTTCTCTGAATACGTTCCATTTACAAAACCGGTGGCGAGTTCCGGGGAATACATGCACAACAGCAGCTCGAATGATTCTATCCTGGTCTGTTGTGAGTGAGACGGGATGGCGGCTAGACATTGCAGCTAGCCAAGTCTGGAAAAGCCAAACAAATGAGGACTCTGACTCATTAAGGAGTAATGCACATCCAAATAAAACAGGCTGTCCATGATGATTCCACCCGGTAAAAGGGGCAAATGGGACACGGTATCGGTTTGTCCTATAAGTTGTGTCAAATGTTACAGTGTCTCCAAAGTAGTCATAATTCATTCTCGAATTTGCATCAGCCCAGAAAATGTTTCCCGTCGAGTTCTCAAAATCACCCTGGACAGCACAAAAGAAATCAGGATCCTCGACCTGCATTCGCTTCAAATAGTCAAAAACGACCTGACCCCCACTCCCAAGAGTTCTCTGCCTGCTGCTACTCATATAGTTCTGGCAATCAACTTTTGTGAAACCAACGTTATTAATTCCACCTGACTCCTTGATAAGCACAGACATCACTCCACTAGGACCCATGCCAGCCGCTTGAAGGGTATCAATCAGGCTTCGAGCAGGACCAGAGACATGCCTATGCGAACGGAGACAATGCACCCTATCCGGAGGCACAAGCTCATGGTTATGTTCCTTTACCAGCTTTGAAACAGCCCATCGTCCTGAAGTCTGTTTCTTGACGGTCATCTGTGCTTTACAACCAACTCTAGTAACCGTACGCTGGCGCTTGGACCTATTTTCACCACCGTCGCGGCGAAAGCCTTCACGGGAGCAGACAATTTGGCGGCATATGATGGAGCCATCGCGACGGGAGCGCTGGTAGACGCTGACGCGGGTGCTGAAACCAACTCGACGGGCATAAGAATTATAGAAAATGCGGGAGGCCTGTTCAGAGTCGAATTCCATGCCCTCATAGGGTTCAAGACTGGGGTCCCCATCCCCATTAGGGAAATCATCACGAGAACCAGGAGAATTAGAGGGTTGAACCAAGTGATCATCGAAAATATCATAGCTATGATCAGTGTGTTGTAAGTGGAGGGCGGTGGCGGCGTCATCTTCTTCGCCAAATTCCGCCACTTGGTTGTCAGAGTCAATGTTGAGAGGCTCAGAGTCCATCGCTGAATACAATTTATCTAGTCTGTAATTTCTCCAGTAATTTGGATGTCTTCTTCAACTAATTATATGACAATTAAAACCCACTGGCAGTCTACATCTACAGCCTACAGGGGTAGTGGAAGAGAGAGAAAGCGAAGTAACTGACCGGAGAGAGAGAGCTTCACTAAGCAACAGGAGGAGGAGCAGTTGCAGTTGCAGGCGAGCTTCAAAGGACCAGAACACCGCAGCTGATATTCAAGTTTCTTAATTTAGGGTTTTGCATTTTTGATGGAAATGTGAGATGAAACAAAGTACAGAGCTTTGCAGTTTCGGTTGAGTGTCTGACAGTCTGATGAGTTTGAGAGAGAGAGGGAATTTCGGGGGTTTGAGTTAGAGGGTTTTAACACGAGTTTGTCTCAGTTCGGGGAGGACAGTTTTGGGTGTTATAGAGGAAGATGGAAGTTTCTTTTTCTTATGCAGTGGTTGGTAATGATCTAATGATACGCAGGACTGCGGTCTACTTGATTACCTGGCTGCCTTACATTCATTACATGCCCACATCCTGGAGAGAGGATCCTCGCTGGGTATCCAGAAATCCTCAAATCACATCCGTTCATCGTATATCATGCGATCAATTTTCGTCAGATACAGTTTATATTCAATTTTAAATAAAAAAAATTACAATAATTTCTAACCGCACGATGTACAATGAATTGATGTGATTTGAGAATCTCCGAGATCCTCACAAAGAGGATCCGGCGAGAATCCTCAGGGCACATCCTGCCACCAAACTTTCTTTCACTTCCTATTTTGGGATAGATTTTTCAATGTGTTCAAAACACAAGGTGTGGTACACGGTCCACCATGTGTCACTATGTAATTAGTGAGATATTCTCAACTTATATAACGACATGTGGTGTATCACTCTTGCTTTTGACACAAAAAACAATTTTCCCCTATTTTGGATATGAGAATGTTTGGATTATTTTTGTTTTGATAACATGAGCATTGCAACTTTCTTCTTTAGCATCCAAGTCGTCATTTAAAAGAGTTGAATCTAAAACAAGGGGCATACTACTACTCCATCATAGTGCTAGTAACAAGCATCATTAGATATATATTTGCTTAAATGATATTCGGTGCTAGCAACAAACGGATATGAAACGTTGATGTGGAGTGTACGTAGAAAGTGGAGTTCGACGGTAGTATGGAAAAGTATGTGTTGGGATGGGAATCAAAACATTTTTTTTCAGAAGAATACGAAGACATTGGGCGTTTCTTCTTTTATGTTTTTTGTGTAAATTTGCGGGTTTGTGGGCTTGGTTGCAGACAAGGTAAAGCTGGCGGAGGAGAACGTCCACCACCGTTGCCGGCGTCTCGAAATATCAACTACTTAACTTGTACGCTGTCAAGTATACCAAGTGAAGTCTTTCTCTGTCTCTAAGGCTAAGCAAGAACATGAAACTTGTGTCAACGTGACAGGAGCACAAAATAATATACTTTTCCAAGTGGGAGTGGAGCTAACTGTCATCAATGTAGCGCAATAATCTTACGAAAGAGCTGAACCCCAAAAAAAACCTTTGTGACTCACAAGCATCATTTCATCCGTTCCAAAATTTCAAAGTACAATCCTCAATACTTATTTTACGGAAAACAAAGTTGCGTCGAAAGCAAAAACAAAACCTGATTATTCCAGTAATTCCACAGTTGCGAACCTACACTTCCGCATACTTGGCCAAAAAACACTAGACATGACGATGCCGAAGAAATTTAGAATTCAGTGTACAATAGTTATCAGCACCAGTAAAGGTCTATTGAACACTAAGTATACAATTAAAGGGTCGATTGGCCATTGATAGGAGATGAGGACATAACCGAGAGGACTTCTGTCACAGACGCCATCACACTCAAAGCTGCTTTCAGAACCTCTTGCGAGCACCCAGGCTTTACAATGGTTCGAATCTGAAGCAAGACAAGACAAGGAAACCATGAGAACTAAAGTCATGAATGCAATACAATCCAGGCCGACCAAATTAACAGCATTCATGCTTAAAATGTAACACAAGGACCTGCTTATCCATCCTCTCATGCAGATTTTCAACTATATGAGACTAGCATTCTCACACGATTCACTATAATTTCCTAATGTGTATGTGTAAAACGAGAGTTCTCAGTGTGTTAGGAACATGACCCGGTCAAGTTTCCAACCAATTGTATTACGACAGTGTACCGGGCCGTGTTCCCGGCTTGTGTAAAACAAAGAAAACAGCACCGAGAGACAAGAGTGTGTAGCATTTTGAGTACCTTGTCAAGATACTCCTGCAGTTTCTTGATACGCCCCATGTAATCCTGGTCTTCAACACATAGTGATACAGCCTTAGAATCGGCACCAGGACCATCAAACTGCAGAGGCCCTGGGTTTCTGTAGATATCATCAAGCAGGAATTTTGTAGCATTTTGCCTCAACAACCTGCAACCAAAGTCAAAAGGCACAGTGGAATCAGAGATGACTATTCATTCTCAAATTAACATTTTGAGTTTGATATAAACAAGACCCAGATTGTGACTTACTCATATGCTTTGCCTTTCAAGTCTACAGTAGCGGGATGAATAGCTGGTTTTCCAATTGAAGCAGTCCCAGGATTTTGAGCCCAACGCTTCACAGTCATCATTGCCTAACAATGTCAATCAAATCCAGTCAGAGGAGTCAATGCCCCAAATCAATAAAACACCCCAAGAAACCATAATATGAAAATTAAAAAAACCGCATTATAGAAAAAGAAATCCGTACGGTAAGTGGAGCAGCACCACAACGCCACTTATTCACAGGATTCCTCAAGTTAGTTACAGTTGCCATGTAACCATTCAAACCAGCTGCGAGAATATGGTAGCCAATGTGCCCTAGAACCTGCAAGGGTATTAATCACATTAAAAAGAAGCATAATAATAGAATAAAGGCTGAGGAGACGAAGCACCCTAGACAGTAACATACATAAGCATAGTCACAATCGAACTTTGATGGTAAAGACCCCCGAGCCTGATAACCGAAGAAGTGGCATATAGCATTAAATTTCTTCCCCTTGTATGTGCCCTCTTTCTGCTCAAATAACCAAACACATAAGCAATAAAAGTTAGTGAATATATAACTTTCTTAACTCAATCTACTAAAAAATTTCTGCCTATATAGAGAACAAAGACAGAAAATACAAATAGACATCAGTCACATCATCGAGATCTGGACATGCACATACAAAAACTGTTATCAGGAACAAATGTAAATGAAATACAGGTCCTGCTGGTTTTCTCACACAGAGAGAGAGAGAGAGAGAGAGAGAGAGAGAGAGATCATACCTGACGCTTATTCATTTCCCCCTCCACAAGATGCGCAAGAAGTTTCTCTGTCTCAATCTGTACAGGAGAAGAAAAAAAAGAGATCAAGTATCTATAGATGAGTAATTCCATTAAGAAAATACGGGTAAATATGCAGCCAATTACCTGGGATAGTTGCGCAGAGTCATCTGATTCAGGCAAAAGTAGTAGCTGAAACAAAAAAATAAAAAATTGGACCCTATTATTCATCGAGATCAACTAAATGACAGCCATAAAAGTGTCTAGACAACTTTTTCTTTCTTTCTGGAAACCTCAGGACAAGCAGCAGAGTTGTAACCTGTTTCTTGATGAATGGTGGCAAGAATTCAAACAACGCAGATGCCCAAGGTGAAAGTTGAGTAGAAATTTTATCGGCAGATACTCCTTGCCTGTGCAAACCATGAATTTCCTGCAAGGAAAAAGACTCCAGTATGAGCATATAAAGTTATAAACTAAGGCCAATATTACAAGGAATAACCATAGGAAAAAAAATTGCTTTTCCAGTGAATGGAAATCAAATGCATCACCTCATGGTATAATGATTCTTGAATAAAACACAAAGAAAGAAAAACGTCATTGGAAAGTTGTCACGTGTGGGAGAGAGAGAAAAAAAATTTGCACGAGTTACCTTCAAGAGGGCATACACCTCAGGAATGCTTTCTATGAGTCCTTCAGGTAATAGGATGACACCATGATTCTTGTCTGAACAAGATGAAAATGTGTTAGGACAGGAGCACGGAGACATAAAACCCCACAATGACAAGAAAGCAACTGAACTTATTTCAAACCTTGTGCTGCACGGGCTTCCACTGCATCACAAATTTGTGTTGTAATGTCGAAAAGAGTTAGCTTTGATGCCGCCACCTCCTCACCAAGAATAACCTGCAAAAAACATATAATTTAATATTGAAAAAAATAACTCAGGAAAAGTACAGGATTTTAATGACATTTAGATTAAATCAGCCGCGGACAAGGAATGCTGACCAAATTTGGATGGGACTGGAGGGTGCACTCCAAGGCAACATGTGATGCCTTCCGGCCCATGAGTCGAATGAAATAATAATACTAGAAAAAGAGAGCCACAGGAGGTCAGCATAAAGAAAGTTGTGGTGCACAGAACAAAAATAATATAATAAAAGAACATAACAGAGACTAGGGTATGACAAGTTCACTCAGAAGAAACAAATTGCGTCAATTCAGGTACATTACCTTCTCTGCAGAAAGAGCATCAGTGCACATATTGCTGATTAATTGGGAATTGACCTGAGTAAAGGAGAGAGTATAAAATTCAATTCATATAACTATGTGCAACAATGTACAAAAACCCAAACAAGACTACATGGTTATTCTATGACCAGCAAAAAAAATTCAAAGAGTCTTTCTTTTTCAATTGGAAAGGAATCGACCAGTGTTACACAACCATACTGAGGAAAAAACATGGAGTCTAATGATAAATAACAAACATTCACTTTTAAAGTAACTTAAAAAGACCCACCAAAAAAACATAAAGATGATAGTAACAGGAAGCTGATAAAGCTCCCCCATCCCCCAAGAGAGTGCCTTTCTCTTGCAGATAAAAAGGGTCAAAATAATTTGACTCGTACCTTACATATTGTATCAAAACCAACATTTGCTTCGACAAACTGGTTCTTAAGATCTCCATTCAAAGTGACAGGAACACCAACCACCTGCAAAAATTAAAAAAATTCAATCAATATTGCGGTACCACATATCTATAACTTACATAAGGTGTGATGTAGACAGCTACATTACAAGAGTAAAATACAAACTACAACTACATTGCAACATACAAAAAGAACCTCAGTAAACAATTACGTAACGATACAAAATATCATGTGAAAAGTACCTTTGTTGAGCATTTTGCTTCCGCAAATGTCTCTGCAAGCTGGGCGGCATCAGTATTTGATGTCACACCTTCAAGAAAACCAACTTAAGAATTTAATTTATGCAATTAAAAGCACATCAACCAACTACCAAAATCATAAGGCAAGGGGCTTGTAGCTCAGTTGGTTAAGAGCATTCACCCTTGCATCTGAGGTCCCGTGTTCGAATCCCCCTCCCCGTAGTTTAATGTAGATTATCCTGTCGTTCGTAGAAAAAAACTACCAAAATCATAAGCATCAATTACCTCCAATAATGACAAGGCCATCCAATTTCAAATCCTTGCATGCAGTAAGTGTAGCGTTGACTTGCTCAACTGTTCTAATTTGGTCTTTTGTCCTTCCCAGCAAATCATAACCACCTGGTAAAGCGCAATCATATCACAACTCATAAGTTTTAACAATAAAAAGAGTATTCCTTCACACGGGAAATTATCTTCCTATCACTACCTACCTTGGTTTTTGTAGGTTGCAAGAATTTCATCTGTTATCTCAAGAGTTTTTTGTGCAAACAAACCTTCAGAACCCCCTGTTAACAGATAAAAGTGTGTCATAAGTAATGTCAACTTCCTTAATGAGTGAGAAATACAAGATTCCAGAAAAATCAACAGCAACTAATCAAATCACTTGACACATACACAAAACAATAACCCAATGCAAACAACAGAAAATCTAGATACAATGACCAAAACAAAAGAAGTGCGTACCCAAAAACCCAAGTAAGGTATTGTTAGGGTTGTGAACTTTTAGAGCGTTGTGAAGACCCCATATGACATTATGTCCTCCAGGTGATTGTCTCCCACAAAAGACAACTCCCACCCTGTTCAAATAGAAGAAATTGAATACTTTAACAATACTTAAAAATATTTAATTGCATTTATATCATTGAAATAACTCAAACACCGCCACCAATGGGGTGGGAAGTAGTATAATTATTACACAACTGGTTATAATTGCTACATATGCGCATACCTAACAGGGGGATGCTCAGTAATAACCTGAGCACCAGGGACTTTGGCAGTTGCCCTGAGAAAGTGAGCCAAAGGCTGACCGTAAGTGTGGGGAAAGTAGCGACTGATGGTGTGGGAATCGGTGGGATCTAAAGATGTGGTTGTATCACCAAATTCAACCCTCACGGTAGCTCCCTGCGAGATGACAATGTATAACAAACAAACACGACCATTAGTAAAAATCTCAACAGTCAGGGAGTAAGAGATGGATTCGCCAGTCACCCCATTAAAACATAGTCGATCAACCGCGGAAATCTAAACAATTATGAACGGAAAATCCTCTAATCAATCAGAGATTGCATTGGAAATACACTTAAAAAGTCCGTTCTTATAGTATATCAAGTCAAACAGTAATAAACTTAAGTCAAACATTCACATTTTAGAGAGAGGTAGTACGGTAACGCTATGGACATGATTCTTATATGTAATTGCATGTTGGATAGAAACTCTAAGACTAAATCATGCTACTACTGTATCGAAAAACCATGCTACCAAAAATTCAAAGAAACAGTAGCAAATCTGCAACAGTTACTGAGCAGGCCATGCAAGTAACAAATACCAAATCTGCAAAAACACAATATAAACAATAATAACCAAAACAAATCAATTCAGCTCGATTCAATCCTACCAAATAGATCCAACTGTAACTGGATCCAGAACTAGAAAATTAAAAGTAATAACGACAGAATCGAGGTATGTACATATATATATATATAGAGAGAGAGAGAGAGAGCGAGAGAGAGAGAGAGAGAGAGAGAGAGAGAGAGAGAAAGAGGGGGAGGGACCTGGAGGCAAGGAGGAAGCTCGGGTTGGTATTGGGATCGGAGTTTCTGAAGATCAGAGAGCTCTCTGGGAATGCCGTAGTCGGAATCCATGGCGCTGGCCGATTTGGAGAGAGAGAGAGAGAGAATTTGGTGGGTGTGGTGTTTGGTGTAAAGCAAAACTACTGCGGTGAAGGTGATGACGGGTCTTCAAAAGACGGCTTTTATAGAGCGCAAAAAGGGCCTGGCCATTGGCGATACTACCAACCCGATACCTTCCACATCTGCTCTCCACGGTTTTAACTCCAAACTCCCCTGCTATTTTTCTTTTATTACGGCCTTGCCATCATCTATATTTTCTGATTGACTGATTTGCCCCAACTTTCTTCTATTATGATTCTCGTCCATTCTTTTCTCTGATTTTGTAACAACTGATATTTTAAGCTTATTCCTCAAGAAAAAATAGTAAGGCATGATTCACGGAATAATTATTATCAAATCAAGAATAAATTTCTTTCTTGTTTGGTCTTTTATCGATAGATTTTTTTTAATTAAATTTGTCATTTGATCAACTCTTCAATGCTCAAAGATGCCTTATGTTTGAATCTTCAGAGAACAAATCCCACAATGATTGGATAAGGGGCTTGCATGGACTTATAAGTAAGTAAATTACTCCACATATTGTCAATTCGTTTTATGGTGAAATCGAACTTTCTTCATCATCTTTGACTTCTTATTGGAGGTTCAAGTTTTGGTTTTAAATTGTACCTCTAATTATACTTTGCGTTGTGATATTTCCCACCTCTACTTTTTACCTTTCACACACTCTTTTTTAATTTTTATCGGTTAAACTTCTTCAATTTATTCGGTCTAGCGACTGAAAATTGAGAGGAGCGTGAGAGATAAAAATATCCACATACCCTATACTTTTTGACTTGTCATTGCAATCCCTTCTCCCAACACGTGAGCAACTTCCATGAGTCAGATAGAGTATCACTAAACGGTTTTGTGTCAATTATATAAAAACATGCATAAATTTTTGTCTAAATATCTGAATATTTTACAACCATCTATAAAACCAATGTACCCGTTTTTCTCCCCAAATCAACCCTTCTCTCTATTGCACAAGGTTTTGCCCAAACCAATAAATTCAAAAATATAAAATTTATAGAGATATAAAAATGAGAGAAAAAGTTAAATTAATGTTTTTATCATCATGTACATAGGTCACACTACACGTAAATCTTTTGTCATGTGTTTTTATATATACTAATCTCCCTAAATAATTAGGTTGTCAATTTCTCGCACGCCATTGAAGTTTATACCCTCAATCGCATCTTGTTTTGATTGGTGACATAATCCTTGTCTGTTTTTCTAATACAAAAGCGTATTGGTGACATAATCCTCATCTGCTTTTCTAATACAAAAGGCTGCACAATGGTTTTTGTTCAAAGGAATTGTATTACAAACACAACGCAACAATACTTTATTATTAAAGAGAAAGTAACAAGAAGCCATTGGGGTTATCCAAGTGGTAAAATTGGTATTGTCGGTTGATTTTTAGGGTTCGAAACTCTCGAAAGTGAGATGTCTGAAGTTTGAATATAGTAAATGACGAATTCAATACCAAATTAGGCTGCCCATTATGTAGCTTTACCGAACTCTCCCTCCTATTAATGTAAAAAATGTCGATGTATTCCAAAAAAAAAAAAAAAAAAAAAAAAGACATAAAGCAAACAGAGCATATGAATAACTTATGATTTTTATATAATTTTATCATTATTTGTATGATTTTATACAATAATATTATTATGGTGACCGCCCAAGTCCCAACACGTGTTGTGTTGCAGCACTAGTTAAATAATAGTGATCAAAATTGAAAGAAGAAAATCTTTGAAGATTAAGATGAGGAGTTGTGGGGGCAAACATATGATATGAAAAGGGTGAGGCTAATTTGAAAAATGTCAGATCTTGGTCAGACCGGACATTGACTGGAGGATGGAAAATGGAAGCATCTTGATGCGCACATTCGATTTGAATATCCTGTCACGGCTATTCCAGTAAATTCAAGTCTGCCCCCTGTCTTACCAAACCGCCTGTAACTGAAAAACAATGCTGTGCGCGCTCGCACTGGATCTCCCACCTAACACCCTCTCAGTCTCACGCACGCCTAAGAACGATAACGTTCAACCAAAAAAAAATAAAAAAAACAAAGAACGATAACGTTAGTTGGACTTGGGCCTCCAAATATACTGAATGCCCGAGCCGAACTCAAGTTTATCTCGAGTTGTCTCGTAAAAACTTTTGAGTTGTTCAAGCCGAATGTATTGGTTTGTTTCTTAATTGAGCTGAACCCGGTACGAGTTTAAACTGTTTCGAGTTGACTTACAACCCTAGTTGCAGGAACAACAACATTGATGTATTTTCCTTTTTCTGTTTTGTCTTTTGGGTTTTTTTACTCGTTTATGTTGTTCACATTGCTGTCCTTTCTTGTCATTTCATTTTAGAATATAAATGATTTTGTTTAGTGTAAACAGTAGTTAATCACCATAAACAATAAAAATGCGCTCGTAGGTAGAGTGGGCCTTAATACCCGGTTTAAGTTTTTGGGCCTCATTACTCAGAATGAGTTGTTAAGCCTTCAGGCCCAGTTCTGACAAACAAACAAAATGTGAAAATGCTATTTAGTTTTGGAAGATCGATTTCCTCATAAAAAAAGCGTTGGAGTGTCGCTCACGCTTTGGGCTTTGGCTGCCTTCAGCGACTCCGCCTTTAAACCCTCTCTCTTTCCGTGTATTATTCATCAGACCCATCACCCCCTTTTCCTTGGCTGCCGTTCCGTGCCGCCGAAGTCCGTCGTCGCGAAGCGTGGCTGCCCAAAGGCCACCGAATCAGAGAGCTTACTGCTGTAAGTTCCTCCTCTGCTTTTTATTTCTTCTATTTGATCGCCTAGTAGTGTTGTTGATGTTGTTGCTTTCGTTATATGTCTGAAATTGAAATTGTCATTGAATTTATCTCCGTGATTGAAGGCTTATTATTCTCAATCTCATTCATCCATTCATGTTAATTGTGTACTTGCACTATGCAGTCGGTCATTCAACATGCTTAATAATACTAATTTTCGAATGCATTCTATATTTCATATGAAAAGTTTACAGTCCAAATTGCTATGCAGAATTTAACTTTGTAGAATGTTATGGAACTCCACAGATCAAATACTTGAAAGTTCAATTTTTATTCTAAGAAGTAGAAAGTTGTATGAAGCCAAGGAAAATGTAATTTTAGGAAGGCATGAACCGATTGAAATAGCAGTTGACGGTATTTGTGATTCTCGCAATCTAAGCCAAGAAAAAAACTAAATGTATAAAGCTTAGGTCGGACAGGTTGTGTTTTACATTGATTCATTTTAATTGTGTTTTTGAATTAAACAATACATAGCCTTGCTGAGGTATGTTTAATGTGGTATCATATTATACAATACATTCTTGAACTGTGTGGCCTTAAATCTTATACATCCAAGGTGGCATTCTGATGAAGATTTATGTTGGATCTAGCTTGAGGCTTGCAAATTCTAGTCGCTAGTTCATATACAATATGGATCATGTAGATGCATAATAGCCTCTGTATAAACAGCTCATCTAACAGCTGAAATGCAACTCCTCAATTTGAATCTTCATTAAACAGCCCTTTATTGCACTCATGCATTTGTGTGGATTCTCAAAAGAGAGCCATATCTGTACAATAAGCCTGAAAGAGTATTCATGTATTGTTACTTGAAAATAAAAGTATGTGAGGTTGGTCATTTGCTTGGCCATAATCAATATGTAGCTGGCCTTTGTTGTTTACTGGAAGCTTGGCCAAAAGGTTTGAGCAGAAAGCCACAATGATTTTCTACATACGGAACATACAAAATAATAGAAACTGGGCACTGATATTTCTCTAAATGCAAAAACTTGGAAAATAAAAGTGGATTATGGCTGCTTTTTCACACCAAGATATATTTGTGTTTAAAGAATGAAATTGAAAATGTAAATGAATTTTTGATGTCTCTTGTAGTACTTTAGTTCTCAGGCCGAAAAAAAAAAACTTGCTTGGAGGGTTGATATTTTTTTATTCTTAACTTTTATCTAGTAATGCTTTGTGAAGAGAGATATTTCAGTCTCAAGTAGTTTCAGTAGTCTGAGTCCTCTATGAGGTTTTTAATGTTCTGTTAATGTAAACCCTACATGATACGACATTCTTATCACCATTTTAAATTCCTTTACATAGCATTCTTTTTGTAATTTGGTTCCTTTGTTTGAGGGAAGGTAAATGAGAAAACTCTTTGAATGACTAATAAATTCTTTTTGTGGTACTTGTCTGGGTTGATTGTATTTTTTTTTATTGTCATAGTATTGCTTGCAAGTCGAATGCATGTGTCACCTTAATCACTGCTTTTTTTCTTTAATCAAATACAATATAGTCAATTCTAAACATGATTTTATTTTGTTGTGCTTCTAATATGCAATTACTGTAGTTCTATTAACTAAGGTATATAGTTGACATCAAATTTTGATCATCCCGTTGACGTTACATTCAGGAGGTTTTGAGGAGCCATGGGGAGTGTTTTGTCTTCCACTACAGAAAATCCTGACCCGCCCTCGTCCAACTCAACGATTCCCACTGATTCTCATAAGGCAGGCTCACCACCAAACTCATCAAATCCCCACATGGCCGATTCAGATTCTAAAACCCCAGACAACCAAAATCCAAAACGTTCCTTAGATCCCCAATTGGATAACAAAACCCTAGAAGAGAAGCGTCAGGAAGATGAAGGCGAATCAGAGAATGTTATGGAGGAAGAAGAGGGAGAGGAGGAGGGAGAGTGTGGCTTTTGCTTGTTCATGAAAGGGGGAGGGTGCAAGGAGAGTTTCATAGCTTGGGAAGAGTGCGTTAGGGAGTCTGAGAAGACAAAGGAGGATGTTGTTGAAAAGTGCTTTGAGGTCACCGCAACATTGAAGAAGTGTATGCAGGCTCATTCAGATTACTATCTGCCCATTTTGAAGGCTGAGGAGGCAGCTGAGAAGGAGGCTGTCAAAGAATTGGAGAAAGAAAAAGATTCTGAGAGCTCGGAGAAAAATGCTACTTTGGAAAGTACGGACCAAAGGGGTGGAAGTTGTAGTGAAAAAGGAGACAGTTAGAGAGCGAGGTGCCTTTGTCAATTGGAAATAGTATATAGGATAATTGAGATTGATATTTTCTGAAACTCCTAATCTAACCACTATGATGGGCAGTGATTGAGATTTTTTGTAAGCGGCTTTAGTTGCTGATGTATCATGTCTCGTACTTGGCTCTAATCTGACCACATTCTTGTTGATCATGTTGTTTGTCTAATCGAAAAATCAGTGTTGATTTGCTCATGTTTTCATATGAGTCGACAAACTTTGCATATATACGCAGTCATTTGAACTAAATTCTATTTATTATAATTATGATGCGAGTAAACAATCGTGTCCAAGTTTGCGCGCCTTTTGGGACATTTATAACTGCTAAATGTTTCTACTGTTGGTAACCACAATCTAGAAGCTGATGCCTCGAACAAGTTCAGGTACAATTTACCAGATGCAACAAGAACAAGGATTGTTGCCTCGTGATACCCATTGTATACAATGAGCTCTTTATAACGCAATAGTTGAAGGAGTTCAATGTCAAAAATAACCCATTAATCATAGCGCAGGCTGGAATCCTCTGCGGAATTCCTCAACATCTTCCTCCGAAACTGGTTGACCAGATACAACATCAACAATGATCGAATAAAAGAAACGAAAAGATAAATAAATCATAGATATGCTATGATGACCATTGTATACAATCACCAAGAAATGAAGAAGGCATAGTTGAAGGATTCCCATATCAAAAGTTTAACCCATTAATTATAGATGCTAGTTTTACAGAGTCTACTCGATAAAAGGCCCTCTGCATTTCTGCATTACTACCATCTCAAATGGTAATAACCACAACCAAAACAAGACCATAACACCAAAATAAAATAAACCAACCAACGAACCAGCAACCTTAAGTTATTAACATTAGAGGAGGGGGAATAGAGTTCACGTAAATACTCAGGAACCAAGGCAACCCACTCTGTTTCATCTTTGTCCTTGACGATTTGCATCTCCTACTTTTAGAAAAAGATGGGAGCGTATAATGTTGAAACATCTTACTCGACCCCCCTCTTGGCCTTTGACCCGCACTTCCTAGAGCTTTGTTTCCGTCCACGTCCACGTTTTTCAGTGGATGTAGATGTAGCAGCAGGGTCATTAGAGTTCGAGGCAGAGCAAGGAGGCACATGATGTCCAGGCACCAAAGCAGGGAACCCAACAGCAGGAGTTCCAAAAAGAGCACAGCAGACTCCTGCTTTGAGGCCAAACCACCATGTCCATGTCGATATGTGTTGTTCATCTGCAAACTCAACCGTAAAGCATGATTCTCGGCGTAGCAGCACTGGAGCAGATTCCCCAGTCTCCTGCATTCAGCTTCAAAATACTTGCTCTTAATCTCCAGATCCTTCACATACATCTTTCTCCTCTCCCTTGATCTCACGGCCGCATCCTTGTTTCTCAACTGCCTGGAATTTCAAACCACATTCGCTACTATCAACGCTATTATCATAATTAACCAACACACACTTATAATTCAACCAATAACGTATTCTTTTTCCAACCCAGTAATCTTGCTTATCTCCTAATCCTCTTGAAAAGACTCACTTACTTAGCATACAAAACAGAAAAGATGCAATAAATTAACACAAACACAGTAATTTAATGACAACAAATTAAGAATAAGTCAATCCATAAATTTTATCGGCATTACGCCACACATTCTACAATTTAAACGCAATTCTCTGATTTTTACTTTGACACAAGTTAAGAAAACCCTAATCAGATCAGATTTACCGATATAAACAATAACAATAGGCATAGTAAATTAAAGGTACCTTCTCCTTTTCTTGGAGATAGGATCGTCGTCGGCGTCATCGGTGAGCGGCGAGCTGTCGAATTTGTCTTTGTCAGAATCGGGGAAAGCGTTGGAATCGCCGTCGGTGGAAGGCGAGTTGACGAGTATATCTGCCAAAAATTGATCGTAGTACTCGTTGTTAGCGGGTCCCGATTCCGCCAAAGGAACCTTGTTGGCGTCGAAATCGTCGTCTTTCATCAAAATGGTCTCGATCGCGCCGAGCAAATCCGGGGATGGGTTGGAGGGAGGCTCGGGCTGCTCCACCGTTGAAGATGGCGAAGAGGATGATGATGGCGGCAGCGGCGTTGAACCGGTGGCCGTGACGGGTGGATTTGGCAACTGAAAGACATGATCCAATCCATTGGAAATAGAGGCGTCGTCTAACCAAAGATCCCAATCGATTTCATCCAGAAATCCAACATCAGCTTCCAATTCCATAAACAAGGAAGCAGTTGAAAAATCTAATCTAATGACAATCCTAAAGGTGGACTAAGAGTGGAGGTGGAGTCCTAAACGTAAAAGCGTAGGGGATCATTATAAAGGGTCGCAAGCGACACAGACAACTGTTGGAAACGCGTTCTAATCCCTAATTCCGACTAATCTTCGCGAGAAAGGAAGCCACGTAGGATTTAAAGCGATGAAATCACCACACCAATAGGATCACGCCACATAGGATTTCATTCAAGTAGTATTTGCCTGGAAGGTGCTTCTCTCTTATACAAGTGAAATCCTCTAGAACAAGGACGACTAACAAATCGAAATTAAAGTGTACGCTATCAGTTCCCGCACCTATCAGTTGTCTCAAAATTATTATTTGAGTAAAATTTATGTTTTCAATTAATATCAGTTCCCTAGAAATTAAAAAAATTTATGTTTTCAATTAATATCAGTTCCCTAGAAATTAAAATTATTGTTTTTAAAGAGATTAAGGACTCATGAAGACACTCATGTGTCTAAAGCGAGCATGATGTTAGGACCTAAATTTCAATGCGAACTTCTCAATGCTTACAAAATAAATTCATAAAACTCAATATATAATTACAAATGTTTTTATAAGTCAGTAGGTAAATTGGCTATAAAAAGGAGTAAATTGACAGTTGATAATTTAGGGAAGCATAAGACTTCATATGCTTTTTCAGATTTTACTTACATTTTTACTAAAAATTGGTTAAAAAAACATTTTCACAAAAAATGTTTCAACCATTTTAAAAACAATTCCAAACAAATTCTACATGACTCGGTGATGTTGGGGTATTTTGATCTTACTGCACTGCAAAAATACTTGACATTTCAGATTTTACACGCGTTTCGAATCACCAAAGTAGAAAATACAATGAAATTATAAATATCATGCCCATCGGATGTTGATTGAGAATCTAAATTTGATAATCGGATCACAATCTAAATCTTCATAATTCAACCCTACCACGTTCGGCTGGACCAATCTGTTTAAAATTTCAAACGTTTGTTTATTGATTTATTCATGTCAAATCTTTGCACGCGGGTCATGCTAATCTTCCATGGATCCGGATCGTTTCAATTTTATCGGACTTCCCCTCAAAGAAACAAACCACGATTTGTTAACCGTTCAATCCCGAAAGTAAGTGGAAGAAGGGCGAAATCACAACAAATCTTAGCCCGCCTATATGCAAAAGTACACTGGAGATTCAAAAGAGGAAATCGTTTTATATATATATATATATATATATATATATATATATATATAGAGGATGAAGTATCGATTTAGTTCCTGAATTATCACCTCAGAGAAAATTAGGTTCCTGAATTATTTTTTTAGGTAAAATAAGTTCCTAAATTCATTAGAAATTGCTAATTTCATCCCTACTATTATATTCAAAGCTATTTTATCCAATTTTTTATCAACTTAAGTCACTTGACACACTTTAGAATGTAATACCATCATTTTCTTGTCTATACGCCCTTAACATTTCATATAGATTGCGAATATATGTCTAATTTACCCTCAAAAGTTAACTTACATTATTTCTTTATGAAAAACTACCAATTTATCCTCCAAAGTTGACTCCATACACTATTTCTTTATGAAAAACTACCAATCAATCCTTCAATGTGTATCACATGCAAGTAACATGACTTAAATTTACGGAAAATTGAATATAGTAGCTTATAATATAACATTAGGGATGTAATTGGCAAATTTTTATAATTCAGGGACTAATTTTTCTGAAAAAATAGTTTAGAGACCTAATTTTCACTAAGGTGATAATTTAATAACTAAATTAGCAGTTTACCCATATATATATATATATATATATAAACTCTATAACACTCGCTACCAACAACATTATAAAGCCATCAACAAACAGCATTGCATTTGCAATTGCAATTGCACTTGCACTTGCACTTGCACTTGCACATGATCGATCGAAGTTCGAACGATCAATCATCCCAGACAAATCAAATCCTGCCCTATAATACTCATTATCCTAAGCCTTCTAATTTCAACCTGTAACTGCTATCTGCTTGTCCACGACACACAGATTACTTGAATAGCCTAAATTCGCGCTCGAGCTTCAGAAATGCTATCGACAACACCTTCACCTAAGAGAGGAAAACTCAGTCAAATATCAAATATCATCATTCAAAAGACTTGCAGAAAAATACAAAGGAGAATCCACACCAAACACCAAGGCATCTGTCTACCCTGCAAACCTCTCACTCATTGTTTTCAGCTTCCTGACCAGCGCACTGTTGAATAAATCAAAGAAATTGCTCATCTTTCATTAGAGCTTTAATGCAGTAATATTATGGTTTTTTCTCCTGTGGCCAAAAAACTACCACCTAGAAACCGTTAAGTCAAATATGAAACTAGTGATCACTGTTTGCTAGACCGATTAATCTGATATGTATATTTATGTGACAACCATAGCCAACAAACCAAAGGAGCCCCTAGAGTTGGCCTACACCATAGCTAGTTAGATCAATCCGTCAACTCGCCATATGACCTGTTTCTGAGCAGTTTTCCTGTTCACCTACACCATTCTCAGAGCTACTGTATCAGACCCTAAATCATAAGCGGAAAGATTATTAGATAAAAGACTGGCAAAAAAGCTGAAAAATCTGAGTTGAGCATAACATCAGGAGAGGAAATCTCAACAATGCTCTCAGTCTGTTGAGTACTGAAATCCCTGTACCTGGACACCTACACATCGATGCGACATTAAAAATAGCAGGACCAATGCTTTCCAGCCAGAAAGTGATACACAAATGATACTCTAACAAAGAAAGAATACAAATGCTAACCTATCCACCCTATCATCGGTGTGCTGAGAGTCCAATTTAGATTCAACACTGAACCTGGCTTCTTCTCAACTTATGATTAGTAGATCAAAGAACAAACCCCCAACCTAAGAATCTATAATGAACGAGATGCTATAAACTAAATAGCAACGTCCTGTAAAATTAGAAAGGGAAAAAAATACAACAAAATATCCACCTAGCTGTGTGATATACGTACTGCATTCGCAGTGGAATTCATCAAAACTAGTGTCTCCGCAAACAAGCGCTTTACGCGCCACTACTAGCTGTAAAGACAACAAAGGAAGCAATATTATAATCAAATTGACTGGATTACTTGCTTCAATATGTTTCAGAAACCAACGACTTTTGATATTTAAACAATCTAAAACAAAAATATTTGATGGCCAGGGATTAGTATGCCACTTTCAGTTAGTCATATCTTCATGGAACTAAAACAGACATAAAGGTTGCAGAACATAGTATACAATCCAAGCCAGAAAGGAAACACATGCACAAGTCTAGAACGAGTTATATGATTACCAAAATTACAAGAGAGCATGCAGAAAGAAGGGGGCAGGGGCAGTGGGAGACAGAACAAATTTTAGGTACTCAATGCAAACAAGCAAAATTGCCCACCGTTTGCACGTTAAGCTTTCAAAGAATCCAGAATGATCACCTCAAATGTTTTCCAGAACAGAAAATTCCACATTAAAACCTACCAAACTCTATACAAGAAAACTCCTACAAGCTCTTGACAGTTGCAATTTCACATTGACACCTTTAAAGCCAACCTTACTCGCAATGCCTGATTCTAATTGAGCTAGGGACAAAAAAAGGGGCCCCATATTGGGAAGATCAGGCATGGACAGTACCAAACAATACTTTCTAAATCTATAAATAAATACATATATATTTTTATTATATCTTGATCGATCTTCCAATCGAAACAAGACAAGATCAATTTTTCAGCAGATTTGTACGAATCTAATATCATGTATATTGAAAAGTGATGCATGAAATACGAAAAGAGATTGCGAGGGAATGAAATAATAAGCATCCGCGCTCGTCTGCAACCTAGTCAATTAATCAAACAAACATACAGTCACTAATCACACTCTAAACCCCTACTAAATAGTAAATACTAATCAATCTAAACAACCAAACAAGAGAACTGACAGTAATACATTTGAGTTTTAAATGACACAGATATAGAAAGATTTACCCATCAAATCAACCAATCCAAGTGAGAAATCCCAATACCAATGCGCTTTCATATCACTTACTGCTTCTCCTCCCTTTCTCGATTCCACTGCTCAATCCTCGCTCGGCGCTCCTCGCTGCCTTCCCTCACCACCACGGGGCTCCTGCTCCTGCTCCGCCTCGGACTGCTGCCGTGTCTTCTCCTCCCACCGTCTCTGTCCCGGTCCCTGTCGTACCTGTCCTTGCTCCGTCGCCCATTCCCGCGATAATCACGGTCCCGATAGTCCCTCTCTCTCTTATCGTACTTATCGTAGTCCCTGCTCCGATGCCTTGGGCTCAAACTCCGGCTCCGGCTCCGGCTTATTCTGTAGCCCCGGTACCTCCCGAAGAGCCTCCTCCTGAGCTCCCTCCCAATCAGCTTGACGTGCATGAAATTACAATATCCCCCTCGGTTGCAGCTGTTCTCCTCGAACTGGCGGCACGTGGCTTCGCGAAAGTCGGTCACGGGCGAGAAGTCGGCGATTATGGGGCGACCATTGTAGAAGCGGCCCTGCAGCGCCTGAAGAGCGGCGGCGGCCTGATCCTCCTCCTTGAACTGGACATATACGTTGCCGATCATGTGATCGGCGAGGTTGTCGCAGACGTTGAGGCTCTCGATCTCCCCGAACTTGGTGAGCTCCTCGAAGATGTCCTCGTAGAAGTCCTCGAAATGCTCTTGGATCTTGCGCGGGTCGAGGGGCTGGCCCTGGGAGTCGACGCCGGGGGTGATCATGTCGGGCCGCTGGTACATGTTGGACAGCAGCAGCGTGGGACTGATGGTCGGGCGGTTGTGCAGGCGAGAGCAGCGGTCACCGTGACGGCAAGCGCCGATCTTGAAATAGAAGGGGCAGTTGACGCGGTCCTTCTCTGTGCCGAAGATGGAAGCCAAGTGCTCCGCCATAGTAAATGCTACAGGGGTTCCAGGTAACAGATGTCGACGGGCCCTAAATTGCTAATTGGATGATGGAGGCAGATTATCCGCCCTCCTAATACATGCCATTCCCATGTTCTCCTATTTTATATTAATATTTTTATAAAAATATTGACGTGCCTTAACTGTGACCGCATAAATATGAGAAGAAGGAAAGGGTATCTATTAGGAAGGCAGACAATCTGCCTCCTTGGATGATTGAATTCCGGAAGCTTCGATTCGACACTTCGGATCCTTGTGTACTACTTCGCTTCACAGCTGCTTAGGATTTCGTGATCTGCTCTGATCATCTGATGCTAAAAGGATAAATCCTGTGCTGCAATGATCACCGTTCGCTTCTTTTTGGTCAATGCATCACGACCGCTCACATCTTGACCAAATAGGGTTGGATCGATGGCACGTCATCTACACAAAGTGTCCAAAAATGAATAAAATCTATGAAAACAACTGGAACGTAAAACCCTAATTCCCGGATAACAGATTTTTGTTAATCCCTACCAAAAAAGTGTGATATTTTCGGTAGATTTCTAATGGAAAAAGTTTGGTGCATATGTGCGCCGTTCCATTTTTCAGGTACTTCTAAGTTAGAGGCCACACACACTGATGGCAGTTTGGATAAGTAAAAGCGTGATGGAAGTTTGGATAAGTAAAAACAGTGTAATGATTTTCTAGTTTTTGTCCGTTTTACCTCAGAACAAAAAAAGGACTGGCACGAATCCTAATCCTTTTGAAAACCAGCAAGCCCAAATGTCATATCATGATTCATGTGGCCGGAGCAAACAGACCTCTTGGATAATTTTATTTGTAACATCCATCTTACTCGAACAACCTAATTCTGTGTCAATGCAAGCTTTTGTAGGATGATCCTCGCCTACTTGTCAAAACGCTCACTAAACTTTCACAAAACGAGAAACTCTACATGTTTTAGGTATTATGACATTCCATCCTTTATTCTAGTCATATTTCTTTTTTTAATATTGAAAAGGCCCCCGCTAATGAATACATATGCAACTGCTAGCTTCATTGCAGGTCCCTTTTATCAACCACAGGACTAACCTGTCTCTAACACACCCTCTAATACAAATAGGAATCAAGTGAGATTTTATTTGTTAATAAACGGACAATAGAACATTTGGGTTAAGCACTACCAACACTTGAGCCAACTGAAATGAAAAATCCATCTGCAGCGAATTTCACAATCATAAAATAGATTTCAAACATACATCCCCTAGGATAACATTTTAGCATATCCAACTTGAAATTTGAATTCATAAGCATGTGTAACGCTTTAGAGCGATAAAGCGTTGATCCGCGAATGTATCATCATATAACACTCGAACAAGCATAAATTTTGGCCATCACCTAGGAAGACTGTTGGGAGGGAAATTGCGCAAGGGGTCCTCCCGCAGCAATTCTGTTTCCCTGCACAAAGCATCACAAAGAAATCTTAGCAATTCAAATTTGAAACAAACAGCTTATCAGATCTTCAATCCAAAAGTTTCAACAAATTTAGTTAGCTTACCTTTTGAGATCTCTCTCCTCCTCCAGTCTAAGTTGCACGGTTGAAGACTTGGCACCCTCCTCAACATTCACTCTATTTTTCCTGGTAACAAAACCATAACAAGTCAGAAAACTGATAGCGGTTTCCACAAAAGATTGACTTGCAAACAGAGCCGCTTACTTCTGAAACATAGAGTTGAGAGTTATAATGCATCGTAACAGAAGCTGCTATAGATTATCACAACAATTTGTCACGGGACTTTAGGTATTTTGGAAAACTGTACCAAGATGGGATAACAAATTTCAAAGAAAACTAGCGGCTAAACTTATTGAAACTTGTCATTGCACTCACTCTTCACATTCTTCATCAACAAAAACTTCAATACAGGTGCGACTAGCACCTGCTCCTCTAGTTCTAGATCCAGGTCTCTGTGGAATCTGAAAGACATAAACCACGGTTATGGTTGGCTCGGTGAATATATCAAAGTGTCAATCTTTATCAATCGTATATTGGGGAAGGAGGGAGGAAACCTTGTGTGTCGTCCACTTGGTAGGGATAGCATTGTTTTCTTTATTTCTCTCGGCTCTAGGTCCAAGGGTGTGCCAAGAATTCAGGTCTGTCTTTGGCACGTCTGGATGGTAACAAGAGCCAACATCAGCAGAATTTGACTCCTTATAAATGTTGATTGGAGCCAGGACACGATCCCTATAAAGTCAAGCCAACACAAGATCTCATGTACCAGTTTGCAAACAGGCCATCAACACAATAGCATGGTCACAGGCAAAAACAAAGAGTACACATATTGAATGACCATCACCAAACTGAAGGGAAGAAGATTGGCAAAATTGAAATTAAAAGAAGCATGAGAAAGAGCTATGGAACTTGTACTGTCAAGATTTGAGAATAAAGAAGCACAAATAAGCAAACGGAAAATTCACATCAAGCCACATTATTTTTGGAAATATTACTTTGAAAAGTAAAATCACGTGAAGCTTAGTTGATGAAATCAAGAAGTGTTCAAAACCAGTTTCACTGCATATTACAGAAGCTTTACAAAGAACGCTCAGCTTATGTGCATAAGAATGAGATATAACCGAATTTATACAGTCAAGAATAAAGAAGCAACAAGTAAGCAAAAGAAAAATTCAAATCAAACCTCATTGTTTTCCAAAATATTACTGGAAAAGTAAAATCATGTGATGATTAACCAATGGAATAAAAAAGTGTTCAAAACCAGTTTCACTGCATTTTAGAGAAACCTTACAAAGAACACTGAGTTTAAACTCAGCACATTACTATCAGTTTCTATTGTTTGGCGGAAATGAACTCGTAATGGACATTCTTAGTTGGTTTACCGCAGTTGATTACAGTTAAGTCAAATAATTGTACTTGAATAGAATAGTCAACTAACATAGAGAAAATAAAGCAGAAAAGAACTTCATATCTAACCTATCTGGCTTCAAATTTTTCCTCAGCAGATCAGAGCTCCCCAGCTTTCCTGCAACATCATGGGACATAAATAATGCTGGAGTACAAAAATAATCCAGAGAATAGCAATGAAACTTACGATTCTCTCCCTTGGAAAGGACAGTTCCAAAGCTTCGGGTGGGTAAATGTTTCTCCATTGGATCCTCCTAAAAGTTGAAGATTGAATAGTAAATCGCTTGCAAAAATGATACAA
The DNA here is from genome assembly GCA_024362995.1 of Heteromeles arbutifolia. Taxonomy (NCBI): domain Eukaryota; kingdom Viridiplantae; phylum Streptophyta; class Magnoliopsida; order Rosales; family Rosaceae; genus Heteromeles; species Heteromeles arbutifolia. The sequence goes on from JANCRC010000020.1 coordinate 11,720,298, forward strand.
TAACATGTCCTGTATTAAGAGTAAATGGGCACACCTCTGCAGCTTTTGGTTTTCTCATAGAGCGAGCAATAAATTTCCTATATGCATCCTTCAATTTTTCTACGGGCTGAGCATTCCTGTAACATGGAATAGTTAATTCAGGTCTAGAACGTATACGAGACAAGAAAAATTGAGATGCCAAAATCAGCATAAGGTAACCTAGATATCCCAAGATTAAATGTTTCATTGGCAGCTTTCATTTTGTTTTTGGATTCCAAGAGCAAAGCATATGAGATGTAGAAAACCGCATGTGTCTTCCCGATTTCATTTGCATCAAGAAAACTGTATATGACTTGAGCATCTACACAATTTTCAGCCTGCAGAACCAATTTCATTCACACAATACAGTATCATACAATTGAGGATCTGAAACTGGCACTTAGAAATAGGCGTCCAGAGCTAAAATCAAACTAATCTTAGATATGAATAATGGGAAAGAAAAGAACCCACATATTCCAACCAGACTTTGAGATAGCGGAGATCATCCTTGTAACGGTCTGAAAGCCAAAATGTACGTACGCATTGCTCGTATATCACCACCAACCCCGAGGAATCTCCGCCAGGTGGAAATGCTTCCTGAACCCACTTGATACACCTTTAAGAGATAGACGGAGAAAATTGAAGGGTATATAAAGGATAGTAACTAGGTCTCCAACAATAACAAAAATCATGCATTTTTTTATATCTATTCTCTGCAACAATTGACAAGAAACCCATTCATGGAAAGATCGAAATGAAAACAGTGGTAAAACTGAAATCAGAGAGAAGAAGGTAATCAGTACTCACTCAAGCCATGGGTGGAGAGGATCCTCGCCTTTATACTCGTCAATCGCTTGAATCAACAGCCTTGTGAGAGTTAAATCCAAAAGAAATTCAAAGAATTAAGGATAAAAAAGGCAAATTACACAAAAATCGAGAAGGCGAATGCAGATGAAGGTTTGGAGGAAAAAAAAAAACCTTCTTTGGTCAAGGAGGGACATCTTGAGTTGATTGTCGTTGTGAACTTTGAGAGCTTCGTTTAAGATGGCGACTTTGCGGCCTCTCTTCAAGGGCCTAACATTCTCCTTAAAGAGCTCCCACTCATTCCCCGTCTCTCGCCTCGATGCCAGAAACTCCATCTCTGGATCCAACCACTCTACTTTCTCTATCTCTATTCCACCATCCGCCATCCTCACTCACTCACTAACTCACTAGTACTCCAAAATAATTACTACAAAAACCAAAATAAATATAAAAAAGCCTTCAAATTGAAAGTTAAAACTTAAAACCCCCAGATCCCTAATATCACAAATTCCGACAGTCGCGGAAATTTGGGTTAAACGTCAAGCTTACCTGCGGATCGGCAATGGAGGAACTCGGGAGTGAATGATCTGAGAGATGAGAGGAGTGAAAAATCCAACAGCCGGGGAGTGGATGCCGCCGCCTTGAAGAGATATACGGTTTCCAACGGTAAGGGAGTGGATGGTAGCCGAAGCCTTGCGTGCAATTTTTTTTTCGTTTATTTGAACTTTAAAGTACTTTTTGGCCGTTGAAGTGAAGTTCAAATTGAAACTTGGTAGTCTCCCGCTCCAAGCACGCTGCCCAAAGGCTTTTTTGTACAAAACATGTTTTTTTATTGAGTAAATTAGCACAATGGTTCCTTAACTTTAACTCAATTGGAACAATGGTCAATCAATTAAAAATCTATTACGAGTGGGCACAGTTCAGTTCGGTGCGGTTTTGAAGCCAAAACCGAAATGAAACCAAATCGTTTAATTCGATTCAGTGCGATTTTAAACGGTTTCGATTCCGTTTTCAAACCATTTACATACAAAATGAATAAAATTCTCTTTGTCCTACTCTCTCTCTCCCCTCCCACAAAAAATATTAAACAAAGCATACACACCCTAAGACCATCTCCAACCCTTTGGCTAAAAGCCAAATTTTTTAGCCCAGAAACAGTTTTTCTACTCCAACCCTTCTGGCCTAAAATTTTAGCCTGAGATTATTAAAGAATGAATAGGCTAATTTTTTTTCTTAAATTATCTCATTCGTGAGAATATCCTGAATAAGACAAAACTTCAGATACAATAGTTCAATTGCTCAGTAGCTAGGCCAAGAGATATCAATTTATGCTTTAGTGAAGGTACAAGTAGTGTATGCGGCAAAGAGAGGGTAGGTGTGAGGCGTACAGTGCCAGCGCCAGTTACCGGTGAGGTGAGACCATTTGCATTAGTAATATTTTGTCGAAGTGGAACAATATCACAAGCTAAATCAGTGGGGTCATAGGTCATATGGTCTGTGGCACTAGAGTTAATGATCCAACCGGACTGAGTATCATAATTATTCATATTAAAAGCATAACCATAATTACCTGAGGACTCCAGAGGCATGTCGGAATAACTCGAAACAGGAGGATGATTCATGGTAGGATCAATTAGGGTGGTAGTGTTTAGTATAGGGGTAGGATCGGTTGGGATGAAATTGTTTCCACCGTGGAGTGGTGGTAGGTTCTCCATGGGAGGGCTGAGTTTGCTTGAGGGAACGGGCAGAGCAGAAATCCTAAGATCTCTGCTTTGATACCATGTCAATTAGGGCTTATTTTGGGGTTTTAATTTTCTGATGATATTCTTCTCACCAAGGAGGGAAATATATATTTTACAAGATTGATTTACAAAGAAAGAAACACCAAATAATATCTATCCTAATTACATCCTAATTACAAGGACCCAAACAGGTAACTAAGCTAATTACAAAGGTCAACTTTCCAACAAAAAATGCTTGCATGGTTGAATCCGTGATTTAGGCTTGAACAAAAGTACTTATCTGTGATGCCTGGATCCCCCACCCCCAAACTTGTGTTTATACATATATATATATATATATATACATATATATATATATACATATATATATATATATATATATATATATATATATATATATATATATAACGTGAGGGAGTGATTGAGTGAAAGGGGTTCCAAGTAACATAGAGGCCTTCGCAGCAACCCCATTGTAAGAATTTCATAACTTCAACATTGTTTCTGTTTCTACACTTTGATAAATGTTGATGAATGGATGATGAGTGTGTTAAATGAATGAATGGATTATATGAGTGCTAGCACGCTCAGTGGATTGTATGGTCGACTCAAATCTGAATGCAACTTGCAATTAGAAACCTAATTAGATAAGGTAAAAAAAAAAAGAATTAAAATTGCATTTTTTTTTCTTTTTCAATTTTCTGATTTATTTTTATTTTTATTTTTATGATAAGTAATAAAAACAGGAAAATAAAATAAACGAAAATCAAAATAAAGGAGTTAGGAAGATTGGGTTGCCTCCCAATTAGCGTATTAGTTAACATCTATAGCTAGAAAAAAATTTGAATGAGGTTGGTGATCACGTTACTTGCTCCCTTAGAATCAACCACTCCTTAATAAGGTCATAGAACAGCAGTAGGTACGGAGTAAATCGATGCTTATCAATTATGCATTTAAAATCAGTGGATGAGTTTCTCTCGGCCACGTGGGAACGAGTCTTTGTAAACAAATAAGGTCCCTCGACTCCCTTCCAATGAGGTTTTGGTATCTGTTGAATTGGCTTCCACCTCGTATTGAACACCCACAATTTTTGCAATGGCTGGATTTCTCTATGAGGAATTTGGCTATCACGGAATTGATCCTGATTTTCTTTAAATTTGATGAACGGTAATGTTTGCGTGTCCAATTCAGCAACCAAAATTTTCTGATCAGTAGCCGGTTGCTCTGGATTCAAAATGGTCAGAGTGGTCAAAAGCTGATCATATGATGTCTGATATACTGATTTTGAATGAACAACTTCTAACATATCAATTCTTGTGCATTCGTGCAGCCCTTTAGGAAAGGATTCTTGTGGCACATAAACTTGGGGAGGAGCAGATTGTAGGGAAATTGTTTCACGATCAGCAGGTGGTGTTTCCTCTGTTGGGCATGCATAATTGGCTGGTGGCTCTTCAATTTCAGATTCTTCCAGTGTAGTATCGTTGATTTTTTCCCATCTCAATGTTTGATCTGTAGAGCACTTCTTTGAACCCTGTAGGTTTGCAATTGGTTGATTAGGGAAATTTGAATTGGAATTGTTTTCTTGTTGTGCCGATTGATATGTGAGCTGTCCAATTTGGTGTGCCAGATTATCTAATGAAGCCTGGGTATCTTGAATCACACGGTGGTTGCTTTCAAAGGATTTAGCCATGTTTTCGATTGCAATCTCCCAATAAGCTTTTGTTGGCACAATAGGTTGTCCAAAAAACTGATGACTAGGTTCCCACATAGGATTTTGATGCTCTGGCCATGATAGATTATAAAAATTTGAGTAGGGATCACACCTAGGCCTTTGAAAATTGTTCCTCATTAATATGGTGCTACACAAACTCTGGAAAATACTGCCTTTGAGGACAATACATAATATCATGGGTATTTAAATTGCAAAGAGCAAAAACTGTAGGTTCTCTTGGTGAGGAACCAAACCAATCCATTGTTACAATGCTCTCAAATTCAACAAATTGTCACCTAAAAAAAAATATTCAAAATCAAGTAAATAAAAAAATTATATACAAAAATAATTAACTAAGAGTTGATAAACACAAATTATTTAAAACAATCCCCGGCAACGGCGTCAATTTCTTGATAGGGATTTTACCATCTGCAAAAGTAAGGATAAAAACACTAAAATACTTGCAAGAGTACAGTATTATCGTAGTATAGCAGCTCTAGCAAAGTCATTCCCCTCAGGGATTGAATGAATCATCTATGTTAAATCAAATCTTAATTAATTATTTAAAACAAAGTTTGAGAAAAATTTGATTTTGTGATTTAAAATAATAAAAACGAATTTATTAGAAAATAATTAAATAAAGTGCCAAAATAAAATAAACTAAAAGAAAACAATTTTTGAAAATTAAATTGTAAAAGCCTAGGGTTCCACTGTCACCTTAACAATCCTATGTAATTCTTCCAATTACTTATGAATTACACATGCATATTTTGAAGGTTAGGTTTTCCTAAAATATGCCTACTTGGACCCCCAACATATATTGTATATCAAACATGCAACCCGTCTGTGGTATTCAGATCAAATCTAAACATGCATAACTCATTAAGCTTTGTGAAACCTTTTGAAAAACCATACAACCTTTAAGACGTGATATTCACAAACTCCTTAGTCATTCCTCGGACTTCTTCATTAATGATTCTCCAATACGATTGATAAAAAAACTCCTTGAAATCCATCCGGCCCGGTGCTTTAAGACCCCCCATTTGATAAACTGCCTGTTATAATTAGTCAATTTCTTCCTACTGTTAAGTTTCTGAAATTTTCGCCAACCTCTGCCACCCTGCTTCTAAGAGTAAAAAAATGCTTATTTTAATTTAAATCTTTTTCTTTTTAAATTGTAACTTATAATACGATTTAGTGATATTTTTTTCACTTGTAAGTAAGAGGTTTTATGTTTGATTCTCGTTAAAAGCGAATTTGGACCACGTTATTGCTAACTCATTATGAGGCTAAGCCCATCTTTATGTATTAATGTAGATAATATCGTTTGTTAAAGAAAAAAATCTATAAAACTATTGGATCCTAGAATTGACAAAAAGAAAGAATTATTTTCTTATTTCCCACTCTTACATCGACAACCAAACGATGCCTTATTCGAAATGCCAAAAGATTGCTCATGTTGTGGATAAGGATGATTGTCCCAGGAGCGATTGCGATAATTTCACAAAAGGCAAAGAAACAAATAGTCCAAAAAAAAAAAACCATGAATTAGCACTTGAGGGCATTTAGGTAATTTTACGATGGGAAGTAGGGACCTCACCAATAAGTATGGTTTGATTTGTATCTAGAAAGCGAGTCCGATGTGGGAAGAAGTCTCTTGCAGAGAAGAGGAGAGGAGAGGAGAGGAGAGGAGCGGAGACTTGGATCGATCGTTTGTTTTGGAAAAGCAACGGCAGATGGCGTGTGTACCGTCAGGAGTGGGAACAGGAAGAGGATACTTGACGAAGATGAAGGATTTATCAGCGACGGCATCTGTGAGTTTGAGATCATTGGATTTAGGAGGAGGTAGGGGGAGGAGGAGGATGAGAGGCGTGATGGTGGCGATGGCGGTGCAGGGAAAGTTCAAAGGGACGCAGATGAGGGAGAAGCAGCTGACGGAGATGATTGAGAAGAAGGTGATGGAAGCAAAGGAGGTTTGCGAGGGAGATCCGAAGACGGACGAGTGCAAGGTGGCGTGGGACGAGGTGGAGGAGGTGAGCCAAGCCAAGGCCGATCTTAGGCTCAAACTGGAAAAGCACAAAGATCCCCTCGAGTCATTTTGTCGGGAGAATCCGGAGACGGACGAGTGCCGAATCTACGAGGATTAATTATTCCAGATTCCAGATATCAGAAATGAAATCCACCAAAACTTGCTTCCTTCCTTCCCCGTCATCGAATGATGCATGGATCTTGATTATTGCTGCATCTGTAATATCTTGTTAGTGTAAAAGCACTAGTTAACTAGTTGCCCAAATAATGTGTGTAATATTGAAAGCAGTATTATTATAATGCGGTGTCGAATTGATTGCAGTGTCCTTCTGATTGGGTTTGCTTGATTGCAATATGTAGTTTGGAATATCCTGTACTACTTTATTTAGCACTGGACTAGCAGTCCAATTTCAATTGGATCCAATTAAGGCAGCAGCTAAGATAGCCTTTGATCAACGCATGTATACGTATACCTATACCTACTTACAAACATGACTTTTACCATGGCAATTGGCAAGGGCTACTCACAAACATTGAGCAAAACAAATGCGATAAGCTAACTTCTCCCTCATCACTAGAGGCTTTGGTCAAATGGATAAGCGGATCCATATCAACTTAACCGTAGTACCCCTCTAAGTGCCGAGTGCGGTGTAACCGTAGAGACCATGAAAAAGTTATATCTTTTCTATTTTGCTGGTGTAGATCGCGATGGGAAAGTGAATTTTTGGACTCAGTTTAGATGTCATTCATTGAAATGTTATGTATTAGATTGTTTTTCTCTTCAGAAAAAAAAAAGAAAAAAAAACCCTTTGCATTGACTAACTATAAATATGTTTTTTTTTTTTCACAAGTGACCCTATTTTAGAGGGTGTAACGCTATATTAAAATTAGGGTGAAGTGTCGATTTAGTCCCTAAACTATCATCTCAGTGAAAATTAGGTCCCTGAATTATTTTTTCGGTAAAATAAGTCCCTAAATTCATTAGAAATTGCTCATTTCATCCGTACTATTATATTCAAAGCTATTTTATCCAATTTTTCATCAACTTAAGTCACTTGACACACTTTAGAGTGTAATACTATCATTTTCTTGTCTATAAGCCCTTAACATTTCATATAGATTGCAAATTTATGTCTAATTTACCCTCAAAAGTTAACTTACACTATTTCTTTATGAAAAACTACCAATTTATCATCTAAAGTTAACTCCATACACAATTTCTTTATGAAAAACTACCAATCAACCCTCCAATGTGTATCACATGCAAGTAACATGATTTAAATTGACGGAAAATTGAATATAGTAGCTTATAATATAACATTAGGGATGTAATTGGCAGATTTTTATAATTCAGGGACTAATTTTTCTGAAAAAATAGTTTAGAGACCTAATTTTCACTAAGCTGATAATTTAGGAACTAAATTGACAGTTTACCCTTAAAATTAAGAGGAATGAGAAAAACAAACTCTAAATTTTGGGCATTTGAAATTCATGCTTGAACATTATTTGTGTAGAAATGAAAACCAGAAAAGATTAACTTAAGTTTGTCAAAATTGTATCAATAGCGAATAGACCATGCAAGACCATGTATACCGCCCACTTTCACACAACAGATCGATTGTTTTATCGTTTGTCAAAATTGCAAGTGATGAATTACCTTAATGGATAAGATATTTCTTTTTAATTTGCTGCAACACAGGTTCAAGGCCTTTTCCAAGTTAGTTTAGATTATCTTATTAAAAAAAAAAAACAAAAACTGATTTTCCATTTTACAGGTATAAGGGCCAAACTAAAAAAAAAGGAGTAAATAATGAAACCCAAAACAGATTTTAGCAAGATTTTAATTTTTGAGAATATCGATATTTTTACACTAAGGAATGAGAAGTTCCGCTAAAGTGCACAATGAACAGCTTAATTTGGTATCAGATTCTATCAAGTTTTGAAAGAGAGGCATAGAGTAAGCATTTGGAGAGAAACTGTGGACCTTGCAACCCGGTAACTGATTAACGGCTAGAATATGATTAAGAGCAGCAGCATGGGAATGGCTGTTCTGGGAGGAGGACTCGGAGGAGCTTGGCCGCCGCCTTGTTCAGCTTACTCCTCTTTCTTTGGGCATCCTCCGTCTCTTCCCCCCCTAAACCTCAACCTCAAATCCCCGAACAACCAAAAGTCTCCTCCTCCTCATCGTTTTGGTGTATGCAAAGCTTCATGGCAAGAGGTCACCTCTCTCTCTCTTCCTCTCCATTTCATATATTCAATTTTTAATTAATAATTAACTAATTGATGATGGATTTATATGTATTATGCGTTGTTGTTGGTTTTGGTTCACCGTTCCTTCAGCTTGTGGGAGTTGTGGTATTCTCTGCCATTCCATTCACGGCCGTGAAAGCCATAGCCAATAGCGCACTCGGACAGTCTCTGCAGAAGCGGTTGGAGGAAAGGAAGAAACTTGCTGTGGAGAATTCTTCCACCTTTAGGGCCTCCGCCCAAATCGCACGAAAACGCAGGTAAAGCTCATTTCCATTCGCTCGTATATAGGCATTTCTGTTAGTTTGTAATCTTATGTCTAACTAGCATACCTGCAATGAATAAGGCAACGATTAATATATGATAAACACAGCTCACCAGCTAGTGTGTAAGAGTAAAATATATCTCAAGTAAAAAATTTGGGTGCCAACTCTACTCAACTGGTGCTTAAAGTGGCTGTGATACCAATATATTGAACTCATATAGGAATTACACTCCTACAGTGGGCCGGAAAATTTAAGTGCAATACCAATATATGGAACTCATGAGTGTGTTATATTAAACTCATGAGTGTGATATCAATATATTGAATTCATACTAGTGTAGAAGTAGTGTTATAAACTTATAAGTATCAAATTCAGGTTGCCTGATTCCTATATATAGGTATCACACTCACTCAAACTACTGTGGAAGGCCTACCAACTAAAAGCTTGTGGATCCTTTTTGTTCTATCCGTCTTCCAGTTTGCAATGTTGGGACATGTCATCCATCCATCCATGTAGCCATTTAGAAGAGTGTTTTCAGTAGCCGATGGTCGTTTTTATTCTTTCTAGTGACTGGTCTGTGCTAGACTAGTATACAATCCAACCCATTAATAATGATTAATGGCAGCATCAGCAGCTAATTGTGCCTACTTTTGGTGGATATTTCCATCTTTAACATGGTCATAAGTTCATAACCACTGCCTAATCGCAGTTTCTCATTTTCTCAGGTCTGGTACAAACTAACCATTTGCTGCATATGTATGCCATGTTCTTTGAGGATCATGTTTTCTGTGGAGTACCAAATCGACTAACTACTAACCTTATATTGACCGAAGAGCAAACATAGTGCTTTTCGCATTACTTCGTATAGAAATCTTAATTCATTGGTTTTTTAGCTTATGTCACTAAAAATATGTTGACCACGAATACCTGTATAGAATTCCTAATTTCTTATAAATATGTATTCACTGCATGGTAAACTCTCCTACTTCACAGCTTGTGGTACGGAGAAGGGCGTCCCCGCTGGCTTGGCCCAATTCCATATGATTATCCTGCATATCTTACTGGAGAACTACCTGGGGATTATGGTTTTGATGTTATAGGTCTGAGCAAGGATCCTGTTGCTTTCCAAAAGTATTTTAAGTAAGTCCCTTTTTTTTGGTTCCATTTCAGATATCGATTTTGGGGATGATCTTCAATATAATCTTCACATTGCTAGTTGTCAAAATTTGACCACAGAATCCTACACAATTTTAACTGAGATGGTAATTTTCACAATTTTCAACTTTGGAATAGAAATTGGTAGGTTAGGCGTTGTTAACCTACAGCCTTTCAACTTTCTTTGTAATTTATCACAATATTGTTACTGCTTTCATACAGATCTTGTTCTAAGTAATTTTGTAGTACTCTCCAGGGCTAATTGTCCACTTCTACAGAGATTCCAAAGTTTAATTTGCAGAAAAAGATTGATGCTCGACTAAATTTGGAAAGAATTTTGATGCAGGATCAAAAGAAAAAGACTAATGTTTGACCGAATGAAGTCTTTGATTGCTGTCATTGTGGCGAGCAAGAATAATAGGAAATCAATGGAACGAGGACACAAAATTATAATAAAAAAGAATAGCATCACGCTGGTAGCGTTCTAGGAATCTCTCGAAGAGGCCTTGGGCATCACAACTAGGGTTAGGTTGTGACCCACAGGTTCCAAATATTCCAGTGTCATTGTGCCATGGTTCCTGAAATATTACACGTCTCAGGATCTTTCATTTTGTTATACTATGTGCAGCGTGATATTTGTTTGTGCATGGCTTTAAATAAGTATGTAATTTACATGTGCAGGTTTAAGTTGTCAATAATCTGTCTTCTTCTTTGTTACCCTGCAGCTTTGAAATACTCCATGCTCGTTGGGCTATGCTAGCTGCCCTTGGTGCTTTGGTTCCTGAAATATTAGATCTCTTAGGAGCCTTTCATTTTGTTGAACCAGTATGGTGGCGAGTTGGCTATTCAAAACTTCAGGTTATTATTTCTGTGCTGGAATCAATCTTCTTTTATTGATCAATTTTGTTGGACCTTTTCTTGTGCAATTAAACCATGTCTTAGATTTGCTGAAGAAAATGGAGACCAGCCTACTGGGCCTTGCGTTCTCAAGGGATGATGAATATATTAATCTAGCTGAAACGATAGGGATGTGAAATAGAAGGAGAAACTTATGAGAGATGAGTGAGTTATGATGAATTTTGTCATGATATCATGGATTAGTAAACAGATAGTCAGTTGTAGCGTCTTTTTTTTGTTGGTAGATGCAAGGATAGTTCAAGGTGGGAATAGAAATGATAAGGATAAGTTCTTATATCTTGCCACAATTTGCTAAAATATCATGGTCGGTTAAGTTTCCCCATGAAGTGAATAGTGAATACCAGCTGAGGAATTTTCAACTATTTCAGATGCATTACCTCAGAGTTACCTGTTATATCTGTCTCCTTCAATTTAAATAAACATCTTATATAGTTTGGTGTGAGCAACATACGAGGTGAATTGTTATTTTTAACTTTCTTTTCCTTCTGACTTATCATCAATGTTCACCAGGGAGACACACTAGACTACCTGGGTATCCCGGGGCTCCATGTAGCAGGAAGCCAAGGAGTGATTGTCATAGCCATATGCCAAGTTCTCCTGATGGTAATGAATTTTTAAAGCTCCGATCTTTTACTTTCAATATTCATAAAATTGTAACATATGATTGGTACCCTAGAAAGTAGAATGGACTAAGTGATGAAATTCAATGGTTTTAACCCGGTGATTGAGATTATGCTTGGTTCATGTTGTCTGAACTGGGGCTCATGTTGTTCATTGGGAACCTGAAAAAAAATGTACTCTTCCGGATATCTATTGCTCATTCTTCCTGTGATGCATTTAGCACTTAAAACTTTGGGATCAAAAATTGTTTTCTTGGCATAGTCTAGAAGAACTCACTGTCCCCAAAAGGAAAGTCTTTATGGCATAATACGGAATAATTCTTTGTCGCAAAGGGGTTCATTTCGCTGTTTCTTTCATCGCATGGACACGTAGACATTGTGTCTGCATTTCTAAATTATGCTTTATGACAACCACTCCACACTATTTCTAGTTAAATCATTCATGGTGCTAAGTTGGTGAAAAGATACAGCTCTGCCTTCGAGATTTGGTTCTTCTCATATTCTGATTGTAGCATGAATTTCCCAACTTGTGAATGCAAACATGTAATTTATTGCAAAACATTTGATTGGTAACTAGGTTGGACCTGAATATGCAAGGTATTGTGGGATTGAAGCATTAGAGCCTTTGGGAATATACCTGCCAGGCGATGTTAATTACCCGGGAGGAGAGCTTTTTGATCCCTTGAACCTCGCCAAAGACCCCGTAGCCTTTGAGGAGCTGAAGGTGAAGGAGATAAAAAATGGGCGCCTAGCTATGGTGGCCTGGTTAGGCTTCTACAGTCAAGCTGCATTGACAGGTAAAGGTCCTGTTCACAACTTGCTTGAACACATTTCAGACCCCTTACACAATAATGTGTTTACACTACTCAAATCAATGTAAATCTTGTTTGGATTGTACACTATATTTGCACCTACGTTGCCAATGTACATCTTATCTGCAACTCCAAGCGACTGTAAAAAAAACGACGAATGTTGTATGAGTCATCAAATTTAAATTTCACGTTTTGCAGTTGACATATTCGTTAGAGACGCTCATATAACCCAACACGAGAACAAATGAGTTTTCTTTTTCCTTTTTTGGTTGAGAAGTGTTGTGCTAGGATAGCATCAAACCAATTGGAACCAACTTAAGCTAACCCATATGAAATATATCAAATGAAATGCAAGAACAAAATATAAAAGACACCAAGATTTTAACGAGGTTCCTCAACAGTCAGTGTAATTGGAGTACGTCCTCAGAGCAGTAGGAGCTCACCCAATAATCCATTATCAACCAAATGGGAGTTTACAAAGTGTTGGCAATCTCACAACCCAAAACCCCAATACACCCAATAACTCTCACTCATAAAGACACAAATAGATAAGGAAATATAGTGAATACTTTTCTCTCTATACAAAGCTCAAAGCTAATACACAAATACAACTTTGATTGAGTGAGAACTAACTAAGAAAGAAATCACCTTTCTTTCTTCTCTTCAAATGGGGGGTGCGGCACCTTTTTTCTTTTCTGTGCTGCTTATTGTTTTCTGCTGCAACTCAGACAAAATGGGCAGTAGCTACTGCCAATTAAAAACCCTACTAGCCACATCACATGGCTTCCACGTGGGTTAAATAAAAGGCCCACTTAATGGGCTATTGGGTCAATAAGTGGCCCACTACAATTTGGCTACCAATTCAACAATCTCCACCTTGACCAAATTCCGAAAGCGCCATGACGAGCCAAATCAACATAATCAACAATCAACACAAAACCACTCCCAAATACTAGCAAGAGAATAACTCATGTCGAGCCATAATACTCCAAAAAACTCCTACTACTCAACGCCTCCTTTATATAGGCAAAGTGTGAGCCAAGTTCAAGCAATGAACAAACTTAGCTACACCAACAACCTTAGTCAACATATCAGCGGGGTTGTCTTTAGTTGGAATCTTCAAGAGAATGATCTCCCATTCACCAACAACTTCACGAACAAAGTGATAACGCACATCTATGTGCTTGGTTCTCACATGATGAACCTGATACTTAGCCAAATAAATGGCACTCTAACTATCACAATGCACCTCCACCTGCTTCTGATCAACCCCTAAATCTCTAATCAGTCCATGTATCCAAATAGCTTCCTTTATAGCTTCAGCAACTGCCATATATTCAGCCTTTGTAGCAGACAAGGCAACAGAAGACTGCAAAATGGACCTCCAACAAATTGGCCTTTTAGCCATAGTAAACACATAGCGTGTAGTAAACTTTCTTTTATCCAAATCACCTGCATAATCTGAATCAACATAACCAACTGCAAAGTGACCAATACCAGAGCCATCCTTCTCAAAGCATAAACCAACATCTTGAGTACCATAGAGATACCTCAATATCCACTTAGCAGCATGCCAATGCTCTTTACCAGGATTATGCATATATCGACTCACCATACCAACTGCATGAGCAATATCCGGTCTAGAGCATACCATTGCATACATCAAACTACCAACCAAATTTGCATATGGTATATTTTTCATTTGTAGCTTCTCTTTATCAGTTTTAGGACATTGTAGAGAACTCAATTTAAAATGAGGAGCCAAAGGGGTACTAACCGGTTTGGTTGAATCATGAACTCCAAACTTCCGAATCAACATCTCAAGGTATTGTCTTTGATTCAAGCATACCAAACCCTTCTCTCTATCTCTAGTGATCTCCATGCCAAGGATCTTATTCGCTTCACCAAGATCCTTAATCTCGAAATCATTCTTCATTTGCTTCTTCAATTTCTCAATCTCTTCGACATTCTTTGAGGCAATCAACATATCATCAACATATATCAACAAATAAACGAGAGACCCATCTTGCAACTTCTTGAAGTACACACAATGATCATATTGACTTCTAGAATAATTTTGGCCTCTCATAAATTTATCAAACCTCAAATACCATTGTCTTGGAGATTGCTTCAAGCCATAAAGTGATTTCTTCAACTTGCAAAACAAATTCTCTTTCCCTTTCACTTTATACCCATTTGGTTGACACATATAAATCTCTTCATTCAAATCACCATGTAGGAAAGCCGTCTTCACATCGAGTTGCACAAGCTCAAGATCATATTATGCAACAAGAGCTAACATAATGCGAATTGAGGAGTGTTTCACAACAGGAGAAAATATTTCATTGTAGTCAATGCCCTCCTTTTGTGCATACCCTTTAGCAACTAGTCTTGCTTTAAATCTCACATTGCTTTTCTCATCAACACATTCCTTCTTGGCATACACCCATTTACAACCGATAGCTTTCTTACCCTTAGGCAATTTAGCTAACTCCTAAGTCTTGTTCTTCAAGAGAGAATTCATCTCATCACCCGTGGCATTGCACCATTTCTCATTTTCTTCACTCTCAATAGCTTCCTCAAAATTGGATGGAATCTCATCAATGATAATAGGAAGAGCAAAAGAAACATAATCACTATACTGAGCTGGCTTGGTAATATTTCTCTTTCCTTTGTTCTTGGCAATAGACTCTTGAGGTGAATCTTGTTCTTCATCTATAATAGAATCTTCAAGTTCAACTTCTTCAACATCCTTATGGTCTCCCACTTCTTCACTTGTAATAGCTTCGACATCAGTGGAAATAGGATTTGAAGTACTAGAGGAAACTTTCTCAAGCTCCACCTGTTGGACATCTTTCACATTATTCTCAGAGTCTTTGAACATACTTTCTTCATCAAATGTCACATCTTTGCTGATTACAAACCAAGAAACATAGCCTTTTTGGCTCTAGGATCAAGTTTATTTTCAGTTAAATGAAAGTAACCAAAAATATGGATATAATCATAATCAATAGAAGGTTTTCCAGTCCATACCTCCATTGGTGTCTTACCCTGAATAGCAGCTGAGGGTAACCGGTTGATAATGTGACATGCATAAGTAACTACCTCTGCCCAAAATGACTTACTCAAACCCGACTGAGACAACATACATCTAACCTTCTCAAGCAAGGTTCGATTTAATCTTTTTGCAACTCCATTTTGTTGTGGAGTTCCCCAAACACTGAAATGCCTCACAATTCCTTCCTCTTTGCAAACTTCAAAGAAATGGTCGGATATGTATTCACCACCATTATCCGATCTCAAAATCTTAATCTTTCTCCCAGTCTGATTCTCAACCATTTTCTTCCAACTCAAGAAAATGCTTAAAACCTCTCTTGTGCTTCATAGTGTAGACCCAAGACCTTCTAGAATAATCATCAACAAAGGTCACAAACCAATGTGTACCACTCAAAGAGGGAGTCTTTGTAGGACTCCAAACATCCGAATGCACATAATCAAGAATGCCCTTCGTCTGATGTACTACAGTACCAAACTTCACTATAGTTTGCTTTCCTAAGACACAATGCTCACAGAAATCAAGCTTACAAGTTGTGGCACCTTTTAAAAGACCTTGTTTCATAAGCCTTTGTAGAGCTTTCTCACCGGCATGGCCTAATCTCATATGCCACAGTCTAGTAGTATCAGAATTAGATGTGCCCATATTTTCTGAGACTACAGACGCTTCACCTGTCACGGTGCTTTCTTGCAATAGATACAAACGACCACATCGAGGAGCTTTCATCACATCAAGTGCACCATAAGTAACTTTCAATGTTTGCCCATCTGAATGAAACCTGAAGCCCTTAGATTCTAAAGTGCCCAAAGAAATAAGATTTTTCTTCAAATTCGGTACATACCGAACACCTGTCAACTCTTTAACCATCCCATCATGCAACTTCAAACGAACTGTACCGATCCCTTTTGTTGTGCAATGATTGTCATCTCCCATGAAAACAACACCACCATCAAACTTTTTCAAGCTTGAAAACCAATCCTTGTGAGGAGTCATATGATGAGTACAACCCGTATCCAACACCCACTTAGTAGCACAATCAAATGATATGGAAGCGGTTAAAGCAAAATCAGAAAAATCATTTTCAAGCTCAGCAACATTAGCTTCAGAACTCACTTTGCCTTTGGCCTTCAACCTAGGACAATCTTTCTTCCAATGGCCCTTATTATGGAAATAAGCACATTCATCCCTTTCCAAGCTTTTTCTACCTTTCACATTTCCTCTAGGTTGAGACTGTGATTTTTTCTTACTAGAGAAAAATCTCATCTCTGATGATCTACCTCTAACAAATAAAGCCTTAGAGGTATTATCATGATTTTTATCTCTATGCCTCATTTCATAATTCATCAAGGCATTCGACACATCTTCAAATTCACAGTTTCTTTACCATGCATAATAGTGGTAACAAAATGTTCATAAGAGTCCGACAAAGAATTCAACAATATTAAGGCCTTATCTTCATCCTTAATATCCTCATCTAAATTCATCAAATCAGCAATCAACTTATTAAAAGCATCAAGGTGTCTAATCATTTTTGTACCTTCTTTGTATTGGAAGTGGTAGAGTTTTTTCTTCAAGTGTAGCCGGTTCTCTGCACTCTTCGTCATGTACTTGTCTTCTAATTTTTGCCACAACACATTTGCCAATGTCTCCCGCATCACAAAATATTTCTGAGTTTTTGCAAGGCACAATCGAATTGTAGAGCAAGCCCACAAATTTAATTTCTCCCATTCCGACTTCGACATAGCTTTTGGTTTATCTCCCACAGTGGCAAGTAGATCTTGTTGAGCCAACACATCCTTGACCTCACATTGCCACATCCCGAGGTTGTTTGTGCCATCAAATTTTTCTACTTCAAACTTTGCATTTTGCACTGTAGTTCTTGCAAACCTAGAGCTGCTTCCAAACGGATTCTCATCTTGTCCGTCTGACATCTTTGGCAACTAGACGGTACCCAAGAGCAACCAGTGCTCTGATACCAATTGTTGTGCTAGGATAACACCAAACCAATTGGAACCAACTCAAGCTAACCCATAGGAAATATATCAAACGAAATGCAAGAACAAAATATAAAAGACACCAAGATTTTAACGAGGTTCCTCAATAGTCAGTGTAACTGGAGTATGTCCTCAGAGCAGTAGGAGCTCACCCAATAATCCACTATCAACCAAATGGGAGTTTACAAAGTGTTGGCAATCTTACAACCCAAAACCCCATTACATCCAGGGCTCGTTTACGTAACCGTAATCAAATATAGAGGAATTGGATTGAGGATGAATTGAATTGAGGATGAATTGGATTGAGGAGAATCAAAATCCAGATTTCCATAAAAAATGTTTACTAAAATGTTGTTGAATCGGAATAGAAATAGTATTGAATCCATAAAATTGTTTACTAATTCAACAAAATCGGAATATAAATGATTATAATTACTAAAATACCCTTATCACAAATCAAATTTTTTATATGCTTATTTTTTTAATACAATTTGATATTATATAGTAGTAAGAAAAACTCATTTATCTTATTTGGCTTTGCGGCCGCATCATCTTCTTGGTTTTTCTCCCCATTTTTCCTCTCATCCTTCGTCTCTTTGTTACCTACCCTGAAAGATCATTCTATGAAATTGGACAGAAGATCATTTCTCTTCTCCTTCCTTTGTTTTTATTTCCATTTTTCTTCTCTCCTCGTTTATTTTTTCCCTTTTTTTCCTCTGCTCCCTCATCTCTCTGTTACCTACTCCGCCTTTGGTAGGGGTTAGAATTCAGGGAATGGATCTTCAGATCCGGGTCACGCCGATTTGGATGGTTCGTCAGAACCTCAGAATTGTGCAACGGTGCAGCGCAGCTAAACTTCTGACGGCAGCTTCGAACTTCACTCTGGTACTGTGCATGTGCAAATGGTGGTGCAGAATGCTGAAGGGCAGGGCTGGGTGTTGAAGCGTTTTAAGGGCATTTTGGGTAAGAAAGTGTGATTCCAGATGAAGGCTTTCACCCGGAGTGGGATTACCACCTCCATCTCAGTAATCCAATTCCTCCAAATTCTGGAATTGTATTCCCATTTTTGAGTGGACCCCACCATGTTTTCATTCCCGTAAGGATAAGTAAACACTGGAATTCTTTCAATCGGAGAATGATTCCTTTCATTTCATTCCATACCCGATATGTAAACACGCCACCAATAACTCTCACTCACCAAAGACACAAATAGATAAGGAAATATAATGAATAATTTCCTCTCTATACAAAGCTCAAAATTAATACACAAATACAACTTTGATTGAGTAAGAACTAACTAAGAAAGAAATCACTTTTCTTTCTTCTCTTCAAATGGGGGGTGCGGCACCTTTTTTTCTTTTTTGTGCTGCTTACTGTTTTATGCTGCAACTCAGACAAAATGGGTAGCAGCCACTGCTAATTAAAAACCCTACTAGCCACATCACATGGCTTCCACGTGGGTTAAATAAAAGGCCCACTTAATAGGCTATTGGGTTAATAAGTGGTCTACTACAATTTGGCCACCAATTCAACAAGAAGAAGTATGAAATTCATCAAAGATGACATGGAAGCCTCGTTAAATCTTGCCACATATTTAACTCGGTCGAAAAAAAAAGGGTACCACACACCAAAAATAATTGTAACTATCCTCAAATAACTAATGATAATCAAATTAGGGGATTCCTCATACCAATTTTTAGTCCCAACCTCGCTAGCCGATGAGCAACGTCATTAGCCTCCCTTTAAACATGTTGAGATGAGATTTTCTTCCCTCGTATCTAGAAGCTCGAATTTTTTATGTTTAAAGTATGATAGAGGAGGAAAAAGGGGTGTGATTAGAGATGAACTTTTTTATTCTCTCTCAAAATTTTAATTAGGAGCTCATTTACAGAGTTTATAAAAAATACTATTAGATCAAGATTCAAGAATTGATACTTCAAATTTAGCAAATAAAATGTGACTTGGTAGATACATGGCTTACAAACTAGCAGTATGCATGCTTGTTTGGTACACACGCTTTGATTAAAATGGATAAATTACTAAACTAAAGGTATGTTGATGGGAGAAATTATAAAATTATGGCCTTCTTAGTAGATACTAAGAAGAAATATTACTCATGAAGAAATTTTACCCATTCAAATCCTTTTTAAAATAATGGAATTAGAAGAAATGAATTTCCTTCATAGCTATTTATGTTTTAATCTCCACCAACTTCCATATCTAATATATCTTAAATTTAGCCACTTAGTACTATGGTCTAATAGTATTTCACTTCACTTATAAGTGAGAGGTCCTAAGTTCGGTTTTTGCTAAATGCAAGTTTGAACCACATTATTGCTAGCCCATTATAAGGCTAAACTCACCATCTCCCCTTGACCATCTCAAACCCTTCTAGGTTAAATTTTTAGTCCCATATTATTAAAAAATGAATTTAGAATACTTTTTTTTCTCAAAGTAACTTTTAGAAAAAATAAAATTATGTAGACTATCATAATTTAATTTTATGCACATTTTAATCTAAAAATATTTAGATTTCGATACATATTGAAAAATCATTAAACCGACACCATAAAACTCGTGAAACACTATGAACGAATATGAAACACATAAAATAATTTTTTTAATTATTTTAGCCATTGGATTTAAATTTGAATTGTTAATTTTTTTAACCGTTGGATTTGACCACATTAGATCTTGACGGTTGGATTCAATGAATTTATAAATATAAAACTAAAAAAAAAAATTACACATATATGGTGGGTCAGTCCACTAACCTGGGGAATTCGGGGCTAAATTTGCTCCAGAAATGAGTTTTGGGTTAAAACTTATATTTGGCCTAAGGTTTGGAGCAAGTTGGGGGATGTTTAGTAGAACCTAAAATTTGAGTTTTACTCAAAGGGTTAGAGTATGTCTTAGTGTAGATAACATTGTTTATTGAAAAAAGAAAAAAAAGAAAGATATATATATATATATATCTTAAATTTAAGAGTTATATACACTACCAAAAGATTATGAAACGCATAATATTTTTTTATTAACCGAAAAAATAGTAGTAATTTCTTTATTTTTTTAATAGCCCAACCTAATTATATTTATAAAAACAGAGTGATTAATTTTATTTTTAGATGTTTGTAATGAAATTTGCTGATAAATGAATGGAGGAATTAATTGAACCAACATCAAAATAGAAAGCAGACAGTGATATACAGAAATATGTGGAAGACAAAAGGGAAAACGAGATGGAGATATTTCTCTTTAAATTAATTATAAATAATAATTAAGAAAAAGTCTAAATCGGATACAAAGTGGAAGACAAAAGCGAAAACGAGATGGAGATATTTCTCTTTAAATTAATTATAAATAATAATTAAGAAAAAGTCTAAATCGGATACAAAGTGGAAGACAAAAGCGAAAACGAGATGGAGATATTTCTCTTTAAATTAATTATAAATAATAATTAAGAAAAAGTCTAAATCGGATACAAAGAGAAAGAAGAAGCGCGTAGGGAAAAAGAATTATATTAATATTTGTATTAGTGAAGAGAGTATTAGTCGAGAGAGAGAGTGGAGTCTCCTGTACCTCTACTACAAGTTGTAACAGAACACAAACTCTCTTCTCTTGTTCCTTCGCCAGCTGTGCTCTGCCGCTTCCGTCCTCTCTCTCTCTCTCTCTCGTCTCTACCTATATATATAGGCTGTAGATTTATTTTACTTATTCCCAAACACGCCCTTATACATTGCATAATCCACTGCATTTGATGTCGGTTGGCTGATCTACCTCTCGATCTGCTCTCCTCTGCTCCGTTCGACCGCTGCGTTCACACCCGCTTGTTCGATCTGCACCGGTAACTCCAATTTCTCATCTCCTAACGTTAGATCTCGCACTGCTTTAACTTTCTTTTTCTATTGTTAATTCACTCCAAACACTGAATTCACTCGCTGCTTTTAACTTTTAATTTTTCCAACTTTGTCTGTGAATTAGATCGGTATTGCTGTAGTTGTTGTTGGATTTTGTTTCGGATTGCAATGACGGCCGGCGTGGATGTGCACCTTGATGCCTGTGAATCAGAGGTGTCCAAAGGCGAGGTTGTCAATGTCAATGTTGGGAATGGGAATGGGAATGGGAATCAGAGCGGCAATGGTTTTTCCAAGGACGACACCGACACTGACGGCTCTTATGTCTTTGTGACCGGGAGTGATGCCATTGTTTCCCAAGACCCTGTCGAGTCTGATCCAAACAGTAGCGTTGTTCAGAACAATGGCAGTGTTGTTCTTCACTCGGAGGCTCAAAAGGACAATTCCCAATCTCATTTACTCAACAAGGCTGCCGCAGAAGCCCCACATCTCAATGACGGGGAGGTGGTGGTGTCTGACGGAGCAGAGACTGATAAGGATCCAGAAGTGGCCGAGGAGGTGCCCGTGAAAGATGCTTCGAGGGATCTAGGCCAAGAGACGGGGCATGATTCAATGCCAACCCCAACCCTGTCGTTGGATGACCAAGTTGTGGGCGATCCCGTGTCCAAGGAAGCTACTGCAGACGGCTTGCCTGCTTGTCATGCTCATGAACAGAATGGATCTTCTGAAGATGGCCACGCCTCGTCTGCCACAGTAATTTTTGAAGATGCCTCTCTCCAAGATGCGACAAAGCCAGCTACTCAAGTTGTCAACGGCCGTGTCTCTGATCAAAGTACTGGAGATGGCTTGCCGAATGCTCATGTGCCTCTAATTACAAATGACTCGGTTGATGCACCTGAAGAGAATGATGGATCGTGTGAAAATGCTGATAGTTTGGAGAAAGTAGCTGTAGAAAATGGTGCAAGCTTTTCAACTGTTGCTGATAATGATATAATAGGAGATCAAAAGGCTGAGAATGGGGTTTCTCCACCTACGGAAGATGTTTCAACTTGCGCTGTTGATGACGTGAGGCCAGAGCTTGATGGTGTAAAGTTAACTGAGAAGAGTAGTGAAGTCCCCAATCCTTGCCCCCTTGTGCATTCAGACTCAGAAATTGAAGCTGAGAGTGGACCGGTTATAGATGATACACAGTCAAGTTCCCCACCTAATGATGCAATATCAGAACCCAATTCAAAATCAGAAATTGAATTGGAGATTGGGCCCGTTGTAGATGATACTCTGTCAAGTTTCCCACCTAATGATACTATATCAAAAGAACCCCATCCAAAATCAGAAGTTGAATCTGAGAGAGCCCTAGTTGTCGATGATACTCTGTCAAGTTCCCCACCAAATGATGCAAGATCAGAGGAACCCACTTCTAAATCAGAAGTTGAATCAGAAAGTGCGCCTGTTGTAGATGATACTCTGCCAAGTTTCCCACCCAATGATGAAATGTCAGAAGAATCCAATTCAAAAGCAGAAGTTGAATATGAAAGTGCGCCCCTTGTGGATGATACTCCGCCAAGTTTCCCACCGAATGATGCAGTATCAGAAGAACCAAATTCAAAATCTGAAGTTGAATCTGAAAGTGTGCCCGTTGTAGATGATAATCTGCCAACTTTCCCAACCAATGATGCAATTTCAGAAGAACCCATTTCAAAAGCAGAAGTTGAATCTGAGAGTCAGCCAGTTGTGGATGATACCTCAAGTTTCCCACCGAATGGTGCAATACCGGAAGAACCCAAATCAAACTCAGAAGTTGAATCTGAGTGTCCGCTCGTTGCAGATGATGCTTTGTCAAATTTCCCACCAAATGATGCAATATCAGAAGAACCCAATTCAAAATCAGAAGTTGAATCTGAAAGTGTGCTCATTACAGATGAAACCCTGTCAAGTTTCACACCTAATGACGCGATATCAGAACACAATTCAAAATCAGAAATTGAATTGGAGAGTGTTCCCAATGAAGATGATACTCTGTCGAGTTTCACAGCAAATGGTGCAATATCAGATCCCAAGACCAGCCATGATTCTGTTGGTGTAGATGCTGGTTTGTCAAATTTGAAGGTTGAATGTGTTGCCAGCCCTCCTATATCTATTTCTGACAACAATGCAAATGAAGCTAGCTATCCTGCTAAGCCAGATACTGATGAAAAGCTAGCGTCTGAAGTTCAGAGTACATCTGCTCTGAGAAGCAGAGCTATCGCCGATGATGAAGTCAACACATCTGAATCCACGATTCTGAATGACTCTTTTTTTGAGAATGGCACTTTTGTGGAGAATGGAAGGCCGCTAACTTGCAACCTGGATGATGTTCAAATTGAAAGTGATGTTAATTCAACACATCAAGAAGTGGAGCGCACTGGCGGAATACTTGGATCTGAACCCTCAGCTTCTGCTGGGGAAGTTTCCACTGCTGATGCTGTGGAAGGGCAGAATAAGGGTGCTGAGGTAGAAAAAAGGCCATTCTACTTCTTGATAAGGATTCCAAGATATGATGATGAAAATTTAAAAGAAGAGATTAAACAGGCTCAGTTACATGTTGAAGAAAAAACTAAAAGCCGGGATGCTATTCGTTCCAAAATCCAAATGAAAAGGGTAAGAAATCTTTTGCAAATGGCTTCGACTATATTTTGTTTGTAGTATTTTATATCTTGCCACGTTAACTGTTGGGGTTCTTTTATGGCTAGGCTACTTGTAAGGAGTATTTCGATAAATTTGAAGCTGCCAGATCTGAAGAGAGAGCTGCACGAGACCTGTTTAAGGCCAAGCGCAAGGAAATGGATTCTGTTCAATTAATGATTAACAAAGTGAAGAATGCAATCTCTATTGAGGATTTGGATTATAAAGTAAGTTATCACTTGTCTTCCCCTCAGTACTATCAATTACTACCATATATTTATGTCACTATTTGAATATGTTTGTATATTCACGAATGTCTGCATCCTTCAATTTTGTTTCATGAGTAGATACGCAATATGGAACACAGTATGGAGCATGAGACCTTGCCTTTGAAGGAAGAAAAGCAATTTATTCGAGAAATTAAGCAACTGAAGCAACTTCGTGAACAGCTCTCTTCTAGTCTGGGTAAGCAGGATGAAGTTCAAGAAGCTTTAGACCAGAAAGACCATGTTGAACAGAGCTCAAAGGTAGTATTTTTCAATTGTACTTGTCATTTTCTATTTATTAGTTAACCGGTCTGGGTCCTATGGAAGATGTGCTATGTTATATAGTTCATATGGAAGTCTTATGCTGAGATCTATTTCAAATATAAACACCTAAATCACACTCAAGTTGTAGCATACTTTTCTTTTGCCCAGAATTGAGATTAGTGAGTGTTTAATACTGTCAGAGTTAGACGACCTCTTGTTATTATCTGGTAGCATTAGTGAGCTGTTAAGGTATTTATACAATCTTCCATTATTACAGGTTCTGAGGAAGGAAATGGATCTACTCAGAGAAAATCTTCTCAAAGCAGAGGCAGTCACTCAAGTTGCTAAGAAGAAATTTAATGAAGAAAATAATATGCTGAACGAAATACTTTCTCAGTTTAGAGCTGCAGATGACATTCGTCAAGAAGCATATGCACATTTACAGGGTTTGAGGAAAAAACAATATGAAAAGGTGTTTGCATTCCCTCGATGAAAAACGTTTTAACTGTTAGGATTATCCTCTCTTTACAGTGTACACATGCACATACAAATACGCTATTGAGCATGTTCTGATGCTAATTATGTCACCATTAAAAAGATGTATGTTTAAGGTTTCGCCTAACATTGACTTAAAGTTTTCAGCCTTCTTACGTTTAAGTTTGCTCATAACATGTTTCTCCCATTGATAAATCAAACACTTAGAAGGTTTATGCTCTCCCATTGATAAATCAAATACTTTGAAGGTTTATGATTTTGTGTTTTTCGTTTTGTTATACATGCTTTTATCTTGTGATATGTTGTTGCAAATTTAGAAGAGAGATATTAACCCTCTTATTCCTGCAGAACAAATACTTTTGGAGGTACAAGGATGATGCGAAGGCCGCTAATAATCTGGCAGTGAGCGGAGATAGGGAACAACTACAATGTTTGTGTATCAATCAGGTTAGCTTATGAAGCCCTGTTGTTGTTGTTGTTGTTGAGTGTGTGTTTCCCCCTACCTTTTTTTGTTGAAGAATCTGGAACAATAGCTTATGTGTGAATTGGCTGAAATTCAATTGTTTAGGTGGAAACAGTTATGGAACTCTGGAATAATAATGATGATTTCCGGAAAGAATACTTGAGATGCAACAACAGGAGTACATTAAGGAGGTTGAGAACCTCAGATGGGCGTTCTCTTGGTCCTGATGAGGAGCCCCCTGTAATACCTGATATCGTAAGAGCAACCAAGAATAATTTGGCAACAGTGGTTTCCACTCCTGAACAACCAAAGCAAGTTGCCCCTGAGGAGGCTGAACAACCAGATGACATATCTTCAATGAAGGTTGTTCAACAGAAAAATGAGATAGCTAAAATGAAGAAGCCTGTGAAATCCGCTTCCTCAGAAATTATCCCAGAAACTGCTTCTGAAAGAAACAATTTTGAAGAGGAAAAGGTAGAAGTCCCTAAATTAACAAAGGAGGAAGAAGAGTTGGCCAGAAAGACAGAAGAATTGAGAAAGGAAGAAGCAGAAGCTAGGTTGAGAGAGCAGCGTAGACTGGAGGAGAAGGCCAAGGCTAAGGAAGCACAGGAGAGGAAAAAAAGAATAGCGGAGAAGGCCCAAGCCAGAGCTGCCATAAGAGTGCAGAAGGAAGCGGAGGAGAAAGAGAAGGTAAAATTTCATCACCTTTAACTTTACAATTCCAGGAAAGTCTAGTAGGCATTCTAGATATAGAGAGTTCCCATGTGATGCAATATTCTTTTCTTCTGTGTATCGATCGTGCGATGGCTTGTATCTTGTGCAGGAAAGGGAGAAGAGGATAAGGAAGAAGGAAAGAAAGATGGTGACTACAACAAAGTCTACAAATGATAGTAGTGAAGTAGAATGTGCTCCAGAACCAAGCTCAGAGGCACCAACTGAAATTCCTAAGGAGCCTGAAACTAGAGAGAAACCGGTGACAGTAACAAAGAGGTCTCAGAAATCATCGCAGTTGACAAAGCAAACCAAGGTAAAATCCATGCCTCTGCCTCTTCGCAACCGTAGTAAGAGAAGGATGCAGCCTTGGATGTGGGCTGTAGCGGCAATTGTGCTCGTCGTTGCCTTGTTTTTGCTGGGCAATGGAGGCAGCTCCTATTTTAAAGCTACGCTGGAAAAGTTTTTCTGAATATATGCAGTTATTAAATAGGTAAATTAACAGAGTTTGCAAGGGCATTCCCATAATAATAATATTATTATATACATATATATTATATATATATATATTATATATATATATATATATATATAGGCAATTCTTTTGTGCGCGTATAGGGATTTATTATTTTCCTTTTAGTTTGCAGTTTTCTTTCACACCAGTTATAGATTGGTTTCTTTAATTATTATTATTAATATAAGCGTGAAGAACAAAAGAGGAGAAGAAAAAAAAAGGAACCAAAGTTGCAGGTGCTGCTGCTGCTTTTCTACCATCATGTATGTTGCTTGTTGCTTGCTTTGCTTGTGCTGAGTTATGTTATGTTAATAAAGATTAATTTTTTTTAGTTTCTGTCCCTCCATTTGAGCTGCCCGATCTCGAATTGCATTTAATTTGAATTGTGTAATGTGTACGGGTTACGTGAAAATGATGTTAACGTGGGTCTGGTGTTTTGTGTACTCGATTCAGTTTCAGTTTATTAGCTCCGCTCTTTTCGAGTCCAGTTTAAAACAAAAGGGAAGTGATTCAATAGAATACAAGTTTTCTTTTCTTTGACATAACAGTGCAAGTCTCTTTACATGGCGAGAGATTCTCAACCACCTGAGAGCTTCTGTCACCGCAATCGTGGCATCCCTGTGGCATCATGTGTGAATAATATAACATTTGTAAGTTTCTCTTTACATTGTGAAATATTTCTCTCATATCATCAAATTTATTATGTAAACATCTACGGGATGGTAATGGATCCTACTAAAACTAATTCTTGATTGCATGAGATAATCTTTTAAACTTGATTGTTGTATTAGTGGCATGGGATACCACAGTGACAATATATACATGTTACAGACAAGTTGTTGTCAAGTTGGTGCTGGCTGAGTTGCAATTGTACACTTTGTGTTTAATGAATCGAGTCACCATGTGATGAGGCTCAGGTTATAGAAAAGGAAAACAGCTGTTTCCCTCTCTCGATGTAAATGTAAAGTTATAGAAGGGAAAACCAAAAATAATTAGGGATGTGGTTGTAACGGACGGGTCCCCAACCCAAGCAGACCGGACCAGATGCATAGTACATGGACGGTAGAGGATACAGCTGGTTCCCTCCCACGCGTCACTGTGCAAAGGGCCGGCTACAGGATCTTTGAACCATTCAACAACTAAATTCCAATACAAAGAATGCGTAGGATAGGATACTGCCCAACTGGCTAGCACATTAGCAGCTACAATGCCATAATTGCCATTCTCAATTTGTCACACGCATTGATACTTGGTAGAAAAATCTGAAATTTTGACACAAATATCTTGAAATACTTACGAACATCCTTTAATTAGAATAACTCTAAAATTCATCTGTTTGATCACTTTTTCCTCCGAAGAAAGTTGAATGTCCTACATTACAAATATAATTCACAGTATCAAAGTTTTATTAAAATAATTAATAAATTAATATTAAAATAAGAGTAAAATATATAGTATAATAACAACTCATCAATACTCAATTTCATCTGGTTTTAATTTGGGTGTCCCGTCTTTCGTGTGAATTTTGATTTAATGAGTAATTATGTCACTCACATGAGCTTACATACTTGATCATGATAGGGTAGAGTCTTATCACTTTTAAGGAATGGTCCCCAAAAATAACATAAAGTTTCGTACCCAACTCAAGTTGTATATGTACATGTATATTCTTGAACACGAATGTGCTTGTGTTTTGAAATGAACAAGCATTTGAGATATCTCTGCGTCATTCTATTCTATGTTCAATACTAGGAGCATGGATTAAATTGGCTAACAACTCTCAACATATGCAATAGTTGGCCTAGTGGTTCCTAAGTATAGACCAATATTTGAACAAGACGTTCATACTAGTCCTTCTTAGTCAGTGTTCGATCTTCCTAGTCGCATAATTTGTGATTCATCTCAATCAAAATGTCATCACATGTCTTGATTGAGATAACAAAGTATCTTGCAGTGATTTGTAAACTTCAATTTTGAGAAAATACTTTAACAAGACCAAGATTCTTCATTTCAATTTTGGTAGGTGGATGCTCAAATGAAACATTGCACAATTTCTATGACAACCTACCGAAAATATGACAAATTGGGTAGATGCTTACCGAAAGTATGAAGAGATTAAGTAGGGGCCTGGCTTTGTTGAAAATTTGCGTGGCCTCGGTTGAAAGCTAGCAAATTTTGTGTGGGTGTATGGCAGTATGGCGCGTAAAGATAGTTGCGGTCAACAAATGAGGTATATTAAGATATTTTTTATGTTCAAAAGTAAGTAGGTAATGTTTTTAGCATGTGAGTTATATTCAAAAGTATATAAAGGGTCTATTTTTAATTTTGTTATTGTTGAAAATGTAAAATTAAATGAAATAACATGTAGTAATTAATCAAATAGATGACAATAGGAAGGAGGATTAAAAGTAGTATGCGGGAAAGGCGAATTAAATTAAGAAAATGTAACCTTTTTTTCCTTCCAAAAAATGTAAACGTAGTCAGGTGTTCATATTAATCCTAATTATTATAATCTGATGATGTTCACACATGCCTCTACCTGTACGTCCACTAAATTGCAAATTGCAAAACCCAAATTCAAGGGCAGTTTGGTAAAATAGCATCATCTTCAATCCTCATCCGCAGCGCGTCGAGTAAGCGTGAAAAATTAGTCTTTGCTTTTTACGCTCTGACGCTCCGAGTCTTTACCTCTTCCGCATAAAAAAATTATATTAAATTTATTGAGAAAAAATCAGAATTTATAAAAAAGTGATAAAATAGTAATATAACAGTGTGATAGTACAATAGTACATTTATTTTACTAATTGTAATTTATTTAGTACGTATATTATAATATAATATAGTGGTATTGTACAGGTGGAAGCAAGCGAGGAAAGGTCTTGGATTCTTCGTTTGCTGCTTTGAGCGGCCTCCAATACCACCCCAATCTCACTCGAATTTACGATTGTTGCCATTCACAGGCAGAAAGAAAGAAGATGTTGTTACAAGCGTAAGCTGGTGAGGACGACTTGGAGTCTAGAGAGAGGAAAAGTAAAAGAAAAGTTAAGAGAGAGAAGGAGAAGAGAGGGTTTGCTTTCATCAGTTGGATCTGCAAACGTTGTTTCAGAACTGCTGATAACGGTTTGGTTTTAGATTCGGTTTTGTTATTGGAAGCAGCCGCCGACGCCGACGAAGACGCAGAATCAGTCTGTCTGTCGTTTAATTTCAACTGGGATTTACGGGAGAAGACCTTCGCTGTTGATGTAAGTCAATTCGATGACATGTGAGATTTGTCTCTGACCATCGACGACCGCAGTCTCAAGTATTCAGATCGGACGTCGGAGTTTACCCCGGCTTGGTTTGGGTTGGATTAATCCCCGGACAAAGTGAAGACTTTTGGGTAAAACGGGTGTGGATGTGGATGGATTCTAGATTTCTGTGAAGGTACGCAATTCTTTTTACTAATTTTTTTTTTTTCCGGTTGTGTATCGAGCAATCTTTTCGCTTTTTATTCGCCGACCCGCACATGTATTTCTTTTTCAACTGAAACCAAATTCACACAATTAAAAATAAAATTAACTTGAAAATGATTATTTGCGCACTACTCAAGCTTTGTGTGAAACTTGCTTACATGACTTGAAATGATTTGTTCTTTTGAGTAAGGTTCATGCTTTTTGCATCTTTTTATGTTTTATTTTTTGAGTTTTGATCGATTTGTTGTAAAGCAGTAAATAATTGACTTTATCCAATTTTTGTGCTTGCGTAGATTTTGTGTGTGTTTTGGTTTGTCTTGAATCTATGATGGAAAACGCCGGCGGCCAGGTTGCTGCTCCAATTTACATTCACCAGACGCTTTCGGGCCGGTTTTGTGATTCGCCGGTCATGGGGAGGAAGCGCGATCTCCCTTACCAGGGCCCCAATTATCAACACCCCCACTCGCAGCAGCCGCGCTTCACAAACCCCGGCAACGACTGGAATCCTCACGTTTGGGACTGGGACGCTGTCAGATTTGTTGCCAAGCCGCTGGACTCCAAGATGATGCATCTGGGTACTACTTCCACATCAGAGCAGAGGAACATAGAGGAAGCTTCTGGGCCTGTGAAGGACACGGCAGAAGATGAAGATGACGAGAGCCTTCAGCTGAATCTCGCCGGTGGCTTCACCTCTGTGGAGGAGCCTGTGCCCAGGCCCAATAAAAGGGTCCGGTCTGGATCTCCAGGGAATGGGAATGGCAACTACCCTATGTGCCAAGTTGATAACTGTAAGGAAGATCTGTCAAATGCCAAGGACTACCATCGCCGACATAAAGTCTGTGAGGTTCACAGTAAATCCACCAAAGCCCTTGTTGCCAAGCAGATGCAGAGATTCTGCCAGCAGTGCAGCAGGTCATTTTGTTTAACGAATTATTAGTTTTTTGGTTTCTTATCTTCATTTCCCTCCCTTTTTAGTGATTTTCCTAGCTCCGAAGTCATATCAAAATCATTGTTTGTTGTTGCAGGTTTCACCCCCTTTCAGAGTTTGATGAGGGGAAGAGGAGTTGTAGACGGAGACTTGCGGGGCATAACCGGAGAAGAAGGAAAACCCAACCAGAGGATGTTACTTCACGGCTCACTCTCCCAGGAGATGGGGATAACAAAATCATTGGAAATAGCGATATTGTCAACTTGCTAGCTGCTATAGCTCGTCCTCAAGGTAACAAGATTATTCTTGAGTTCACAATCTTGTATTTCCTGTGATCAGGTACTAAATTTCTGCATTAAAATTTGTAGGGAAAAATGATGTCAGAAATATCAATGGCTCATCAGTGTTGGACAGAGAGCAGCTTCTTCGGGTTCTTAGTAAGATAAATTCGTTACCTTTGCCAGCAGACCTTGCTGCCAAGTTGCCTAATCTTGGTAGTTTGACTAGGAAAGCTTCTGAACTGCTTTCTTTAGATCTTCAAAACAAATTGAATGGAAGAGCATCTGTATCAACCATGGACTTGCTTACTGTACTATCTGCTACTCTAGCAACATCTGCTCCTGAAGCTCACGCAATGTTATCTCAAAAGTGCAGCCAGAGCAGTGACAGTGAGAAAACTAAGTTGACCTGCTTTGACCAGGCAGCTGAACCCAATTTGCACAAGATACCTCCACAAGAGATTCATTCAGCCGGGGGAGAGAGAAGTAGCACTAGTTACCAGTCTCCCATGGAAGATTCAGACTGCCAAGTTCAAGAAGCTCGAGTTAATTTACCCTTACAGCTATTTAGCTCCTCACCTGAGAATGACAGCCCGCCAAAACTGGCTTCTTCTAGAAAGTATTTCTCTTCTGACAGTAGTAATCCCACTGAGGATAGGTCTCCTTCATCTTCCCCTCCTGTTGTGCAAACACTGTTTCCACTGAAGAGTTTGGCAGAAACTGGTAAGTCTGAGAAGTTGTTGGTAAGCAAAGAGGGCAGTGCAAACCCCGACACTAGCTGGATTTGTGGCAGTAACATGCCTTTTGATCTTTTTAGAGGGTCAAATAGGGGAGCTGAAGTGAGCTCCATTCAAAACTTTCCTAACCAACCTGGCTATACTTCCTCTGGTTCTGACCATTCACCTTCTAGTTTGAATTCTGATGTGCAGGTACTGTTGACTTACTACCTATTGCTTTATTCTGTACTTTGATTATTTCACGTCTGTACACTTCTGTTGGATGTTATTAGTCTATAATGATTGCGGGATTGAATTGATTGTTTTGTTCTCTGACAGGATCGCACCGGAAGGATATTATTTAAGCTCTTTGATAAAGATCCAAGTCATTTACCAGGGACATTGCGGACACAGGTTAGGAGTTTATGGTTCTTGTTTTAATCGCTCCCTTTTGTATGAATTGTCAAGACAACATTGTAGTTTGTACAGCTTTATTTGGGGGGAGGGGGATTCTTACAATGTTTATTGCTCTGTTCTTCTAGATATACAATTGGCTTTCCAGCAGTCCATCTGAAATGGAGAGCTACATAAGGCCTGGTTGTGTCGTTCTATCAGTTTATGTATCAATGCCATCTGCTTCCTGGGAGCAAGTGAGTGAATTTTTTTAGTGCTGATCAGCAATCTTTTCATTGTACTTTTGCTGACCACTTGTAAGGTGTATTTTTTTCAGCTTGAAGAAAACCTGGTTCAGCGTGTCAGTTCTTTGGTTCAGAGTTCAGATTCTGATTTTTGGAGAAGTGGGAGGTTTTTAGTTAATACAGGCAGGCAATTAGCATCACACAAAGATGGTAAGTACTGATCAATAGTGGTGGCTTTTGGTTACTGATATTCTTTGTGATTGATTTTCAATAAGGTGCTTGTGTTTTTTGTTTTAAAAAGCACCCTACTGTCTGTTAATTTACCAGTGTGCTTCCACTTTATATTTTCTAATTTTTTTTACCAGTGTCTTCCACTTGTGTTTTTGAAAAGGATATCAGGAGATAATTTCTGATAGTTTCTTTTACTTTTTTGCGTATCATTCTCAATTTATTAGGCCGAAAGAATTCTTTTGGTCATCATTAACTTATCCTCGTATTGTGATATTCTTTAATTCCATATCATTTCAACTGTTACGTTTTTGGAGCTCTTGAAGTGTGATTTCTACTTATTTCTAGTAGCTCTTATGCGATAATAACACTTCTTGAACAAGTTTTTCTTCAGCTGCTTCTAAGTATGACTTGTGTGTCATTGGCATATTGCCTTGTAATTTTCTCTTGAATTTTGTTTGCGTGGCATAATTTTTCAGGAAAAATTCGAACATGCAAAGCTTGGAGATCATGTAGTTCTCCAGAGTTGATCTCTGTGTCCCCTTTGGCTGTCGTGGGTGGGCAAGAAACCTCTCTTCTGTTAAGGGGTAGAAATTTGAATAATCTTGGCACCAGGTTAGTACAAATTGCTTTTGTGTGAAGATTCTTCTGTGAATTCCTTGTCTCTGTTTCTAAAGTTTCCGGTCATGCAGGATTCATTGCACATATATGGGTGGTTACACGTCAAAGGAAGCTACTGGTTCAGCATATCGTGGAACGATGTATGATGAGATAAACTTGGGTGGTTTCCAAATTCATGATGCATCTCCTGGTGTTCTGGGTCGCTGTTTCATAGAGGTAAAACTCTAAGGAACAATTGGTTTGTTTTGGAAATTGATGTAGAAAAGTTTGTGTTGTATTGATGTTTGCTAACATGAACAGGTGGAAAATGGTTTTAAGGGCAACAGTTTTCCAGTGATAATAGCTGATGCGACAGTCTGCAGAGAATTGAGAGTCCTTGAGTCAGTGTTTGATGCTGAGGCAAAAGTATGTGATGTAATATCAGTAGCTGGAAGTCATGATTATGGGACATCAAGGGATGAAGTCCTACACTTTTTGAATGAGCTTGGATGGCTCTTCCAAAGAAAAAGGATATGTTCCATGCTTCAAGAGCCTCATTATGCACTCAGCCGTTTCAAATTTTTACTCACATTCACTGTCGAGAAAGACTGTTGTGCTTTGGTTAAAACACTTCTAGACATACTATTTGAAAGAAATTTCAACAGTGATGCGCTGTCGGGAGGATTGGTTATGCTGTCAGACATGCAGCTTCTGAACCGGGCAGTAAAAAGGAGGTGCAGGAAGATGGTTGACTTGCTCATTAATTATTCTACAGCCAACAGTGATAGTGACAAGCGTTATATTTTTCCACCTAATCTTGCTGGGCCTGGTGGCATGACCCCTCTTCATTTGGCTGCTTGTATGTCAAGTACAGATGACATGATTGATGCTTTGACAAATGACCCGCTGGAGGTAAAAATAATTGTTGGCATGCTCGTGACTCGTCCATAAAATTGTTTTGGTGTGCTTTTCTAATGGATGCTATAAAACTTATTACCAGTCTTACAAATATGCTGACAGATTTTTTTTTTTTAACCTTTGACACATTTTTTTAAACCTTTTGTTTCACTCTTTCCCTCTAGATTGGATTGAACTGCTGGAAGTCTCTTTTGGATGCTAATGGGCAGTCTCCGTATGCTTATGCTTTGATGAGGAATAATTACTCTTATAACAACTTGGTGGCTCGAAAGCTTGCTGACAGAAGAAATAGTCAGATTACTGTCACAATTGGAAATGGGAGAGATCAACATCAGATGAGTATGGAGCTGGAGCACAGGACAAGTACCCAATTCAGACAAGGTAGTAGATCGTGTACCAAGTGTACAATTGCAGCAACAAAGTACACTAGGAGGGTTCCCGGTGCTCAAGGCTTGCTTCAGCGTCCCTTCATTCATTCTATGCTTGCCATAGCTGCTGTTTGTGTATGTGTCTGCTTGTTCTTGAGAGGCTTACCGGATATTGGCTTAGTTGCTCCTTTCAAGTGGGAGAATTTGGGTTACGGCACAATTTAATCTTTATAGGATAAGTAGTGATTAAGAAATAGGAACAAACTGTGGGTCGATGTGCACTTTCCAGATTAGCGTGATTGGGATGATGCAATACTGGAAAAGGGAGGATTTTTGCTTTAGCGGCATTCAAGAGGAAGCCTTGGGGGTGGTGGCGGACCTCATAAGGAAGTGATTCTGAATCAGGCTCAGGTATTTGATGACTCAGATACTGCATGTTTATCTCCAACTGATCCAAGATATGTGTATAGGCTTGGGTTATGCTCTTCCTTTTGCTCATTTGCGTTGCGAAATAGGTGAATTTTCTGTCTTTCTCCCCTTTAAACGTAGAACTCTTCCACCCTTGAGACCCCCACCCATGTATAATGTTGGATAAGATGAATCGATGATTCATGGAGATGGGCAGATTGTAAAAGTATTCATGGAAAGTAGGACGAAGGAAAAATGTCGGAGACCCATAAAGAAGAAGTGAAAGTGGATGAAAATAATAAGCAGTTATACCAAAATTAGATGTTAATGATATATGTGGATGTGGGTCTCCCCTACCGGATTTCTATCTAGTATAGAGAGATATAAGCCCGCCCTGCCCTGCCCAAGTTCGTTTGTGTATTGATTTTTTCACCGTAGAGTTGATGTATCGGTGAAGGATCAATCACGGGAAGAACAATTTCATCGTATGACAGACATGAGAAAATTTGATTGTAGTTTATTTAAGATAAAGAGGCAGCTCTCAGGTGGTGTATTTTTTGCTTTCGAGATTTTATATAATTTTATTTTTCGGGTGTAAATTTCAGAGATAGATATTATTTAACGAACGGTAAAGATGTCTGTTTTGTGTTGGAGCTCAGCTTATACATGGGATTATATTAGACCTGGCATTCGTGTCGTTTTCGTGTCATACCCGATATCTTAACGGATCGTGTCGTGTAACACCCGTTAAAAGAGTAAATTGTAGCTATAATCCCTTAATTTTAACTCAATTGGAGCAATGGTCCCTCAATTAAAAATCCATTACCATTGGTCCCTCAACTTTTCAAAACGTGCAGCTATGGTCCCTCAACTAAAAATCCATTACCATTGGTCCCTCAACTTTAATTCAACTGGAGAAATGGTCCCTTAACTTTAACTCAATTGTAGCAATGGTCCTTCCAATATAACTCGTTTTGACAAAAATTTTGACATAGCTGACGAAAAGAACCATAATTATACACTTTGATGAGTTGAAGGATTCTAATTGTATAAATGGTCATTCCAACATAGCTTGTTTTGACAAAATTGATGAGAAGGACTATAGCTACACATTTTGATAAGTTGAGGGACCAATGGTAATAGATTTTTAATTGAGGGATCATTGCTCCAATTTGATTAAAGTTGAGGGACCATTCGTACAATTTACTCCCATTAAAATAAACGGGTAAAATGACCCGATCCGAAATCGACCCGATAATATTAACAGGTAATATGACCCGACCCGTTACCCGTTAAGGAAAATATATTTTAAACCAATAAATAATCAAATGAAAAACATAATATTAAATAAGTATATACATACCATTTTGTCACATCCAAAACATAAAAACGCATTTTTCTTTTAAGTATATTTTCGCTTACCTAAAGTCTTTAATAGTTTTTTAATTAATGTAGAAGTGTAAAAAAATATAGAAAAAATATATAAATACTCGTAATAACAAGCTTTACAACTTTCATGAAGAGCTTAACTTCGAAATTCACCACTATAATCATAGAAATCATAGATCAAAATTTAACTGTTCATTGTTGTTTACATTTACGCTTCATTTTTCTCATCAAATTTTGTTTTTTCAGATTTTCTTTTTTGCAAACATGATCTATTAGAGGATGCAGGAAGATGAATGGTTTGGATCGTTAATATTATATTCAGAGTTTTACGGTTAGTGAAAATATTACTTGATGTTTATAAAGTTTCTACAAACTATATGACCTCGACTTATATTTCAGTTAACCGTAAATATCGAAACGTGATATCAAAGATCTGAACCGTTCATCTTCTTACATCCGCCAGATGATCATGTTTTAGAAAAAGAAAATTTTAAAAATGAAATTCAGTAAGAAGCATAAAGCGTAAATGACAATCGACGGTTAAATATAAATTTAAGGTTTATGGATTATAGTGTTGGATTTCGAAGCTGACCCCTTCATGAAAGTTGTAAAGCTTATTACTATGAGTGATTGTATATTTTTTTTACATTTTTTACACTTCTACAATAATTATTATTAATTTTTCCCTCAAATAAAAAACATTATTCATGAGGGTTTGGAGGATTTTAAAAATCTAAACGATAATGTAAGTGTAACAATTATCTACTCGTGGATGAATAATAATGAATCACGAGTGTTTATATATTCTCTCACATTTTTCATACTTGTATGTATATCTTCTTAGTTCTTGCCTATACAAATATTATACTAGTTTATTTTAATTTTGGACAACAACATGTTAAGTAAAATTTATCCTAGTAATGATAATAAGGAACTCTCATAATAAAAATAAATAATGACTAAAACTTTTTTTCTTTCTAACTTATATAGAATAATAATACAAAACTATATATTTAATATAGAATATATTGTATATATTAATATGGCTATTGTATTTTATAATAAATGTTTTAGTAATTAAACTTTAAAATTATCAAAATATTTTTTTTCTTAACGGGTCGAAACGGGTTACTCACATGTATAACGGGTCACCCGATAATGACCCGATAAGTTATCGTGTTGACCCGAAACCCGTTATTTTCGTGTCGTGTCATAGTGTCGTGTTAGAAACTGCCAGGTCTAGATTATATGGTTTCTAAATCATGTGCTAATTGCTAAATTCACGGTGGGAAGGGATGTCCTAAGTTGAAGATTTGAGAGAAAAATATTTAGACGACGATGATGGTGGTGGTGGTGTGTGTCATTGGTTGCTGAGGAAATATGAGCTCCAAGGGTTTGAGGTTAGGCATTTCACATGGGACTCTTGTAACATTGTTTATAGTCTTGTGACGGGTTTTGCATTGCTATTTGCTACACGATCGAGCATCCTCCATTCCTCCGAGCAAGTAGCAAGTGCATTGATTTGTGAAACCCAGCTGTTGTGTTGATGCATGATTTTCCATATTCCGTAAAACCCCAAAAAACATTTCTTTGTTGCCTTCACCCATATTCCGTATTTTGCATCCAAAATTGTTGCAATTTAGTTCAACTAAGACAACGGTATGATTCTTTAGAGCAGCTCTAGCGGGAGCAATTGTTCGATGGACCGGCTTCAGCACATGGCCTAATTGCTCGAGGGAGGAAGTCCAGCGTTGGCTGGCGAGGGAGCCCGAGCAGGCCCGAGTGCTAGGCCTGTGGATTCGAGCCGGCCCGAGCGCCTGAGGTGAGTCCGACGTCACGCTTGTTTTAATTGTCTCATTTTCGCCTCATCCTCTTCCTCGCCACCCAACGAATTCGGATTTTTAAAACCTAAACCGGAACCCGTAGTGGCACCAAATCCAAGGCCAGTGGTGGCGCTGAGGCCAGGTCGCTTATCATCGTTTTGTTGCTTTGAATTGTCGTCGACCTCCTGGTTGGGCATGACGATTCCTGTGGAGACAAAACTGACGGGCTTGGTGAGGTCGACCCTGCGGTATTTCCTGCGTTTTCTGGAGTCGTCGTTGTCATCATCGTCGTTGGAATCGGCAGTAAATATGCTGTAGAGGACGTCGTATTATTTTACAAATAAAAAAAATAGTAATATTTTATTGCCAATTGCCAGGTCTATTCAAGTGTAATGGTGAAAATGCCAATTGCCAGGTCTATTCAAGTGTAACGATGAAAATGAAAAAAACGATTACTGTTTATTAAGGGCAGTTACTGTTTGCTGAGTGGATAGACAATGCGCCAATTACATTTATACCCTTGACTACTCTATCAATTTACACAAACATCTAACTAACTTTATTTGACTCTTTACACCTCCTCAAGCTGAACTTGGATGCATCCATAGGTCCAAGAGAAATCTTGGATTGCAAGTATAAGAACCTAGATTTAGACAAAGATTTAGTATGAATATCAGCTAGTTAGTCTTGAGTGCACACATATTGGACCTTCAGAAGATTAGCTAACACCAACTCTCAGATATAATGGTAATCAAGTTCAACATGCTTGGTTTGAGCATGAAAAATTGGATTAGAAGCAAGTGAAATTGCAGAAATATTGTCACACCAGAGATGAGGAACATGAGGAAGATAGAGACCAATATCCTTGAACACTTTACAAATCCATGTTAATTCAGCTGCAGTGTGAGCTAAGGATCTGTATTCTGCTTCGGTGGATGACCGAGCAACCGTTGGTTGCTTCTTAGCACTCCAGCTAATGAGATTTGACCCCAGAAATATGCAATACCTACTAGTAGATCTTCTATCAAATATACATCCAGCCCAATCAGTGTCAGAGTAAGCATTGAGATGGATATCACATTTCTTGAACCACAAACCATGACTCACTGTGCCTTTGAGAAACTAGAGAATTCTTTTGGCTGCTTGGAGATGTGGTTCTCAAATTGACAGACTTGATTTACAACAAAAGATCAATAAGGTCGTGTCTAAGTCAAGTATTGCAGTGCACCAACAATAGACCTGTACTCTTTGGGATCAGGTAACAAAGGGCTTATGTGATCAAGTTTGAGAGATGCAATAAGAGTGAGACATGGTTTAACACCTTCTATATGTGTCTTTTGAAGCAAGTTTAGAAGGTACTTGCTTTGATGTAAGAAGAGACCTGCAGAAGATCTTTGAACCTCAAGACCCAAGAAATAATGCAAGGGTCCCAAATCCGTCACAGGAAAGATAGCACCCAATTTCTGAATAAATTGTTGACAAGCTGCAAAATTAGGGCATGTGACAAGTATGTCATCGACATACACCAAGACAATAACAAGAACATGTGCATTGATTACAAATAGAGAAGCATCAGATTGTGATTGATGAAATCCCATAGACTTGAGAACTGCAAATAATTTGTCAAACCAAGCCCGATGGGCTTGTTTCAAGCCATACAAGGATTTTCGAAGTTTGTAGACGTGATTGGGGTAGTTAGGATCACTGAAACCAGGTGGTTGGTGCATATAGACATCTTCCTGAAGATCCCCACGTAGAAATGCATTACTGATGTCCAATTGGTTGAGAAACCAATCGTACTGAACTGCTAAACAAGGAAGAATTCGAATTGTTGCTGGCTTTGCTACAGGACTAAACGTTTCTTTATAATCCAAACCAGCTTGCTGATGAAAGCCTTTGGCCATAAGCCGGGCTTTATATCTATCAATAGTCCCATCTGGATTCTTCTAAACTCGAAAAACCCATTTACATCAAACTATGTTCTGATGAGGTCTAAAAGAGAGTAAAGACCAAATACATGTTGACTGCAGGGCATTGTACTCATCCTTCATAGCAGATCTCCAATGAGCATGTTTAGAAGCCTGAAGATAAGTATTGGGGATAAAATCAACAGAAGCAGGTAAATGATGCTTGGTAACTGAGTAGGCTTTTGGTTTAGAGATTCCAGCCTTGGATCTAGTGATCATAGGATGTATATTAGCAGCTGTAGGTAAAGCTGAAGGATGAGAGATTGTAGGAGGTGCATGGGAAGAAGGAGCATCCAAAGTGACAGATTGTGAACCTGAAGATTTAGGAGAAAGATGCTATGCAGCAGGTACATTGCTAGTGGTAGGATGAGGAACAGGTGCTTGAGGAGAAATGGGTATAGTAAAGTGTAAATTGACATTGGGATTCACTGTTGAAGAACCATTAGTAGAACTTGGTGTAATAGTTGATATAGAATGAAATGGAAAATTGGTTTCATCAAATAACACATGCCTTAATATGTATAGTCTTTGGGTAACTGGATCAAGACAACGATACCCCTTGTGTTGAAGACTATACCTTAAAAAGACACACTGTTTACTTTTGCTGTCCAACTTGGATGAAGTGTATGGCTTGAGCCAAGGAAAACATCCACAGCCAAAAGTTTTAAGTTGAGAATAATCTGGAGGGGTACCTAAGAGAAGTTCCCAAGGGGATTGCAGTAAGCCACTAAAAGGAAGCCGATTAATCAAATAAGCTACAGTGGAAAATGCTTCAACCCAAAAAACATGAGGGACTTTAGATGCAACCAATAGTGTTCGTGCGGTTTCAACCAAGTGACGGTGCTTCCTTTCAACACATCCATTTTGCTCCGGAGTGTGAGGGCAACTAAATTCTTGGAAAATACCATGAAGTTAAAGAAAATTCTGAAATTGATTACTAGTAAACTCACCCCCTGAGACTTTTCTACATAGGACTTGTACTCCACAAATGTTGAAAATACAGAAGACTTAGACTTTAAGGGGAAATACCAGCTATACTTGCTGTAGTCATCAACAATAAGCAAATAATACCTATAACCACTCACTAAAACAGCAGAAGATGGTCCCCAAACATCACAATGTAACAATTCAAGACTTCTAGTAGACACAGATCTAGGAACACCAAATGGAAGCTTGTGATTCTTTGCGAGAGCACAATCATTGCAGAAGAAGTCCAGAGAGGATTTGCCTTGTACAACAACTTTATTTGTTGACAAAACTTTACAAAATATAACAGAAGAGGGATGACCAAGCCGGTTGTGCCAGATTTTGACATTGGCAGAAGTACTTACTAGTGCATCATGTGTAGAAGGAGTAGTTTTGTAGGGAGTAGGTTGTAATGACCCGAAATTTCTAATTCGGAAGCTAATTACTAAGATAAGCCCCAAATTCAATTTCTTAGCAAATTTCACTAAAAGATTAATCTAAGGTATTTTATTATGGCTGCATCTAACCTTCTCGTTAGACTGCTTACGTAGCCTACTAAGGGATCAAGCCATTCGTAGTTCACATTACGCTTCTAGAAAAACATACTAAAATTTCATTTCGATCCAACGGTCGGATCTCTGCCAATCACAACATTCGAGTGGCGGTCGACATTTTAATTTACTAACTTGAAAATCCAATTCGGGAAGATCTGTAAGTCGGATTCCCGATCCGTAAGTTCCTAAGGTCCTCCAATATTATGTAATATAATGTCTCAAAGTTTGGTGACGATCCAACGGTCGAATTGCCGTCAATTACGAAAAATCGTATGGCGGTATAATTATCCGAAAAATTTGAATATTCGAATCATCGTATCAAATTTCAATGAACGGACTTTGGATATGGGCTCAGGACATTAAGGATGTCCCACTGTCCAAAATCCATGAAAACGGATTCTCCCCCCACACGCCGCCACACGCGTCGCCGCGCATGGTGGCTTTTAGCGACCGGAAATCCACTTTTTCGTCTAACTCCAAATTCTACCAAAATTTACAGGAAGATGGATCTCAACAAGAGGAACAAGTTTTATACCTGCCACAAAGTCCAAAAGTGGACGGAAAAGGGTCAATTCTGTTGATAAAGTCGGTGGGTGCCTAAAGCTTTCCGGTGTCGATTCGTCGCCCACGGTGGTCCAACGGGATCAAAGCTGGTCGGGATTTACTCCTGGGATGATGGGCTACAAAACCTAAGTGGTGGCATTGGCCATCGCTTTGCCGATTCATTGGAAAAATGAAAAGGGTGGTCGAAGCACCATTTGTTTTCATCGGTTTTTATGGCCTCACACCGTCACATACGGTGGTTAATCAAGGTGGTTCTTGGTTGGTTTTTGTAGAGGGTAGTGAGAGCTTCAAGATGGTGGTGGTGGCGTCGAAAAATTCCACCGGAGTTGGCCGAAATCTACCTCGGAAAATGGGAGGTCGCGGGAGGTCAAATGGGGGTTTTTCTGGGCTCCCTAGGCATCTCAACCTGGTTTCTATATATGGAAACCTGCTAATTTTTAGGCAGATAGACTTTGGAAACTTACTACTAATAGTAAGTCCACATGTCTAAAAGGTCTCACTACTTCAGAGGCTCGTAACTTCTCCGTTCTAACTCAAAATTAAGAAAGGTTTTCGCCTACACGTTCGTAGGGTCGTCCTCTATTCAAATATGCCAAGAAATACGATAAAATATATGAGGATAAAATATGTCCTTGTATAATTACGTTAAGTCAACGAGGGACATTTTCGTCATTTCACTTTTCGATAAATTTTTTTCCACATAATCATATATTTTAAATTTTTCAGGGTATTACATAGGTGAACTATGAAGAGGAAAGAAACCATCTTTAACTTGTCCCCGCAAAAGCGTCATCCCCGTAAAACGATCATTGACAGAGGATCTATGAATATCAAGAGTTAATGAACAATCATTATCTTTGATAAATTGATAGGCAGAAAGTAAACTATGCTGCATTTGAGGCACATGAAGAACCTTTTGCAATTTAAAGGAATGAGCAGGAGTATGCAAAACAGATGTGCCAACATGATATATAGACAGACCTTTACCATCTCCAATGTACACCTTGTCTTCACCATTGTAAGGAGTATAAGATTAGATATTGGAGATATCATTGGTGATGTGAGAGGTAGCACCCGAGTCAATGACCCAAGAATAGGAATGCTTAGTAGTGTAATGAGCACACATGGCAGCAAGTTTAGCTGGTGGAACCTTGCCTGAGATCTGTGGATTCATTCGATCGAAACAGTCAATAGCTTCATGACTGTAAGATCCACAAATTTGACACGGAGATTTATAACCAGAAGAGGATGCAGTACGATTAGATCCATAATTATGAGTGCCACGATTGTAACCAGAGTTATGATTACCACGATTTGAACCCCGAAAACCACGATTAGGACCACAATTTTGTCTTCCTCGGTTAGAATTATACCGGAAAGAATTCTAAAGTGGCTGAGTTCCATGATTCTGAGCAATAAGAGCTTGTGGTGGTGTGGGAATGAGTGGTGGTTGGGCTTGTACAGAGAACACCTGAAAAGGCTCAGATGAGGAAGTCTTCTTACGACACGACATGGATAGTTCTTTGGTAAGCAACAAGCCATGTAATTCATCCAAGGAAGTGGACGAAAGGCGAAGTAGTATGAAATCAGTGAATGATTCAAATTCATCAGGAAGACCAGCAATAGTTGTTACAATGAGATCGCGATCAGTGACATAGGCTCCAGCAGCAGTAAGAGAATCAGAGATCTCCTTGATTTGCTGAAGATAATCAGACATTGACTGAGAACCTTTCTGAATGTTTTGAAGCC
The DNA here is from genome assembly GCA_024362995.1 of Heteromeles arbutifolia. Taxonomy (NCBI): domain Eukaryota; kingdom Viridiplantae; phylum Streptophyta; class Magnoliopsida; order Rosales; family Rosaceae; genus Heteromeles; species Heteromeles arbutifolia. Next base: position 11,764,439 of record JANCRC010000020.1, read on the forward strand.
ATGATCGTAATTGATGAATATGGGCATTTGAGACACCACCAAATCGCTGCTCAAGTTTGAGCCAGAGATCATGAACAGATGAGACACCAACAGTGAACGGAATGACTTCCTTAGAGAGAGTTGAGTTAAACCAGATGAGCAGATTTTGATCATTCTCATACTAGTGCTCGAAGGCTGGATTTAGCGAGCAATCAGGATGAAAGGGCGACGGGCAGGGCTCAGTGCCATCAACAATACCAAGAAGCTTGTAACGACCAAGAATCAGTGCAAATAACACCCGCCATGGCAGATAATTGGACCGCTGGAGTTTGATCGGAACCATACTGCCGATATTCTGGATTGTGAGAGAAGTATATGATTGAGAAAGATTGGGATTGGAAGAAGAAAAATTAGGGTTTGGAGGAGGCACCGACTCAATCAGAGAAGAAGAATCGGACGGAGACGCCTTCAAGATTCAAGATTAACAAGTCGAAAATCCGAATCTGAGAACACAATTGCTCAATCAACACACTGGAGAAGAAGATCGGAAAAAAGCCGAATATCAGAAAAGAATGAAGCAACAGGATCAGAGATGTCGTGAGGCGGTTAGCGATGGTACCATGTAGAAATCTAAGTACACACAGTTTCTAAAGATGCTTCAATTGTATTAAATTGAATATAAGATTACACTGGTGCTGCAGCATATATAGGCAATGTGCCAATTACATTTATACCCTTGACTACTCTATCAATTTACACAAGAATTATAACAAACATTATAACAAACATCTAACTAACTTTACTTGACTCTTTAGTTCCTCCATATAAAAAATTTAATTGTCACGATGAAATTTCAATGTTTCTTAGAATTCGTCAATTTCTTTGAACTCAATTAGATGCCTCAAATATTTCCGATTTGGCTATTTTGTAACGATGATCTATGAAGTGCAGCTTGAAAAATAAATGGTTCGGAGCGTTGAAGTTTGATGTGGTGTGGGCCCACAACTAATTCTTTTTTTTTATATTTTTTATTAGCCACCGACAGAGTTCGAACCTATGCCGTCATATAAGGGCTCAACACCTTTCTATCACTGTTGTAAAGGGCCACTTGCACTAATCACTTTTTTTTCTAAAGAGTTTGTATATGTATATATGCAGGCCCTTTATGCAAAGGGATCCCCATTTTTTTCAAAAAATGGGGGTTAGATGTGGGGCCCACTCCACATCGAACTTCAACGATCCGAACTTCTATTTTGTAAGTCTCGTTTCATAAATCATCCTTACAAAAATTCAATTCAATATGAAACTATTTATCTATTTAATTATCAAGATAAAATTTCATTGTTTCTTATATAACCAAGTATTCGTTAATTTCTTTGAACTCAATTAGATGTCTTAAACATTTCCGATGTGGTTAATACTTTGCAAGGATGATCTATGAGGTGCAACTTGAAAAATAGACGGCAGATCTTTAAAGTTTGATGTGGTGTGAACTCCACAACTAATCCCCATTTTTATAAAAAAATGGGGATCCCTTCCCTTAAAGGTTTCCTGTATATATGTATATCAGTATATGTTTGAGCGGATCAGCTACTTAGTACTGGTTTGGTACTGAGGTGCTTTTATAAAAAGTGGGTATCAAAAAAAGCTAAGCTAAAAAAAGTGTTTGGTAAATACTTAAAAACAACTTATTTTCACAGTTTTGGGTGAAAAAAAGTTGAAAACGTGAAACAGCAAAAATAAGCTTATTCTCACAGCATAGCAGAAACAGTTTTTTTTCAAAGCACAGCAATACCAAACCAGCCACAATGATATATATAATCATTAATCAATCATATATATATGTATGTACATATATCATAAATACATTTGGTAATTCATAAATATACAGTCTAAAGTGGAGAGCTTCATGAATATGCGCATATGCCCAAGAACATATTGTTAATCAGTCAGGAGAATTGGATGATCGGCGGGCATTTGGTCTTCCTGACCTGGCAATATCTTGAACCAAGACTTCAGCAACACCTTCCCCAAGCCCCTCAATGAGGCCGCCGATGAATTCAGTGACAACTTGAGACGCGAGGCGAGCAGCAGTCCCCAACACACTCGGCTTTTCACGTCCCTTGAGGCCGTTCTCTTGCAACCCATTTATCATGTTCTTAGCGCACACTGCATGCAGATGGTAATCGCACACCTTGCAGTGGTAAACCCTGCCCGACCTCCTCCTCCTGCACTCCCCACAAACAAAACTCCTACTAGAAGAATCTCCGACACTACTACCAGTACCACTTGCTGCTGCTGCTGGTAAAAGTCTTAGGGTATGTGGGTGAGTCTGGAGGTTTATTTCTGATGACAGCATCGCACAGCAAGGATGCATCTGGAAGCTGCATGCGCTGCATCTGAAAGCATAACCTTTGCTTGGCTTGTGACAAATATCGCACTTGGATTGTGCAATTCCTCCTTTAACTAAATGAAATTTTCCTTCAGTGTGGTATTGCATAAAAGGAAATAGTATGTGTATGTATTAATTAGAATGTAAGCATCTAACCTGTAACCAATTCAGAGTCTTCTAATATTGCTAAGCAAGATATATAGTTTGGTAAGATAACACTTTTCGCATCCGTATAACGTACGAGTAGCCACTAGTTTGGATTTGTTTCAAGAGAATTTTGATATATATATATATATATATATATATATATATATATATATATATGTATGTATGTATATGCATGGCAATTAATTGTGAGAGTGACGTAGGTTATGAATGAATTACCTGCTTTAGAATAGAAAACAAGTTGGTGTTGGATGTGGAAGGGATGGTTCTTTAGAGCTGGAGGAGCCAAGGCACAAAAATCATGCAGCTGAAAGTCACATAGTTGACAAATGAACCTCTTGCCGGCGCCGTACTCCTTGCAGCCTGCGCAGGTGAAGAGGTCGGGCAGGATCACTAGGGACAGGGGGTGTTGTGGATGACCGAAATGAAGTCTCTCTTCCCCAAATATCAGCTGAGATGTGGGGAATTCGAGCAAAGGAGACTTGTTATTTGTAGGGACAATATTATCTAAATTTGTGGGTTGGGATTGGGGGGGAGTTGATTCTGACCTCTTGAGGAGAAAAGTTGTCTTCCTCGGGGGTTTATTGCTTATCATCATGGTTGGTTTATTTTCTCTCCCCTCTGCAGCTGGTCGACCAACGGTCTCTGGCTAGCTAGCTTGTTATTTGGTGGTGCAAATTGCAAAACACAAGGAGAATATTTATGCTAAAAAAGTTGACACTATTTTCGGGAACCATGTTGAAAGAAGATGCCACGTACTTAGACACATTGAAAGAATTTTGCTACTAAATAAAAGAAACGTATAATGCATATAAAGTATATTGTCATTTTTTCAAATATACATCTATTTACACTCATAAAGTAATTTAACGATCGAGGACCAAGATTGAGGATTCAGGCTGCATTGTTTGGGGTTCACCTTGCTACGTGAATTATAGTTTTTAGCTCTCGTTCAAGAGTCACCTAGGCATAAAAGCCATAAAATCGAAAAATCGTTTAATTAATTAATTTTATTACATTTTTAATGCATTTTTTTATATAGATAAAATGATATTTCTTTCATAAATTAATCAAAGCGTATATAGCAGAGCATGTGGCAAAAGAAAGGATCTTGGAAAAAATCTTATCTAAGTAAAACTATATGGGAAAAAAGCCTAGAGAAAAGAAAAGAGATCCGCGTACTTTTTAAACAAAAACCATCCATGTCGGAAAGGAGGCAAAACTTAGAGTCAAGGGATAACATCTGTAACAACGAGCTCGTCTTGAATACAATTCAATCCATGAGCAACGACATTCATCCATCCAAAATGAGAGCCCCCGATTTCGAAGGCTCTGTTGGGCAATCCTGTGAGCCACTCCATTTGCCCTACATGAAACATGTTGTACATGAAACTAACGTAACCTTAATCAAATAATTAAAATTAAAAAATTGTGTAGTTAAAGATGGCACTATTTAAGTCTCAAGGTCACCAAGAAAAGAAAAATGAGTAAAGTGATATAGGGCAAAAAACAGTTGTGCAATTTGCTATCGAAAAAGAAGATACCGCCGCACCAAAGTCAAGGTGTGTCTTTATAAACTTTAGTCGCGGGCAATTGCATGTGATAAGTAGTTAGCTTTTCCGCAGGGATCTTCGACTTTCTTGTCCCAACCAACTAGAAATATGATCCCCATCGACCCAAAAAAAGTAGAGTTGTAATATTCGATACAAAGGGAAATCGAGGAAAATTTTGTTTCTTGATCTGCTTTTAATTAGCAATAATGGTAGCGAAACTACAATTCTTTTACTACATTAGTGTATCATATGATTTAGCAAATGATTTATAGAATAAACATCCAATGAAATCAACTCGTTAACTGACTTACTATATCATATAATAAACAATATTGTATATAAATATGATCTCCCTAATACCTTTCTTTAATTAGTCCCATCTCTTATGTATTTTGCTTGTTGGTTTGTAGAGCATCTTACGACAAATATTAAAAAAGGATGCTTCGTTTTTTCAATTTCTTGGTGGAGTGGGTGATGCCCCAATTATTAGTTTGTGTTTTTCAAGTGATTCCCATTGGGCCATTGATAGTACTCCCTTTCTATCTATCCTTTACACCAAGAAATACACAAACGAAACTACAAATTAATTAAGAAAAACACGATATTCCTTGATACGTTGTATCTTTAAGACTTTTAAGACTTTAAGCCATTTATCACAACTTTATTCCAGCAGGCAGCAGCCAGTATGTTTCACTTGAGGAACAGTAGTCACTATTTGTTAGTACTTGCCGACTCTCCCAACAGATCGATCACAATTGTTTTGATCCTTATCAAACACGGGAAAGAACTAAGAACTGAAGCTTAATCATCCTTACAAGTAACCTAGCCATAGTTTTCCGCAAGTCTACACGATAACATTTCTTAGGAGAAAGTTTTGTGCGTATCAAGCATAATGCTACAAGGTGTTATCATTTTATTTGTGTATCAGGCATAACGCTACAAGCTTGTATTTTGCGCATTTGATAAAAAAAATGTCACTCACAATTAGGGACCTACTTAAATAAATTTGTTATGTATATGCACTCATGTTATGTAGTCTAGACTTGCCTGAGATAAAACTAATTGAGGAATTACAGTTTGCTCAATTCTAAATTGTATGGTTAAAATAGTTATAACTTTAATTGTCTGTTATATTATGTGAATTGTTATTGACACTTTAAAATCTTATTTTGCACTCCAAACTTTCTATAATTAGTAAGAAAATTACACTCGTGAGGAGTGTAAAATGAAATTTTTAGAATGCTAATAACAATTCTCTTGTTTTATTTGGTTAAATTAAATAAGCCCAACTATTTTACTTTTACTTGGTCAGCGACTCAGTGACAAATGGCTAGGTGTTTGGACTTGATTTTGGGCCTGATTTGTAGGTTATAGTAACTTGGGTGTTTGGGCCTTTGTGTGTTATTTGAGTCTCATTTTGTAAATTTGTAATTAGTCTTCTGAAAGGTTTATTCTTAGAATTGAGTAAGGAAACCTAAAAATGTTTCTTGGATTGAAAGAAATCCATATTGAATAGGGAAATTTTATTTGAATCCATGTAATCTCTTTCTACACCCAACTTACTCTCTTCATCCATATTGTTTTTTATTAAAGAATTAATCTCTCTTTAAACCCAAATTTATTACCAAAACTACCATCTCAAACCCAATTCAAAATGTTAAGTTATCTTTACACCCATTCCCTTTATAAAATAACATATGTAATTGATTATTATTTTTTTTTTTAAAAGAGGTGTCCTTGCCCCACCCATCTTCCCAATAGCATTTCCATGGCTACTTTTTTTTTGTTTCTGCTACCAAAGCCAAACATTTGCCTTTTTTTATTTCTAATGATGTGCATAAGCAACAAATCAAACAATTCATCCCCTTATATTTATCAACAAACAAGGAAGTTTATAATCTAAGAATATTGGTAAGAAGCATTTCCTTAGAATTTTCCAATTGCAGAAAGTTTAACAAACCATTCGGGATCGATGAAAAAAATTGAAACCCAAATACTCATCTTTTAAACTTTAAAAAAATTGAAATCAAACAAACAAAATATTCATAAATTAAGTCATACCTTAGTTGGAAGATTCAATGACACACCCCGACCCGAAAGTGGGGCGTGCTGGCCGTCACGTGAGAGTGGCGTAACCATGTGCACAGTACGGAAGCAAGATTAATTAGAAAGATACGAAAAATTCAAAACCATGCAACTAGCAACCCAAATCAGGATAGTGTGCTAGTGCGAGAATTAAGATGGTTTACACAACCAGAGCATAAATGGTCTACGTGTAGTCAAGCAAAAAATACTAAATAGAGATAACACCCGAATGTGGTCCTACATAAGTGAATTCTGTCAGAACGTCCGATGAGCTCCTTGTATGCCACCAACGAACACTACCTAATACCTGGAGGGACGAAAAACAAAGTTGAGTGGGTCAGAAACAAATCTTTTCAAAACCTTTTTTTTCTCAAAAGTTATAACCCCTCGCCGTAAAACCTGTATAAATTCCCAGAAATAAAGTATATACTCATATATATAACTCTCAAAATCCTGCTGGAAAATATGTATGTATGAACATATGTATGCCATGCCAAATCATAACTCTGTAAATGTGATTGAATACTAGATATCAACTCAGCCCTCGGTTGTATATAGCTCATAACAATCTCAATCATATCATATATCTCATAATCATCTCAATCATATCGTATATCTCATAATCATCTCAATCATATCGTATATCCTGCACACACATCAATACCACCTCTAGTGGTCTGCACAACATCACTGTATATAGACTAATATGCTCTAGTGCTACAATCAAGTGAAGACTGTGCGAATGATTCGCGGGTCACCTACGAGTCGAACCCACTTATAGTGGCCTATTCGATAGGATTGTGCACCTAACTTGGATCCAAGGCGAGCATGCGGTGCAGGAGGTGAACGTCACGTGAAAGACTATGCCCCTAACTCTGGGCAGGAGCACTAATATCAGTGTGCAGGTTTATGAGCTCTAATCACATCTCATCACATCACATCACATCATTCATTCTCATCATAACCAGTATATAAACTTACCTGCCACTTACCTTTGTGTCCACAGCACCAACATTATTATATGCAATCACTAATGCATAAATAAAATAAATAGATACTTTACATGGCATTTCATATCACATTTCATATCACATTTCACTTAAATTGATTTTCTGGGAAAAATCTCATTTATATAGGTATATACGGAAAACAAAAGCCCACTCACTGATAAGTAGCTGGGTTGTAACCCCCATGCCTAGCCTGGCTACGGTCGTCCTCTGGATAGGTCTCGCCTATATGAGAAGTAATTGAAATAACGTTAATTAACGCACATAACCAAAATCTTAGAAATAACTTCTCATATATTGCTCAAATTGGGTATATGAATATACCACCGTGATCTACACAATCTCAGGATCATCCCCATATTTTTAGAAAATTTTTCCGACCACCCACGCGCCGGCTAGTGCACGGTCGTACGCACCCCCCCATGCGCGGCCATGTGCCTGGCATACTGATGGCGTCAGTTAATGCCGTCAGGAATATTCCGTTATTTCCAAGTATACTCCGTTAATTAACTAACGGCGTCAGTTAACGCCGTTAGAATATTCCGTCAAAACTGACGGAATATTCCTTGTCTTCTCCGGCGAGTCGTCGGTCGCCGGTTTTTGGGTAAACTTCCAAACATGGTTTCTCACTCGCTTTTCAAACATTTTTCATAAAATTGGTACCAAAATGAAGCTACGAGCATGTAGAACACAACCATACAAGTTTCAAAGCTTAAAATCCACTAGATTTTACCTGAGGAAGCTCGATAATTCGGCCAACTTTGAAATGCTTCGATCTCAGTCCTCCGACGTCCAAAACCTTCCAACGAACCACCCCTAGCCTCATGAGGACCTCCTAAAGCTCACTATGACCTTAAAATTTCATGAAAAGTCTATTTACGTGTGCATGAACAGTGCACCAAAACTAGGGTTACGATTTTGTGATGAATCGAAGGTTTCCAGTTCCAAAAATAGTATAGATGAACTCAAAATCTTACAAGGAGTTCAAATCTTACCTTAAAACCTTTGATCCGCGACGAAATGGCGTAGAATGAGCTTCGTCCGTACGTGCACAGTGAAATGGATGCAGAAATTTGAGAGGGAAGAGAGAGAGAAGGTCCACGAGAGAGAGAGAGAGAGAGAGAGAGAGAGAGAGAGAGAGAGAGAGAGAGAGAGAGAGAGAGTAGGTTGTATATGTGTGGTCCAACTTTAGTCCCTAACCACACAAATGAAACAAACTCTAAGTTCCAATTAATTTTCCAAAAGCTTAGGAAGGTAAATATTATCCAAATATATATGTCACACACACCTTAGCAACCTTTAGGGACAATTCCATCTTTTCACGTCCTCGATAAAAATAACATACTTTTCTAGGAAGGGCTGTCTGTGATAGCCCGTCTCGAAATTTTTTTTATCGATAGTGTGAAAAGACGATAATACCCTTGGACGTTAAATAATGTGTGTGAGATATTTTTGGGTTAATTATTTTAGAGTAGTGACTCAATTAGAACTAAGTTTTTCTTAGTTCTTGACTGGTGGCTTTTGGACCACACACACACCCATACCCTTTGTCTCTCTTCTCTCCCGTTGACTCTCTCTCTCTCTGAAACACTCTCCCTCTCTTCCTTCCTTGTACGGTCAACATAAAAAACCCCCTCAAATCTTATAGATCGAGGGTGTAAAGAACACCATTAGGTTCGTGAGGACCATACAAGTCAGAAGGCACCATTTTTAGGTAGGGATACCTTCGAAAACCTCGTGAACCAAGCTTTCCCGATTTGAGTATTGTTCATGCTTACGTTAAACGTTGTGTTTTTGGAAATTTGAAGGTAAGCTTAGTGAGGTCCCAAGGAAGCTCGGAGTGCTTCGTTTAAAGGATTTGGATGTCGGGATCGTGATGACGAAGTTGGCCGATTTTTCTTGGAATTCTCCGGTGAGATCCCGTGACTTTTAGAGCTTTAAATTAGTATGAATGTGTTCTACAAGTTAAGAGCTTCATTTTGGTACCAATTTCATGAAAAATGAGTGAGAAACCATAGTTGGAAAATTTACCCAGAAACCGGTGAAGTCACCGGCAGCCGGCGAGTCGCTGGAGAAGAAGACGGAATATTCCGTCAGTTTGGACGAAATATTCCTGACGCCGTTAGTTAAATCTAACGGATGCCGTTAGAAGTTAACGGAATATTCCCAAAATATTCCCGAAATATTCCTGACGGCGTTAACTGACGTCGTCAGTGTGCCTGGCACGTGGCCGTGCGTGGGGGCGCGTCTGGCCGTGCCTTGGCCGGCGTGTGGCGGCGCGTGAGACGTCAGAAAATTTTTCTAAAAATATAGGGATGTTCGTGGTGTTGTGTAGATCATGTTGGTATATTCAAACACCCCATTTGAGCAACGTATGAGAAGTTATTACCTATTGTTGGTTATGTGCGTTAAATAACGTTTATTCGGTTATTACGCTTATAGGTGAGGCCTATCCCGAGGATGAGCGCCATCAATCGAGGCTCGGGGGTTATGACGCTTCAATATACCAGTGAGTGGGCAGTTGTTTTCGTTATATACCTACATACTTACTGATTTTCCCAGAAATCGAATTTAATTGAAAAATATGTTTTAAAATGCCATGCATATAATTGATATGGAATATATGATTTGATATATGATGCATATGTATGAAATGGTGCTGTGGACGCACAAGTAAGTATCAGGTGAGTTATATTGTGTGAATTATTGATGATATGATTTGTGTTGAGAGCTCATAACCTGCACCACCGGTGTTAGTGCTTATGTTGATATTCACCTCCTACACTGCACGTTCCCTTGGATCCAAGTAGGTGTAAGTCCTGTCGTACAGACCACTTCTGTGGTTCCGACTCGTAAGTGACTTGCGATTATTCGCACGGCCGTTTTGATGAGTGTAGCACTAGAGCGTATTATTACACCAAGTCCTGTCGTACAGACCACTTCTGTGGTTCCGACTCGTGTGCAGGCATAGGTATTGAGCTATATGATTAGCCGTACATGACCACTGCAGGGTCTCCGGTTGATTTGTTATTTCACCTGTTATATATATATTTATGCATCTGGCATGGCATACTTTCAGAATACTGATTTTAAATTATGATTTGAGATTTATGACATTATATGCGTATATATGCTATTTTCTGGGAAAGTATACAGGTTTTACGGCGAGGGGTTAGCGCTTTGATAACGAGATGATTTTTGGAAAAGATTTGTTTTACTGACCCACTCAACTTTGTTTTACGTCCCTCCAGGTTCTAAGTAGCAGTGCTTTGGTGGCCACGAGGAATCCAACGGTGTTCTGACAGAAATCACAAATGTAGGATACATCTTCGGGTGTTATATCTTAGTAATTGTATCTCTAAAGCTTCCGAACTATGTAAATGGTTACGTCACTCTCACGTGACGGCCAGCATGCCCTCCTCCGGGACGGGGTGTGTCACTGTCACATTCAAAACTTCAAAATCACCATCCATCAATAAAAAAAGTTTGTTTTTCTCTACAAGACCAATTAGGGTTTTAGCTAGAATAAATGTAGGATAAACAAGAAGTGATGGTAGGGTCTAATGAGTTTATTGATAAATTTGAATTTTATTATTAATTTCATTTTGTACTTAATAGTAATTATGCAATAGGGTAAAATAGACAATTAACAATTTAAATTTACGTTGAGTGTAGAAAGAGGTTACATGAGTTCAAATAAATTTCCCTATTGAATATTGAGGTGGTTTGAGCAATACAAACAATCAAACAAATTAAAGCTATCAAAACTCTTTCAAATTCTACATGAGCGGATGAAACAAAATGCGCATGCTCTTAATCTTTTAATGTGTGTGTGTGATACCAATTCGTAAATGTCTTTTATAGATAACATCTCGAAATGAGATACTCTTTTTATTTAGTTAGTGTAACTTTTTTTTTATCAATATTTTAATTACTCATCAATAAAATAAGAATATCTCTTACTCATTTAAATAGAATTGCTTAGAGCATCTTCAATGAAGACATACAGATCTGAGTTGCAAAAACCACATTTACATCTCTAGGAGATGTGAATATGAATTCTACTTCACATGAAATGTAAATTTGAGATTTCATTTATTTTTTTCCTAATAACTTCATAACATAAATTTACAATCTCATAACTTCAAAATACTTAATCTCATTACTCAAAACTTAAAGTACCATCAAAAGGGCAATAAAAAAATTACCATAAATTATTTAAAAAAAAAAATTGATTGTGTATTTTAAACATTCTGTAATTAGAAAGAATATATACTCTTATGAGGAATGCAAACTTAGATATTTGAAATGGCAATAATAATTTTTTTATATACAAGGGGTTGATCTGGTTAATTCACTGTTGTAAAATCAAAATTGACCAACTCTTCCAATTTGGATTGGTTTGATAAATCAAATGGACATAACAAAATCAAACCAAATAAAACCATTTGTTTTGTTGGTTTTTAGTTTGTTTGGCCAGGCGTCCTAAGCTAGAAGAGTTAGCCCAACTAAATCGTTTGGAATTTTTCTGTGTGTCAATTATGTATGAAGTATAGATAAGGTTTGCAAAGAAAGATTAATGGTCGTGTATCACAGTCACACATCATGTCCCCAGATGCTACTGGAGCCACGAGTATTGGTGGTTACCTCATTACTCTTCTTTTCTATGACTTTGGCTCGCAGGCTCGCGGCCGTTCATTTGTGTGTGTGTATAAAAGATAGAATCATTCATAATTCTAAACACTCTTTATAATTAGACCCCCAACAATAAAATCATTTTTGAAAGAAAAATTGAAATTGAAAGTGGTCATTTACCACAGTGGTGAAAATGAGCATCGTCCTTATATTACGGTATGGATTCGAATCTCGTCGACTTCTTAATTTAATATTTAATCTAACAAATATTTCGTTTGACAAAAAAAAAAAAAAAAAAAAAAAAAAAAAAAAAAAAAAAACAAAACTACTTACAGGCAGTTTATTTCTCTATTTCTTTAATTGTTTAAATAAAAATATTTAAACAATATTTTAAACAAAAAATAAGAAAAATATGTAGAAAAGTAAATTACAAGTAAAATAAATAACATGTAAAATCGTAAATTGTACATGCTTTAAAGTAAAATAAAAGAAGGAAAGAGAATCTTAAATTTTGTAGTCTAGGTTCATGTTTTGGAGAATTGTTTCAGTGTACTGTGAACTTGATTTAATATTTTAAGTGTTATAGTATTATGAAAAGAGGGTTTCTCTCAAATTTCATTTCATTTAAAGGATGACATATAATATACTAAGTTGTGTTCAAAATCCTACTTACTTTGACTACCCCACAGAAGAAAGTTTGGAGTTGGGACCGGGCCGGATACACACTATTAGCCGAACGTCATGCAGTTGTTGCGTGGCGGCGTTGAAATTAAACATCCGTAAATTATAAAGAGGGACCTTTTACCAGTCAATCGAAAGGTTAATGCACAAACAGATGGAGTGATCGGACGGGTAGTAAAAGAGGAATATGTTGCGATGGATCATGGATGTAGGCATTCGTGTCCACTGAACGTCGATACATTCGTCTGTTTACCAAATGTGGGCACGTTTTCCTTTCCTCTGTCCAGCTCCTCCTCCTTTTCAATTTTAACTTTCCTTATTATTTTTTGAAATAAAATTAATTAATATATAAAAACAGAATTTTGAACGACCGCCTTATTAATTTGATAGCAATTAGACTAAGGAAAATGCTAGAGAAACTATCTCAAAACTTAGACATAATTCAATATCTTAACTTTAATAATATATATGAAAAGACGGTAAACAGCAATAGTATTTAAAATTTTATAATATTAACAAAAAAATTAATATTAAAGGTCTAAAAATCTCCTTAACATTTTTCGTTAGACTAATAAAGCACCTGGTTTGTTTCCCATTGTCTGGTGATTTCTATTTTTAAGATATAACTATATGTGTGTGTATATATATATATATATATATATATATAGTCTAGTTTGGCGTACTAGTGTAAGAGCGGTCACCTCGTGTCTTACCCAAGAAGAAGTACCAGTCCCGGAAGACTTGCAGTACTAGTCCTAGTCCTCCTTTGTTCAAGCTCTCTCTACCCACTACCGATTTCAGAACGCCTGCCTACCTGCCTTCAAGTTCTAAGGTCTCATTTCTCTATCGTAATCTTCTCTTTGCATATTCTATTTTAATTGTTTTCTTTTTTTCAGAGCTTTTTGTTTCTGTGCGGTTAATGTGTATTTAATTCAATTTAATTTGTTTGGTTTTTCTTTTCTTAATTTGTGTTTTTCAGAAGGATTCAATCTTAATATAAGCTTTTCAGATTCAGAGTGCCTATCGACAATCAGCAAGAGGAAGAAGAAGAAGAAGAAGATAGGGAGCAAAGACACAAGAGAAGAGAGACATGGTACTAATTCAATATCTAAACTTATCATTTATTTGATTAATTACAATTACACTCAATTTGCTTACTAGTTTCAGTTAATCAAGTCCTAATCGGGTCGTTGGTTCATATGAATCAGGTGAGTTCAATTGTACCGATAGGGCGAATTGGGAGGGACGAAGATGATTCGATTTGTCCGGCGTGGTTAAAACCAATGCTGAGAGCACACTACTTCGTCCATTGTGAGATTCACGGCGATTCCAACAAGAGTGAATGCAACATGTTCTGCTTGGATTGCATGGGAGATGCTATCTGCCCTTACTGTTTGATCCATCACAAAGATCATCGCGTTGTCCAGGTTCCTTCCTTCGTTGCCTTAATTTCTTGTTAATTTCCCCGTTTTCGTTGTTGATTACCGTAGAGTGTTAAAGAGTTGATTGTAGATTGTGATTTCATGTGTGGCGTGGGTGGTTTTTGTTTTGGTTCATATCTGTAGATAAGACGGTCGTCCTACCATGATGTGGTGAGAGTGAATGAGATTCAGAAGTACATAGACATATCGTGCGTGCAGACGTACATCATCAACAGCGCAAAGATTGTGTTTTTGAATGAGAGGCCGCAGCCAAGGCCCGGAAAGGGAGTCACCAACACTTGTGAGATTTGCTGCAGAAGCCTCCTCGACTCCTTTAGGTTCTGCTCTTTGGGTTGCAAGGTATCCTTTTTTCTTTTCGTCATCAATGCGGCATCTCTTTGTAAAATTTATTATCTTTTCATTTGCATAATTGCATTGTTCAACTTTCACGTTCTTCATTTGCTTGTTGAATGGTTAATTACTTTGGAATCACATTGGATCGAGAACTAGTTTGAACCCCCTGCTTTCTTCCCCTGTTATCATTTCTCTACAGTGTATAGATACTTGACCGGCTTAGTGCTATGCATTGGGGTTGAACAATTTCTGTGATTTTTATTTGAGTTAAATCGCAATTAATTTTCGTTTGGTATTTGTAGCTTGGAGGAATAATGCGGGGTGACCGAGAGCTCACATTTGCAGTGATGAGGACAAAGCACGGCAGGGATGGTTTCTATGGCGGGTCAGAATCAGATGAATCAACAACTCCAAAGAAGATAACGAAGACAATGCATATGTTCAACCGTCTCATGAATGGCAATGCACTTAATTCCGAGCGTGGGACTCGTGGGGGGGAGAGGACTACCTCAAGTTCGGGTGATGAGGAGGGCACTACCAATCTTTCTCCATCCACTCCTCCCCTTTACAACCACCACAATGCCAGAAGACGTAAGGGTATACCTCATCGCGCACCCTTTTGATCAGATTCCCATTCCCACTACGCAGTTAAAGTACATAAATATATACATACACATAAATAAGTACATACACATATGTTTATATAGTGAATCATCGTCATCAACATACAGGTAGTTTTGGTATGAAAGTGAGATCAAATAGAGGGAACATATCAAGAATCAAGTATAGCAATAGTAGGTGATGGAGAAGTAGCATGGCTTTTTAATTATTAGCTCCGGTGGAAGGAACGGAACAGGTCGATGGTCCCGTAATCCATCAGTCTCTGTCCGGGATTCTAGTTTGTAAATGGATCAGAAGAAACCGTAGGATACATACAACAGATGCTAGCTACAACCCTCTTTGGCCTGTACAGAATATTGTGGGTTCCTTCCTAGTTGGAAAAACAAAATCATGGTCGAGTTTGAGTGGCATTAAATATTTGTGTGTGTTTATGTTTGTAGATATGTATGACATGTACAGTAACAGAACATATTTTGTGCATATAGGTGGTGTTTTTATGTTAAACCAATATGTCATGCCATTTTTTGTTTTTTCTCCTATTAAGAAATTAGAGAGAAAAATATATATCATGGCACTATGACATACGGTTGAGATATTTAATTCATTTCATGGTGGATTAATGGTGAATATGGAATATGACGGCAAGTGCGAATGTGCCAAAAAGTATGGCACCTTACCTGTATATTCTGGTTATAAAACCGACTACTTTTATTTTTGAAAAAATAAAAACTATTTTCTAGGGTTACAATTCGATATTCCTTGGAAAATAGTCACGTTTTAGCCCAACGAATTTGTCTTGCCTTTGATCTCTATATTCTAAAGACTAGTATTTTGTAGGCTGAGATTCTAGGTTTGATTTTATCTTCACCTAGTTAACAAACGCATAGGGTGTTTTTTATTTTATTTTAATGTCAAACGATAGGGTGATTAGATGATGAGTGATGACATTTCGTGTCTACAAGTACGTAAAATTAACGTTGTGTTACTTGATTAAGATGCGCTTTCTCAACTGCCCACATATGTCTTTTTAAAAATTGAAATTAAAGATGTTTAACTAAATTAATTATCAATTTAGAATCTTGACGGATGACGAAAATAAGAGATCATGCATGGTAGGATTTGCGGACGAAGTATTGCTTGATGATTTGATGTTGGATGGAGATGAACTTGCGTGCAAATGTAACGGATCATCGATGTCTCTTTTTTATTTGTTTTTTGTGCGTCTTATATCATGTTTGATTTAATAAGTTGTTATTTAAAAAAATGATATATGATAGTAAAGATAAAATGTAATTATATTTATACCGGATGCAGCTCATTCATCAATCTAAAATGGTAATTAGGTCTGATAGATTGTTTAAGTGGAAATGAATAGTTAATTGGGATAACAATGATGGAGTTTTGGACATTGGGAAGATGAGATGAGGGAAGTTGCTATTGCTAATATGCTATCATGGAAGACAAAAGCAAGGGAAAAGCTTGGTGGACACGTGAACCCCACACCACCATCCATAAGGACAAGGACAAGGACAAGGACAAGGATTGGTAATTTGCTGCACACAAGCACTCTCTCTCCCCTCGCGCTTTCATTGATTGAATAATTAATAATTGAATAATATGGGGAAATGAATGGGATTGTGAATAATTAAAAAATAAAATAATGTAGAAACAAGTGGATTAGTGATTGCCGTGAAGAATCTGACCTCTCATCCATTTGTCTCTAGGGCCTTCCATTCCATCCATGTCCTCCCCTTTTTATCTCTCATCAATATATTCCACAAATTCTAAATTTATTTATTTCAAAAAGTAGAAAATATAAAGAAGGAAGGAAAGAAAGAAAATATATGAGAAAGCTAAGACAAAAACATGTGTGAAACGGTGGCATCTCAGGAGAAGAGATTGAGATGAGGCGCTGCTGCTGCTCTGTCGGTTTGTTAAATTTTAGAATTGAATACTCAATAGGAGGCGTTTGGAGTGAGTCAGTGGTCGTGGTGATAAAGGACGGCCACGTTTGATTCATCACTGCTGCTGAGTGGACGCGGAGCATCCTTTCCATAACTTTGGAGGACCAAGGCAATTGTGTGGGCCCATTTCTATCCTCTTGTTGTACACTACTCTCTCACACACCTGCTCCTTCCTTGTGAGCGTACGGCTTCTTGGGAGAAATTCAACCGCGTGTTTTGTTATTACTATTATTAATATTTTATTCCAATAATAATTGGGTTTTTTTCTTACGAGAGAACATATTTATTTCCAATCGAGTATCCAACGAACATTATAATCAGATTTTTTTACTTTCTTTATCATCATCATCTAAATATTATATTTTTAAAAGATTATTTGACTTGGAGATAGCACCTAAGTATCAGTCTAGTGTACCGTATCCTCAAGTCTTTATAACGAGGGAGAGATGCGGATGATCATAATAAGCATTCAAACTTGTTGCCCTGGGCGTATGTACATACAGTTCTAATGAGTGAGTGTGTGTGTGTTAGATAGTATAGTGGAGTGGAGTGGAGTTTATGCGAGTGCGTCTAACTGTGGATAATGGGGGGTCATTTCTTCCTTTTCTTTACTTTACTTCTTTCTTTACATTTTAATATTCAAAGCCTCTTTGCCTTGCCTTTCTGGCTCTAAAAACTCTATTTTGTCTCAATTTATTTGTCCTCCGAAATTAAATCTGTTGTCGCCTCATCTTCTGAAACTCCATTTTTGTCTTAGTTCAACAAATCTCTTAAGTCGTGTTATCATATGTAGGGGGAAGCATAACAACCGGTGGATCGATAATCAGGACGAACCCAATTAAAAAAGAAATCTGATAAATATTTCAAAACCTGGATCGAATGCTAAACCTTCAACTTAGAAAACTGATCCAGACCAGTCTGGTTTGTTATTACAACTACCCAATTCCATAGGCCCATTTATAATGATTCAAAAGGCCCAACTTTGCCTTTTTGCTTACATTTTTATTTATTTTTTAAATACAAATTATTCTTTCGCGACCCTAAAGTAAAGTTTTGCTTGGTTAGAGATTTTCAGGTCTCAATAAAATTGATCAATAAATCTTAGAAAGGAGGGACTAGAAATTTCTCATGAGTTATAAAAGTATGAAGGAGAGATTTGTAAATGACTCTTAAATAAAAACTTGTAAATTTGCCTTACATGTCCTTGCTATGTTTATATTGTGCATTTTTAATGTCCTTATTTAACATTTTGTAATCCATTTTATACTAACCTGACCTCAATCCCCAAAACATAGCCTAAAACTCACACACAATTGCAATTTTTTCAAATTCTTCTCTCTTCCGTCCTCCTGACCTCCTCTCTATCTTACTCTCTTCCTCCTCCAACTCTCTCTCAGCCGTCTTCAAAACACACCGAGACAAAACCACAATCTCTCAGGCATCTTTTGGACTTTATGACTTCAGTTTTACGACACCGACGACCGTTTTATAGCCATGCTTGTGGATGTAGATAGTTGGAGCAACAATAGAAAATGTGAAAATAGTGAAATGATAATAATCATAAAGACAATCACAACATCAATTGTGTACAAGATTAAAATAAACAATTAGAGAGAAAGTAAAAAAAAAAAATGATAAACTTGAAGATTGAGGCTTGCATAAATGCAGTCTTAAAGACAGATTTTCGCCCCTATCCTCGTGCTTATAGTTCAGTAAGCATCTGTCTTCCAAAATTCAATAATTTATAATTTAAAGTTAAAGCACTGAAATTTTCGAACTCTGACGAACCTTATATAGTTTGTACCCTCATGACACAACTCGAAAGATATTTAACAATGAGAGAAACAGTAAAGTCTCAAAATAAACTCTTTTACCAACAAGCAATGGCTATGAATTTATATAGAACTCAACGGCTTGTTTTATGAACAGATGTAACTTTGTATCTCAACAACAAAAATATATTGAACCTTTGCAAAAGGCACGGCAACACCTAATAAAAATATGTATCATCTGAATGAATCCTTTGACTCATATTTCAAAAATAACTACCTATTAGCAGTTCAAATGCACAAACACACGATCCTCATTTAGACAAGTGAGATTTTATTTTTCATTCAATTATTGAAATTTTTATATCATATATATATAGACACACCCTAGTGAATACTTATTAGATTTATTGGTGAAGCAGTGTGAATTCTTATCAAAGGATGACGCAATGGGAGGCTTCCCCTTTAGTGGTGTGTCTGTTAAATGGTATTACTTAAGGGAAAATTTTTGAAATGTCATATGAACTTGTACAGATTTTTCAATTTGTCATATAAACTAAAACTTTAAGCAATTTGTCATACCAACTTTCCGAAATCATCAATTTGTCATCTCACCCTAACTCCGTTAAGTTTTCCATTTAAAATAAGTCATGTGCGAGGCACATGACTTGTGTTCAAGGTTATTTCTGTCATTTAAGATCTTTTTACAAGTTCTTTACTTTTCTTTAGTAAAACCCTTAAATTTTGTGTTCAAGGGTATTCATGCGAATCGTTATGTTCGAGCAGAGTATATGCATCAACAACTCCATTTTTGACACCAAACCTCAACTTGTTTCTCATATTATAGGGCCCATATAAAATTTGATTTCATGATATGCTAAACTGAACATGCTAGAATTGTTTTGATCGAATGCAACTTAATAGAAGGAAGTGAGGTGTTAAAATGATAGAAATAATCCTGAACACAAGTCATGTGCCTCACACATGACTTATTTTGGATGGAAAACTCAACGGAGTTAAGGTGAGATAACAAATTGATGATTTCAGAAAGTTGGTATGGCAAATTGCTTAAAATTTTAGTTTATATGATAAATTAAAAAATTGGTACAAGTTCATATGACATTTCAAAAATTCCTATTGCGTACATTTTCTGTTATTGCTCCAACTATAGGAACAAAGTTGAGTTTTGCTAAAATTGTTGCTAGCTATGACAAGTAAAGATGGGCATTACACATTCACACGCTATGAGAGACTTTCTCTCTGCTTGGGAGATATTATCATCGACTGTGTGAGTAGTTTTCTTTTTCGTCCATTTTCGGAGTCGCCGACCCTAGCCATGGCTGAGGTCGGTGGCAGTTTCTTTCTTTTTCTGGTTGCTTTCTCCTTTCTGTCTCTCTGCTGCTTTTTTCCCCTTCCTCTCAATCCTGATCTTGTTTGTTCTTCACGATCCATCGGTGTCCCTCTTCCTGTACCATCTTCACTTCGATCCGTAGCCACTGCTAATCGCGATTCATTGCGATTCTTTGTGTTGGTGTGTAGAGTTTCGGTGTTCTCAACACCACCACCTTCTCTCTATATGCCCTTGTTGGCAACGTTGCTTGTGGATTTCCACAGGCTTCATGGCTGGTTTTTTCCAATTTGTGGATGCCATCAAAGAGTTGTTATTGGCTGGAAGTTGCGATCGGCGGGGAGATGCTAGGTTGGGAGCATGAGATCCAGCGGGTCAAGATGTGTTGACGTGGAGGCGGTTGCAGCGGTAGCAGATGTCTCTGGTTTCTCATCGTTTATGTTTAGTCTGGGCTCAACTCTTGTTTGGGCTTTTGTTGTTAGTTTGATAGGTCCAATTTTGTTTGTAAATTTCTGTCTTTGGGCCTTTGTTGTAAATTTGTGTTGTAACTTGTTAGTAATAAAGTTTTCATCCGGGTCTGTGACCTAGATCCGGGATGTTCACCAAAAAAAAGAAGAAAAAGAATTCTTGACCAAGAAAGTATAGGCAAATCAAATTAAATGGAAGTGTTTTTGTTTTCCTAGCAGAAAGCGTATTGTGACATTGATGCCTCAAAGAGCCAAAGATTCCAAAGATTTAAATAGATAAGGAGGCAAGTAACTAAATCTTTGTTTTGTTTCTACATCTGATGTCCATTTTTGGGCATTTTTGAATTGAGGTTTCTGGGGTTTATTGAAATCCACTTCTATCTGATCTGATTTGGGAACATGGAAATTTTGGGTTCACAGCCATCCAAATTGGTCCACCTTGGTGAACCAAAAAAAAAAAAAAAGGAAAAAGATATCAAATCGCGAATTGGCCAGACCATCACGGATTAAGAAAGCATAATCAAATGGATGATTTGATGAGTGAGATTAACTGATTGGAGATGTTGAACAATCAAGTTTGATATAAACTCGATGCTAGGGAGCTCAACTATACAATGAGATAAGAGTTTGTGAGGACTTAATGATCGATTGCTTGCGGTCGTTAAACTCCTTAATATCTTTGAAGAGGGTCAGAAACAAAGGAGGGTGGGATGGGATTGTAGTGGGTGTCGAAGAGAGAGGGGGAACCCTAGGACTTAAGCCAGTACAAATACAAGGGTCCCCTGCAAATACTAACAAACCAACAAGGTATTCTACCCTATTCATGATCAGTTGTTGCATCTAGGGTTAGTAAATGCCTCTTGATGTCTAGACACTCCTTACTTGACTTTTATGGCTACTCCAGGTCCTTGGCATGAATATGCTTTAGATTTAACTAGAAATTAGGCCCGCGCGTTGCTGCGGGAACCAACTATTTTAAATGTAATCGGATGGATAAAACACATTTAAGTTTGAATAAATTGAAGACAATTATGAACAAACAGAGGGATGCTTGATTGAATGAAGCCGGTAAGATAAGCAGTTTTGCTTTTATACACATTTAAGTGAGTTAGCATATAAACAGTTGCACAATGAGTGGGAAGAAACTGTAAGTGAGTTGGTTTACTTAAGAAACATAAGAAACATTTAGTTCATATATATAACATGTGTCCTGCAGTGTAGGCAAGTAGTTTAACAGGAAATATAAAATAGAAAGTGTTGAGGAGTTATTCAAGTGGCTAATTTTGGAACCACAACTGTTCAAAGGCAAAAAAACAGAAAGGTCTGTTTTCATATGAAACTAAAGAAACAGAAGCAAGCTGTGGTTGCAAAACATAGGAAAAGTGGTGTTTGAGCAAGTTGTCAACCATAGATGTTAAAACAAAAAATGCAGCATGGTGTGCAGCATTTGATTACGGAGAGTATGGTTGTTCACTTTGTTTGGCACTGGACATCTTCGACACTATAGCACAAAACATCAATCATAATGTAATAAAGGCAGCCATTATGATCGCTATCCAAGCATGCGTGCAAAAAACAAATTCTAATTTACCTGTCTTTGTTTTTTTTGGGTTGAGTTTTTGTTCTGAGGGCTGCAATTGGAACTTTGTCGGCAGGTTCGATCTTGGGTATAACCAAATTGTGGAATTCTGCAGCAATTCTGGCAGCATTTGTTGTGGTTGTTTGCTCGGTGCGAGGTTTTTTGCTGTGAATGAAGGCAAAGTTGATAAGTGTAAAGATAAACGTGATAGTTATGGAAAAGAGTGCGAAAGTGTGGTCAACACCTTTTCATGATGTTTTGCAATTGGGAGGCCATGCTGATGGAGATAGAGATAGAGATAGAGATAGGAGAGGGAGAGAGGGAGACAGAGACAGAGCGACAGAGAAAGAAGGAAAGGGAAAAGTGGGGATCTCAGCACCATTGCTGCAGATCCTTGATATCTCTAATTCAACATATCTAATTCAAATTAGCACATATCCAAATTCCAATTCAATAAACCACATATCCAAATTCCAATTCAATAAACCACATATCCAAATTCCAATTCAATAAACCACATATCCAAATCAATTCAAACTAAATACCTAATATTCAATCGCATATCCAATTCAAACTACATGTCTAATGTTCAATTAGATGTCCAATCTTTTAGCACATTCATAAAACAGATTTAGAACACTATAAAGTCCAGTGAGCAGCAGAACCTAAACATCAAAATCCAACAGAAAGACAAAGCAGCATACCAGTTGTCTATCTTGTATGCTCTTTTTAGCTGGATTTTCTTAACTTGTTTGAAAACTTGTCCTATCTGCTCTATTGCATCCTGCAAATTTGTTATCTCAACTTAATAAGTAACACTGTAATTCTTTTTTAACCAAAACTAAACCGAAATTTGTCAATCCCATAAAAAAGTTGCATCTTTTTCACTGTTTTTTTCCAGACTTTAATCACAGAGAATCGGTCAAAGCGAGGGAAATTATGTTGATGTTTTATCTAATCACCAAATACTGAATAAGGTTTTCAAGATTTTTGATTGAAAATTTGCTCTAAAGATGCTTTGCAAGTAATGAAAACCTCATGAAGATGATATCAATCACAAATCCAAATGAATGTTAAATAATGAAGCAACACACTTAAAACGAACAGGGTTTAAGAGGTTTAGAAACTGTGCGCTAAACCTAATCATGAAAGAGAGAATGCTGTGGAAAAAAAAGGAAAAATAGGTAAAAAGTAAGGAGAAGCAGAAAAAAAAAAAAAACAGGTGAATACGTTTGTTTTCCAAGTGAGGTTTTTGGGTTGATGGATTTTTTGTGTACAGAACAACGGGATCAATTAAATTCTGGTTCTTGTGTTTTAAGACCAATCCCACCTAAAAAAAATAGGAGTACATTTGTATTGAGACGACAATGATAAAAATGTTTAAGTTTTATATGTGGATGGTTACAGCAAACAGTAAAAAATAACAGAGAATGCAGCATTCCCTCGTATTTTCGAGTAAATTCTAAACCCTGAAATCATTACGCCTAGACCTTTTATTCACACCTCAGTCGTTGCTGTATCCCTACATCTATGAATCTAATTTCATTCAAGAAACAATGCAAAGGAGAAAATCGAAAAAGAAGTATGTCCCCATGATTAGTTTTGTCGTTTTTTCTTCACAAACTAATTACATATTTAAAATCCAAGTACAAAAGCTTTACAAAGGTAATACAAATTTACTGTACAATTAATTAGGCCTTGCACCTGTAATCAGTGTGCAGAATTGTATACCTAAAGATGGCAATGAAGCGTAATCTTCCTTCCAGAATCAGTGTTCCAGAAATTTAGAAAGAAAGTAAATCCGTTAGGAAATCTGACAAATTGGAGGACCAAATCTCATTAAATTTGAGTTAAATGAGCTAACGTACACCAATCAAAGAGATAGTAAATAGATTGCAAATGTATGAAATGTAATGGTTTAAACAAAGCCACAGTAAAAAGAACAGCACGGGAGTAACCAAAAATGGTTAACCATCTTTCTAATAAAAAAACTCCAATTGTTTAACCATCTTGAATGAAAGGCCAACTTTAATTTTTCATTCCCCCAATCAAACCGCTAAACTCCCAAAACCTGTGTTTTAAATCAACCTAAGCACATATTGAAATCCTTATGCAAAAACAGCAAGCAATGCAAACCATTAAGCGTATATGCAATTTATATATGGAATACCTACTTGGACATTATTATGAATGTCCATTGCGTGGTTTAGTTCAAATCCTCTAGCCTCATACACAACCCAGAAGAGCCATTCGGAAACGAAACCCCTCCCCTCTTGCAATTTAGCTCACTAACCCAATTGAATCAAAGCAAATTGAATGAGGAAACAGAAAGTTATGAAACAGCCTTAACTCACTAACCCATTGAATCAAAACAAATTAACTTAGAGAAAAACAATAGTTCAAAATCATATATATATATATATATATATATGATCTAAATGTAAACCAATTTTTAGCTAATTAACTGTACCAAAGAATCAAAATAAACACAAATTCTTAAAGTTTGGTACCCCAATAATCAAATAAGGAAAAACAACAATGTGTGTACTGTGTGTGTGAGTGCATGTGCTGCATAAGTGTGTGAGTATATTGCATTGCTGAGGAAAAACAACAAAATCTTCCAAGCGATAAAAAAAAGAAGAAGCCATAAGCGTGCGAGCATATATTGTATGTGTTGTGTGTGTATAAGTACATGACAGTGTTTGTGTGACATTGCATGTGCGTGTACTGTGTATGTATATAAAATGTGTGTGTAAGTGTAGGCAAGTGTGTGCACTTTGTGTGGATAAGTGTATCTGATGTGTGTGAGTGTGTATTGTATGCGTATGCAGTTTGTGTCTGCATATCAAAAAAGGTAAGTGTATATTGTATTCTATTTCGTTTTTTAGGGGAGATATGCACCCTGCTCAATGGGGTGTTAAAGAAGGAAATAGCTGCACGACTACTAATGACATTTCTGATACATGGAAAAGATAGAAACATGCATGTGCTTCGGTTAACTCTTAAATTGGTCTCATGTTTTTGGGGTCTCACATATAATACCGTTTTTTGGCATTTTGGTTGGCAGTATACTCTCTAGAGCAGACATGAATGCTGGAAACATGAATGGGATCTATTAAGGAAACAAAAATGTTCAAAATTTTGAACACTTAATTAAGATTGGACACCACTACATAAAGACCAACTGGATAAGCTGCATTCATGCATCGCTAAAAGGATTTTCCCAAATTGTTTTTGGTTCGCACAGTCATCAACAACACTTATTAAAGCACTTTGGCAAGGATGAGAGGGTTGACTCCCAGGAAAACCTAACAAAAACACTAACCAACCAAAGCAACTCAATTGGACAATTGAAAACGAAACAAAGAAAGAAAGCAACCGACAAAAAAAAACAAATAAAATGCCTAACAACACTGGACGAAGAATTAAGACCGAGTTAAACCAAAATCACAGATAACAGCAAGGAACCTTTAAACAATAACAGAATCGTAGAGACTAAATTAGAGCAATGGTCATCTAATTAAAAATTTATGATCATTGATAAAAACATAGCTTCTTATCCAATTTAATCAGTTCAGAAACCTCTTTAAAAAATTTCCGTTTTAGCAAAAAAATTTCAATCAGATACATTTTTAACGAAAACTATGCTAAATATAAGCAAAAGAATAGGCGCATATTATTTGTATACACACAACAACATCTGCATAACCAACAATTTCAATGAATTTGCATAGAATTCCAAACTCAAAGTCTCTAATTAAACTTTAAGGCATCCATGTAAAACAAATCAGACAAAGTGAAGAAATAATTGACGAAACCACAACGACCTTCTCAAATTCTGAAATATCCATGAAAACAGAATGATAGGAAATCAAATTTGAAAAACAAAAATATAAACTCCACTGATACAAATAAGAAATACAGAGAGTTACAAAACACATAGCACGGTTTAGACAACGAATCTGATTTAAGCACAAAATGTAATAGTAACCTATTACAATAACATTTATAGCCATTCTATATTGTAAGCACCCCCTTCCTAAACCATGTATATTGTAACCAACCATTGCAACTATAAATTTTACAACCAGAAAAACAATGATAGTTTCGTACTGTAAGCATGCATGAGTCCCTGAAGAGAAACAGGAGTTAAAAAAAATTAACCAATTCAAGACATGAACAAAGATTTCAAACCAACCAAAGATTTTTTAGTGTACCACACAGATTACACAGTAATGCATTCATTGGATCTTGTTATCATTAATAGAAACACAAAATATCAGGTGGTGGACACCACTTAAACAACTAAAAAAATCAACTTTGTTTCTAATATGTAAGAATAACTTTATTCCATATTATCAAATGCTAATCGAATTACATAAAAAAGGATGTTTAGCACTGAGTTTTCTAGACGCAAATACCTTCTAGACACAGCCTATAAAGAAGCAGTAGAAGTATTTATTTTGTCAAGTAGGACACAAAAGTGGTTCATAATTATAGACTGAAACGCACAATTACTAAGTTGAAACACAACAATATTGATTAGTTATTCGTAGTGGAGTATTAAACTCTCTGTTATCTGTCCGGGAATAATTCGAGAGACAGAAGCTAATTTCAGAGTTTGTTCTTCTCCATGTAAATACCAGATTAGTGTAGTTTCATCTTGTTAAAGATACGAAAAATGAAGCTATTGAAGCGGTTAAGATATGTTTGAGTTTGAAGGGTTTGCAAAGGCAAAGGCAAAGGCTGCAACTTTGGCGGAAGATGAGAAGATGAGGACAAAAATTGAAAATACAAAGCATGCAAAGGTAGAACATTAAACATTTGGTGCTGTAAATCTCTCAAAAGCTGTAACATGGTCGGTGTGATGATAGGGAATGCACATACAACAAAGTCAAGGTTTGATTATGGCTTTTGCTTGTTACTCACTTAGCTTTAGGGATGGGCATATGGGTCTTTGGACTCGTGATTTCGGACTTAAAGTACAGAGGGATTTTAGATTCGGTTGTTAAAAATGTACAACAAAAACATTGGACTAAAACTATGAAGCTGCTATCAGAACACCACTACAAAAGCACAAAACAAAGGTGTCTTGTACTGAAAGCTCTTTCGAATGTACTGGATCTAGTCCTTTCAAGCCTCTATCTAAATTATCTAGTGTGTTCCAAACATATTTTAGCATAAGTTATATAGCACTTTAAAATTTAAATTCTCTGGTCCAAACACACCATAAAGAACCAAAGATATAATCACGGACAAATTAGTATTGACATTAAAGAGCACTCAACTATTCATAAGATAAGTTTATGCAAACAATCTAATGCAAATAATTTTTTTGGGGTGATTAATTGTGGCAAAGAGATCCTATACAGATGGCAGAAAATGACACTGGAATAGGAATCGCAACCCAAATATCATCACAGAAGGAAAACCTCCCCCGTTTCAACTGTGAAACGAAGATCACAAAAGAACATGGAAAAGACCTGAGTTTGTCCAGCTTCAAACGGCCTAAAAACCCCATAATTCAAACTCAGAAATCAAATTACCATTAGGGATAGAAACTGCACCACAGCACATTAGTTACACATTACTTACACCCTAACCATATCTAACAATATACATACATACATACATACATACATACATACATACATACATACATACATACATACATATATATATATATATATATATATATATATATATATGCACAGAAACATGAAGATTTCAGAAAACAACAACCATAAAAAAGCAAATCTATTTCTAACAACAACATATTCTTTTGAACAAACCAACAACAACAACCATAAAAAAGCATAAAAAAACTGAGCATTTGATTCACAGGGTTTGTTCAAAGGCATAAAAAAATTAAATCAATTTCTAACAACAACTATAAAAAAGCTATCCTTGTGAATCAAACCAAACAGAAAATAACATATATCAACAGATTTGTTAGGAAACGATCAACAGTGCATCATATGTGAATGAAAAAAAACCAGATGGATAATGTATTTTAGAAGGAAAAAAAAACTGAGCTTTTATTCCTCACTCAAACAATGAAAGATAATAAAAAAACAACAGTACCTTTTATTCCATTACATATACATGTACATACAAACAAAGATGCATACATACATATGTACATACACAGGCATATATGCACACATATACATACAGCTATACAGATACCTATACATATATTTAGATATATACTTAGGTATATATTGATACATATACTTGCACATACATCTGTACACAAACATACAACAAATTTTGATGACCACAATCAAAGCAACAACAAAAAAATCAAACGCAAAAATTCAATGCTTTAAGCAGAAAAAGTTAAGCTTGGTTGTTAAACTCATTCATAAAATTAGTCAAATATTCATAAGCAATCATTGTTGTATCAACAAAAAATTAGAAGGAAAACTTTGTACAAACAAAATTTAAAATGGTCAGATAGATACCTCATTAATGGTCTGTTTGGTGGCTGCTGTGTGAATGGATGGTTTGATCTGTATGGTTGTGTTGGATCTACATGCATATCAAGAATGAAATCAAAAGTTAATTTCAGAAATATATAAGAAAGCAAGAAATGAAAAAAGAACCTAGCAACATATGGATATTCGAAAGATGTGAAGTGGAAAATGAACCTGAAGATGATTCGTTGAGAAGCAAATAGTAGGAAAGTATGAAGAAACAAAAAGAACGAAAACAGTGCAACCCCTTTTGCTTATAAAGACAGAAAGATCAGCTTAACAGTGAACCAAACAGTGAGCTAAACAGCCTACACACCCTAATTTTAAAGCAATAAACATAAAAAGGAGTCTTAATTTTGTTTACTCATAAGCAAAGGAAAATAAAAATCTGAAAAACAGAAATATCAGAATTTTCAACACTGTGTACTCCTCTTATTTGCAAAGATTAAGAGGAAAGTCTAATAGGTAAGTAACCAATTTTAAAATATCTAAGACAGCTTTAATGAAGGAAAAATTTTCAAGTGTTTTCTCTCTGTGTTGGTCCAGCTGCTTATACTTGTGAAATGTTGGTTCTTGTTATGCAAAAATTGATATATTTAACAGGTAACAACTACCTATATGTAATGGAGCAGCAGAAATTAATGTAGATTATGGTTATTAGGAGAATGGATTAAATTGTAGGATAAGTTTGGACATCCAGCTAACCTAGAGGTGAATTAAACAACCTACAAATGACTAAGAGGAAACCCTAATGGTTAACTAAACAATATAAAATATCTATGAGAGCTTTAATGATAGAAAAAAATATCCATGAGAGCATTAATGATAGAAAAAAATATCTATGACAATTTTAATAAATGCAATGGCAAAGCAAAAAGTGAACAACAATTTAAAACAATAAGTTGAAAGAGAGCTAACCCTAAGGTAACCTAAACAACATACAAAGATCTATGATAATTTTAATGAAAGAATACAAAATTTGTAACAATTGCCAAACAGAAAAATGATGAATCATACAAAAATTTATCAAGAAACAAATAAATTAAATAAGTGAAAGGCCCAAATTTACAAAAATGAGACCTAATTCTAGAACCCAACCGAACAAATTCTTAACATGCATTGCAATTTGGATGAAAGAACAAAATATGAATGGCAATTCTAACAAAGCAAATGGCAAATTAGACACTAAACAATTAAGGAAATACAGTGCATTACCTTTTGAATCAAGGGAGAAAGCTGAAAACCCACACCCTGCCATTGGTCCCTCACCCATCCTCTCCTCACCGCCTCCATGCGTAACCCGTTAACCCTAAAGACTACACACACCCATGCTTTCCGCTCTGTATCTCTCTCCCTGCCCATCTCTCTCTCTCTCTCTAAAATCGGAGAAAATCCCATAGATCCTGGCAGAACGCACCTACCTAAATCTCTCTCTCACTCAGTCCAAACTCGTAGCTCCCATCTCTCTCCAATCTGTCAGGGCATGTGTCTCCTCCCTCTCTCCTCCAATTTTTTCTTCCAGGAGTCCTCCTCTCTCTTCTGTCTGGCATCGCACGGCCCCTCTCTCTTCTTTCTGCCATCCGACGACCCCTCCTCTCTGTCTTCTCTCTGGCATCGTACGACCCGTCTTTCCTCTCTCTGCCATGGTTGCAGGTAGGCGTACACGTATCGGCCAACCAGCCGAAAAACCCAACCTCAAACAAAACCCACCAACCCAGTCACAGCCAAAACCCGCAAAGCCCATACAACTAAACCCGAAAAAAAAAAAAAAAAAAAAAAAGCCCAGGCGAAATCCTTAGAGCAATGGCATTGTTGTAATTAAAATGACACTATTCATTTCTACAGTGCCATTTCCCATGCTTTCTTTAGACTAAAGTAATTGTTTTTAGTTGTATGTTTATGATTGTCATGGTTAACATTCTCTGTAAATTAAGAAATTTTAGCGACCAAGGTCAAAGTTCAAATTCAAAGAAACTATGAAGAATAAATATATTTATTTATTATATGAGCCTTTGTGTGTTACTAAAAATTGAATAATTTTAAAAAATCTTAAATATTGTATAGTTAATTTGAAGCCGTGGAGATCACCGAAGAAGCTTATCTGGCTCCGTGTTTGGAAATTACTTGTTGCTGAAGGTTTTGCAGGAGCTCCTGCTTACACTTAATCTGGGATGGACACGTGTTCAAGTTTTTATTAAAAAAATTAAAATTTGGACACGTGTTCATCCGGAATTGGATGTAAGCAGGAGCTCGTGCAAAACCTTCAGCAGCCAAGCAGGGTTCTCCATGTTTTCATTGTGTACGGATGTACATGTTAATATTGGATGTTGCGTTGGTTAGTTTCTGTTTGCAGTTTTTTTGGGGTAACGAGGTTTTGATAAGTGGTCAACGGTCAACCAGTTTGTGTTAACTGCCGGATCTTTCCTACTAAAGCCATCTAGTCCACTTATTTGAACTTTTGAAATTTAATTCAACGATTAAAATTACTATAATTTTTTAAGAGATCTTTTATTTGTAGTTATTGAATCAAATTTTAAGGATCCAGATAAGTAGACTTAATAATTTTGGTGGGAGAGATCCAGAGGGGATCTCTTCCCGTGGGATATGGTCATTGTCTGCATCTGGCATGTCTTGGTTGGTTGTGGGGTTTCGGACCTTGTTCAATTTTATGGCTTTTTATATGTGTATTTAAATGCTCCCTTGTCTGCCTGTACCAAGGTTACTTTTTCATGCCAACAGGATTTTTTTCAGATATTCTTGGTAAAGATTTTGAAAATTTGTAAATTGTGTTCAATCATTGTATATCGTACAGTTAATTTTTATCACATACTGTAATTGTCTAATTTTAAATAAAAAAATTTAACATAATTTCTAACTGTACGATATACGATAAACGAAAACAATTCATAAATTTCTGAAATTCTAAGAAAAATAATCCAACAAGGATCTGGATTCTTTTTCAAGCATGCCATTGCCAAGCCAAAGCACGTACTTAATACTTCGCGCAGCACAAGTTTGACTGGAGAGAGAAATTAAACCGCGTCCTGACGTCATCGCTTAGGAGGACTGAGGAGGAATCGGCGACATCTGCATTTTCTAATTTGTAGAAAGAAAAAAGACAAAAGCAAGCGGGGCTCGCCAGAAAAGCGAGTCCCTTCAGACTTGCTTCCACGTGTCAATTGTAAATGCATTAAAACTTGGGTCCATTTCGAAACAATAAAAATCAAGGATTTTGCTTCCTATTTTACCCCTCTGTTCCGTGCATTAACGACAAGGAAAGAGAATCCAAAAGTCACACTTCCCATTCTTATCCGTCATCTGGAAATCGCCTCAAACAGTTCACCGTAGAATTGAAGCCCACCATTTTTATGGTGGCCGAAGGTGAACTCTCATTCTTTGAAAATCTGAATTTTTATTTCTAATCTCCAATATTGAAGGAAGAAAACATGTAAAAAGAAAGCAAAAGAAAAGTTGTTTTGAAAGGTCTTGAATCTTCCTGATGAACACAATTTCATGGAGAATGACTACCATGAAATTCAAGACCATGAGAGAGGAGCTCTGAGCTAAGGGGTTCTTGTGCTTCAACATATGCACAAATCCGAAGGAGCAAGTGGTAAAAATTTAAACTTGAAATTGAAGGAAAGAAGAGTTCTGGGTCGTCTTCAATGATAGCTTCATAAAAAAAAAAACTTTGGGCCGAAAAAAATGGTGGATTTTGGGGATCGATGGTGGTGGATGAATGATTGGGGATGGTTTCTAGACAAGAAAGGATGAACCGGCAACTTCTGGGTTACTGTGCAGAAGGGTAAAATAGGAAACAAATCTTTATGTTCTTAGTCTTTCGAAATGGACCCAAGTTTCACTGCATTTACAGTGCCAATTGACACATGGAAGCAAGTCTGAAGAGACTCGCTCTTTAGGCGGGAGGCCGATTGTCTGCCTTTCTTTTACCATACATTTCCCGTCCCCTTCTATTTGTGCGATTACGGTTAAGCCACGTCAATATTTTATATTAATTTTTTTATAGAGATAATAAGATAAAAAGTAATAGAAATATAAAATATTGACATAGCTTAACTGTAACCGTACAAATAGAAAGAGATGAGAAGTGTATGGTAAAAGAAAGCAGACAATCTTCCTCCTTTTAGGCGAGCCCCGCTAGCATTTCTCAAGAAAAAATGAAAAGAGTCAGCCATCCCTCTCAAAATTTGAAAACTGCTGCTTGTCCTTTTCTGCTTTACGACCTCGCTTACGCATTCCCATTGCCATTCCCTTTCCCCTTCGACCTCGCTTACGCATTCGCTTAGGCTTTTGCCGCTTTGCAGCCACTTGCACTTGCCACACAATTTCCTCTCTTTTCTTTCCTAATTTCCTCTCTATTTATTGTAGACCATCCTTTCTCCTCCACTAGTCCTCCTCACACCGCTTAATATATATATATATATCTCTCTCTCTCTCTAATCTGGCTCAGTGCCTTGTCTTCGCTTAGCATTGTGAAAAAACATAAGATAATATAATGGGTGGATGCTTGTCCATAGTCATCGTCACGAGGAGTAGTTCTAGTGGAAGAGATGATGATGATTCCTCGTCCACTGCCAAAGTAATCTACATGAACGGATGTATCCGCGAATATCCAGTTCCCCTTAATGTCTCCAAAGTCCTTGAGGCCGACCAATCGTCGTCTTCGTCTTCGTCTTTGTTTATATGCCATTCCGACCGTTTGTATTACGACAATTACACCCCGGCTTTAGATTCCGAAGATGAGCTGGAGGCCAATCAGATCTACTTCGTACTCCCCAGATCCAAGCTTCAACGCCGCCTCAGTGCCACCGATATGGCGGCCTTGGCAGTCAGAGCCACCCTCGCCCTCCAGAAAATTAATATCAATGCTTCTCCTTCTTCCTCCTCCTCCAAGAAGGAAAAGGGAAATAAGGGAAGTGGACGCCGTAATTACAACAAGGCCCGCATTTCTCCGGTAATTGAGATGCATAATGATAAACATGCAAACTCGTTGGCCGAGGACGACGGAGGTGATTTGAGCATGAATGAATTAACGATTGGAGGTGGAGGGTCGTCAGCGTATAAAGGCCAAAAGATGATGAGTAGTAGCGCCCGCGGCGGTGGGTCGTCGTCGGTAAGGAAATTGCAGAGATACACATCGAGAAAGGCAAAGTTGGCCGCTCGTTCTTTTAGGCTCAGATTGTTAACCATTCACGAAGGCTCCGTCCTCTGATCAATTCCCTACGATTAAGTTTCACCCTCGCCAATTTCTTTTGGTTTTGTAAATTTATAACCGTATCATTGTACATTAAAAAATACCTCTCTTACTATATATTTGTATTATATGTTACTAACCTCTCCGCACGCGCTCACGAGCATGTGAGAAGCCTTTTTTCTAATTACGGATACTAAACGCTCCTAAAGATGTATTGTGTTAGCTATTTACCATAATTGTTCATTGGGCATAGACATTAATAGTGTCACTATAGTTTTAACTTAAGTTACAAACAAACTAAAATCCTAGTTGGTCAATTAGTATTTCTCCAAGTTCAATGAAAATTGATTATTGCAAAAAACACATGCTCTTCTTCTTTTAACCAATCCAAGGTCGAATAAAATTGGCTCACTCTCTGGAGTGTTTTGTAACAGCCCACATAGAACAATAAGCATGGAGATCATGGTTAGCTACAAAAAAAACTGCAATTTCTACCTTGATTAAAAAACTTAAACTCATTCAAATGTTGTTATGAGTATAAAATTAACAAACAAATAAGACAAAATGACCTAACAATTCAATCTCTATTCATTTCTTGATCCTCCCAAATTGTATTTCCACGGGATAATGGAGAGGTCAATATTATTAGTCTTGAACTAATATTGTTTAAACCTCCGTACCTGGAAGAGAAAAACACATAAACAGAGTGAAGCTAAACATGATGTTCCAAATCAATCTTGCAAGGAAAAAAAAATGGAAACTATAAAATAAACCTAGCAACATATATTCAGTATTTCTTCTTCTTTATTTTGTTTTTGGTTTTTTTGAAGGCTAATTTGATATTAAAACTGCCTAATTTGAGCCTCCAAATCATCAAGCTTGGCAGCATAATCTTACTAAACCAACTCCACAACCTTCCTGTGTTTTTCTTCTTTATTCATCCACTCCTCCCTCATTTTCTTCACCTCTTCGTTCAAGCCACGACTTGAGTTGTGGCCATTGCCAACATCCATGCTAATATTGACACTCATACAAGGGAACTATGACACATGATTTTACTTATGTTTTTCAACCCACTTTTGTAAATATATATCAAACTAAAAGAATAGAGAAGAAGCTAAACGCAAATATTCTATGTTTACTCTTCCTCAATTTGGAATGCTGCTTTGAGATTCCAAGTATGATATTGGAAGTGAACACAATAAAGCAATAAGATAAAAAGGTAGCAAATTAACCAAGATAGTGAAGAATATGAATAATTAAAATTACAATTGGGAAAAATCGAACCTATATGACCATGCTAGTGTTTGACATACTCAGATTGTTCCTTCAAACATGAATAGAAGCGTCTTTAGCCTTGCAAGATACATCACAGTAGCATATTATTGCCCAAATTTCTATCCCTAATGAAAAAACTTGTGTCAATAAAATTAATAAACAAAGAAAAAAAGATAAATGAATGAAAAATTAATAAGAGAAACCCATCAAATGTCAGTCTCTCCTCTCTTTTTGTGCAAAACCCTATGATTTTAATACTTTATAAGCAATCGTGGCCTATAGTTATAAGAAAATTTGCTGGAAAAGGAAGAAGAACAGCTAAAAAAAAAAAGAAGAGAGAGAAGAAAACCCACCTACACTTGAAGTACCAAATGTTTTCGTTTGCCCGTTCAGGTTTCGCGTTACTTTTTCTCAACTCAACCCTACACGTCAACATCTAGTTTCTAGGGTTTTCAATCTCTGATCACCACCAATCCCCAGATCCATGGTGATGGCTTCAATGTATTTTTGTTGCTAAAATTAATCACCAACGTCACTAACGTTTGGATGAGAGAGTGCAAACTCTTTGTGGAAAACAGTAACGAATGCATTAATCACTATTGGTGAAATACATATATCCAACATTGAAGAGTAAAAATAAACAGTCAAACTACAAACAACAATTGTAGAGAACGTATATATCAAAATGCAAACAGAAACATGTGCAAATAAGAAAACTAAAGAGGAAGCAAGGAGTAGCTTTAAATAATAAGTCGCAACCATCTGGAATTCGTCATCCATCATCCCAAATTGCACACTTTGGACAAAGATTGAAACTGTAGCCCACACAATTGGTACTTAGTGTCCGTACCCTCCAATCTTTAAATATAATGAAACTGCTATGACTTTTTGCGCCATACATACGTCTTTTTTCTGCTTCTTCAGTACCGTAGCCTTTACCAATGGCCTCTGCTGGGATATCTGCAGTTTGAGATAAACTGATGGAATGGCTCCTCGTCAAGGATATCTAATAGTTTGAGAAAAACTGATTTGCAAACGTGGTGGAATCTGTCTCTTCCACGTTTGATTTCTAAATGGTACAATATTACTATTTTATCCCTATTTTGCTGGGTAGTTGTTAATTATTTTCTGTATCAAAGTACAGACATGATTGGAATATTGAAACTTCATCTATTTAAGTTTCTCACTTTATATATATATAGATATAGATAAGTGTAACATTATTCTTGTTTTATTCTTTTACAATTATATATGTATTGCAGTCATATTTAGAATATGAATGTGATTGTGTAAATCCTAGAGAATATGAGAATGTATCTTATATTCCTATTAGGGGTAGATTACCTATTAAATGTTGTAATCCTAAAGGGAAAGGTTGTACCCTTCCTGCTACTATAAATAAAGGCACAATGGGATGAATCAAACACACCTCACAATTAAATCAATCTCTCTTCTCTCTCAATATTGCCGAACCCCCTCTCTCTCTCTAGACCCTAGATCGTTCAATCAAATAGGCTTACAACACGTTATCAGCACGCTCTTGCTAGAAGCTAAGGAATTGACGCATCGTAGGAAGAGGCTATCATCCACCACATTCAAAGGCTTATTCGTTTTCTGCTAATCAGGTACGCTTAAAATAAAAGAAGATATTTGAAACGTCCACGAAGCATGAAATCAGTCCCCATGATGCATGAACCCCTCTATGTTTATATTTTCCTTTCGATATATATATATATATATATATATATATATATATATATTGTATATGTTCATATATTTGTTTCATGCATCGCACAATTAAATTGTTATGTGGAATTTGTGAGTCAATGTATAAAATTAAATTAGAAGCAAATATGGGTGTTCTAAACCCTAGGTTCGAAATAATTCGGTATTTTTGGTCTTACCGTGGGATGGCATCACCCTAATGCCCTTGGACTACCTGCGCAGCCCCTGTTGGGCTTGCTGCTCCATAACCACGGGCCTGCAACCCTGGTTTCTTGGTTCACTGCCCGCAAGCCTCGTTTGTTGGCCCCCTGTGTCACGGTTGCAGCAAACCGAAGCAAGCCTATGTGGCTGGGCTTCCTGCACTAAATCAAAGCCAACCTTCTTGCGTTGGGCTTTGCGTGCACCCCTAACCCACAGGCCAGCATTTGCTGGACTTACCCGTGTCCTTCCCTCTGTCCAATTTCGAAACCCAGCTTGCGGCTGGGGTTTCCTCCCTTCACTGTGGCCTGCAGACCACTCCAAGGTCATTTTTTGGCCTATTATTATTTGGACCCGTGGCCTGTAGCCACCCCGAGGGTTGCTCTTAGCAACCAACCCTTGCCTTTTTTATCACGGCACTAAGCCCAAATTTTTTTGGGGCTATATTTTCGATCCAATAATATTATTTAGCTTCTACAATCGACCCCATATGGCCCGATTTATTGATTTAATTAAAAGTGACCTATAGTCCATTAATCTGATAATGAATCCAAAATTATTGACCTGAAGATCACTTTTGGACATTAACGATTCAATAATTTATTTTTATACTTTGAACCATCACATACTTTCTTAGTAACGAAGCTCTCACACTTGAGTTCCCGAAGAACCTCAAATCCACTACATTTAGTTAGTATATTGCATTCTGTGTTTCTTGCAGGAACCTCTCATTATGAACTAATTGTTCATAAAAACGAAATTGAACCTGTAGTTTCAAATTTAGGGACTTTGAAACCTGAAGTTTTCATTCAAAAGATACCACATGAAACCTGTAGTTTTCATGCATAAATTAAACCAATACATGTCTATAGAACCTGTATGTTCTACGATATATGTCTATGGCTTACCATATGACTAATCACGTTTTCTCCCTCCGTTTTAGGGACATGTCGAACTTGAACAAGCTTGATTTCTCCGCTCTAGAAGTCTCCGGAAGAAACTATCTGAAGTGGGTTCAAGACGTGAAGCTCCATTTAACTGCAAAAGGCATTAGAGCCACCATTGAGACACCTATCGCCGACAAACCTATTGACGAAGCTCAGAAGGCTACTGCAATGATCTTCATTCAAAGACACATCCATGACGCACTATAGACTGAGTATCTCGCTGAAGAGGACCCACGCACCCTCTGGCTTGCTCTAGCTGATCGTTTCGATCACCAGAAAGACATATACTTACCTGAAGCAAGACACGACTGGCAGCATCTTCGCTTCCAGGACTTTAAGTCCGTGAATGAATACAACTCTGAAGTTTGTAGAACCCGTTTTTTGTTGAAATTCCGCAAATTGGAACTAACCGAATCAGATCTCCTGGAGAAAACCTATTCGACCTTCCATGCCACCAATATTGTCCTGCAGCAACAATATAGGGCATATAAATTCACCAAGTTTTCAAATTTGATCTCTGTTTTACTTCTCGCTGAAAAGCGGAACCAGCTTTTGATGAAGAACCATCAAGCTCGACCGATTGGTTCGAACGCAGCGCATGAAGCGCATGCGACCTATTCTAACAGCCATAAACGACGAAAGAATCGTCGTGGCTGTAGCAATGGGCGGCGAGCCCCACCACGGGCCCAAGGTCAACATAGTGATGCACCTAAAGGAAGAATTGCGACCCATCAGCGTCCACCACTTGCCCCTAAGGTCCCAAACTTCAAGAATAAGGGCAAAGCTCCCGTTCAGGCTGCTTCTACTGAACTGGACATGTGCTATTGTTGTGGATCAAGAGATCATTGGTCACGCTTATGCCGAGCTTCCCCTGAGGCTATTGCCAAGTATCATTCCCGTCGTGAGTCTAACTTTGCACATGTGGATCATCCAGAAGATGCAACTACATCAATAGAGATATCGGATTTTCAGAAGGCGTCAGCGCCTATGGATGAATGAATAAGACATGTTTTTAGGGTGTTTACCCCTAGTGGCCGAATCCACTAGGAGCAAGGTTCTAAAAAACGCTAGGCGCTAGTCGGGCGGCGGGCTAGCGCCTAGCGCCTAAGCGGATTTAGGTAAATTTCTTGTATGTAAATAAGTGCATATTGACACCTAAAAAAAAAAACTATACTTGTATGGATAATAAAATAATGATAAAATGCAAATTAGGTACACTATTTCCATAAGTATTGGATGAACTTATAGTAAATCCATGATTTGCAAATTAGATACACCATTTCCATAAGTATACCACCATGAAACCAAAAAAGAAAAAAGCACACAATTAATAAAAAAAATATAAAAAAAAACCTCCTAGGACCGCCTAGGGCCGCCTAGCCGCCTAGCTCGCCTAGGCGCAACCCGATTTTTCAGCCCGATTTGCCCAAAAACGCCTTGGTTGCTAGGCCCCCAGCGCCTAGGGCATTTTTTAGAACACTGACTAGGAGTGGCAGGCCCTACCCCCCATATTTTGCTAGGTTTATGGTTTAATTTTGGACAATTTTTCTAAGTATTTGGAATAATTTGTTTGGTTTTGGTTTGTTTTGAATTATGGATTGTTATTTGAATGGATACTGTTTTCTTGAATTGCTTAATTGAATTAATGTACTTATATCTATGCATGTGACCAATTCAATCAATTTATTTCTAGGTATGTCTAGTGGGGAAGTTAGTTGTCTGGTAGATAGTGCAACTACGCACACCATCTTGCGTGAACGACACTAACTTAGTACCCAAGAAAGCTCATTTGACAACTCTCTCAGGCCCATCCAACCTGATTGAAGGATACGGAAAGGCACATATCATGTTATCTAATGGTACAATCTTGACCATTAAGGAGGCACTCTATTCTCTACGTTCCGAAAGAACGTTGCTGAGTTTTAGAGATATTCGAGATAATAAATATCATCTTGAAACCACTGAAGATAATGATTCTGAATTTCTTTGTATCACTTCGTACGAATATGGCCATAGCCATATTCACGAGAAGTTGGAACGTCTGCCGAGTGGGTTGTACATCATAACCATTTGCGGCATAGAAGCCCACAGTGTGGCCGACCCTATGCCTGAGTTCCAGGACACTTTGTTGCTTTGGCATGACCGTTTGGGACATCCTGGACGTGACATGATGCACTGTATCCTCAAATCTTCTCACGGGCATAAGTTACATCCCTATGTTGGAGTTTCACCATGCAAAGCGTGTTCTTTAGGGAAGTTGAATACTCAACCCTCCCATACAAAGATTATTCCCGACCCCCCTAAATTTCTTCAGAGGATTCAAGGGGACATTTGTGGACCAATCCAACCAACCTGCGGACCATTTAAATATTTTATGGTGTTGGTTGATGCATCGACAAGATGGTCACATGTTTGCTTGTTGTCTACACGCAACGCTGCGTTTGCTAAACTCCTAGCTTAAATCATTAAGCTAAGGGCTCACCACCCTGATTATCTGATTAAGTCGATTCGACTGGATAAAGCTGGAGAGTTTACGTCACAGGCTTTTGACGATTATTGCATGTCAGTAGGGATTGATGTGGAACATCTTGTGCCTCATGTTCACACCCAAAACGGCTTGGCAGAAGCTTTCATAAAGCGCCTTCAATTGATAGCTCGGACTTTGGTTATGAGAACCAAACTGCTGGTATCTGCCTGGGGCTATGCAATATTGCATGCAGCTATGTTGGTCCGTTTGAGGCCCACCGCTACTCAACCACATTCACCGTTACAGTTGGTCATTGGATACGAGCCTGACGTCTCGTATTTACGGGTGTTTGGGTGCGCCATTTATGTACCAATAGTGCTGCCGCTACGTACCAAAATGGGTCCTCAGAGAAAAATGGGAATCTATGTCGGTTATGATTCGCCATCAATTGTTTGCTACTTAGAACCCTTGACAGGAGATCTCTTTACCGCACGTTTTGCGGATTGTCACTTTTATGAGACAGTCTTCCCATCGTTAAGGGGAGATAAGCATGCTAACATTCCTGTAGAACGCCACGAATTGTCGTGGTATGCTCCCACTATGTCTCATTTAAATCCCCGCACTGCCCAGTCTGAAACTGAGGTGCAACGAATTATAGATCTTTAGAGCATTGCTCAAAGCATGCCGGATGCTTTTACTGATCTAGCTAAGGTGACAAGATTACATATACTCGCTGCAAACACACATGCAAGGATATATGTACCCCGCGTATGTCAACAACCCGCTTGGGAAGGCCAGACCGTCACCGAAGGTGGGGATGCCGCAACTTCCACGTGACAAGGTACATTGGTGGCTAGCCAATCATCTAGTCCGACCCTGAAGTGTGGCAGACCCCTTGGTTCAAAGGATTCACAACCCTGGAAGACGAAAATGGCACCAACCAGTGAGCCTAGTTTGAATCCGACCATTGTTCACTCATCCGTTCCAACGCATGAGGTTATTCTAGATTACGGTGATGCTTCAGTTGAAACATGTCGACCTCCTGAGAATCGTGAGATTTTGGTCCACTACACAGTATTGGATGAGGTTTGGAATAGGAATGAAATGATCGTCGACGATGCATTCACGTACGCAGTAGCTACCGACATCATGCTTAGCGATGTGCTTAGCGATGACATTGAACCATGTTCCGTCGATGAGTGTCAACGTAGAATCAATTTGTCATACTGAAAACAAGCAATCCAGGTCAAACTCGATTCGCTCGCAAAACGTAAAGTGTTTGGACCTATTGTTCCTACACCACCACGCGTGAAGCTTGTTGGCTACAAGTAGGTTTTCGTGAGGAAGCGTAATGAGAAGAATGAAATAGTGTGATACAAAGCATGCCTCGTAGCGCAAGACTTCTCTAAGCGCCCATAGATTAATTACGAGGAAACGTATTCTCCCGTAATGGACGTTATAACGTTCCGTTACCTAATCAGTTTGGTAGTTTCTGAAAAACTGAATACGCAGCTTATGGACATGGTAACCGCTTATCTCTATGGGGATCTACATACGGAAATTTACATGAAAGTTCCAGAAGGACTTTCATTGACTGGTTCAAATAGTTCTAGACCATTGAACACTTTCTCAATTAGGTTGAGGAGGTCACTCTACGGATTGAAATAATCCGGGCGAATGTGGTATAACTGTCTGAGTGAATATTTGACAGGTCAGGGTTATGTGGATAACGAACTATGCCCATGCAAGTTCATAAAGAAGTCACATTCCAGATTTGCAATCATTGCAGTTTATGTTGATGACATGAATCTCATTGGGACTCCAGCGGAGCCTGAGGAAATTGCTACACATTTGAAATCAGAATTTGAGATGAAAGATCTTGGGAAAACTCGATACTGTCTCAGCTTGGAGATCGAGCATTGTCCAGATGAAATCCTAGTACATCAATCGAATTACACCCAAAATGTGTTGCGTCGTTTTAATGAGGATAAAGCGAAGCCTTCGAGTACACCCATGGTCGTTCGAACTCTAGATGCTAAACGAGATCCCTTCCATCTAAAGGAGGATGAGGAAGAGATTTTGGAACCCGAAGTTCCTTACCTAAGTGCAATAGGGGCTTTATTGTACTTGGCTTAGTACATTAGACCCGACATCTCATTCGCTGTGAATCTATTGGCTAGATACAGCCCACACGCAGGCACTGGAATGATGTTAAAGACATTTTCCGCTACCTCAAGGGTACTACGGATTTAGGCTTGTTCTATACCCGCGAATCTCCGAATGTTGCCGCCCTCTATGGTTCTTAGATTGATTCTCGCCTTGTTGGTTACGCAGATGCTGGATATCTGTCTGACCCACATAGAGCACGTTCTCAAACGGGCTATGTCTTTATCGTTGGAAACACCGCTATATCTTGGAGGTCTACCAAGAAAACGCTAGTTGCGACTTCGTCTAACCATGTTGAGATTCTCGCCCTGCATGAAGCATCGCGTGAATGCTTTTGGTTGAGAGAAGTTATGGAACATATTCGAAGCAGTAGTGATCTTACATCAGTCGTTGACTTTCCTATGACGATCTTTGAAGACAATGCAGTATGTATCGGGCAGCTGAAGAAGGGATACATCAAAGGAGACAATACCAAGCACATAGCGCCGAAGTTCTTTTACTTACACCAACAGCAGCAGCATTAGAACAATGAAGTCAAGCAAATCTGTTCCTAGGACAACCTGGTCGATCTCTTCACCAAGTCATTGCTTAAGTCTACATTTCAGAAGCTCGTCCAAGGAATTGGTATTCGTAAATTATCTGAGTTATGTCTAACTCAGGGGGAGTATCTAGAAACATACTCACATGATCTTAATGTACTCTTTTTCCTACGATTAGGAGCATTTTTCCCACTGGGTTTTTGCTACCTAACTAGGTTTTAACGAGGCACCCATCCTGGGATGATCATACTCCGTTGAGTTCACTACCTCCGTCCAATTTGACGAGTGTTTTAGACATTATGCATATTTTCTTACTTTTCTCCTTAGTCTATGGGTTTTGCCTATCTTGGGTTTTACCATAGCAAGGTTTTTGTGAGTTTTTGCATATGCATACTTCAAATTAAATTTGAGACTCGCGATCACCCATTGTGCCGATGACTTCATCAAACTATTCTACCTTATCTGCTGAAGATCTGATGCGATGGTTCGTTGAGTATTTACACACTCAAGGGTGAGTGTTGCAGTCATATTTAGAATAGGAATGTGATTGTGTAAATCCTAGAGAATATGGGAATGTATCTTATATTCCTATTAGGAGTAGATTACCTATTGTAATCCTAAAGGGAAATGTTTTACCCTTCCTGGTACTATAAATAAAGGCACAATGGGGTGAATCAAACACACCTCACAATTAAATCAATCTCTCTTCTCTCTCAATATTGCCGAACCCCTCTCTCTCTAAACCCTATATCGTTCAATCAAATAGGCCTACAACAATATGCTCTTTATATATGGATATATATATATATATATATATATATATATATATATATATATATTTCTTGATCGGCTATATGATCATTTTTCTCTCCGGA
The DNA here is from genome assembly GCA_024362995.1 of Heteromeles arbutifolia. NCBI lineage: Eukaryota > Viridiplantae > Streptophyta > Magnoliopsida > Rosales > Rosaceae > Heteromeles > Heteromeles arbutifolia. Next base: position 11,808,348 of record JANCRC010000020.1, read on the forward strand.
AACGGAAACAGTACAAAACCAAAGTTGTCCTGTTTTTATTTTGAGGAATGCTAGATACTTATTCCATTTACCTTTTCTTTAATGTCTTTCCCACTCAGCTTTTGATATGTGAACTCCACTTACATTTGAAACTAAAATTTTAATATTTTGAGAATACAAATCATTCTTTCCCTTTTTACCCTTATAATAAATCTAACAAATGTAAAATAATCTTCTTAAAAAATAATGAATAATTAAAATTGGGCTCGGCCACCTTTCTCTCTTGGACCTACTTAAATCTTTGGAGTAAAACTCAAATTTTAGGTTCTAAATTTACCTTAACACTTTCCAACTCTTGGGGCAAATATGAGTTTTAACCTGAAACTCATTTTTGGGGCAAATTTAGTCCAGAATTCCCCCGAGTTAAAATGTAATATGATCAAATCCAACGATAAAAAAAAAAAATCTAATGGTCTAAATTTAAATATAATGGCTAAAGTAATTTAAAAGTATTATTTTATGTGTTTCATATTCTTTTATAGTGTTTCACAAGTTTCATGGTGTCGGTTTAGTGATTTTTCAATATTTATCAGAATCTAAATATTTTTAGGTTAAAATATTCATAAAATTAAGGGTAAATTACACAAAACTACCTCAACTATAGGTCGAATGACACTATCATACCTCATCTTTAAAAAATGACAATGTCATACCTTATCTTACGAATTTGTTCTAATGTCAAACCTCCGTCAATTTTTCTATTAAATGCTGACGTGGCTAGAGACGGGGCCCCCTCAAGAATATGATTGGGTTAAAAAATAATTAAATATTAAAAAATTAAAAATAAAATTATTTTTTTATATAAAATTGTGGGATCCACCTCTACAAACCCTTTCCCACCCGTCCCCCCAACCTTCCTCCACCCGTCTCCCCCGTTCCTTTCTTTTCTGACAAAAGCACTAACCCAGTCCTCGTCTCCGGCTACCCTATCTCAACCTCTCTTCTCCGACGAAACTCAACATCTCTCGTAGGGACCTCGTCAAACCATCTTCCAATATAGCAATCTCTTCGTCATTCCACCCCCTCATCCCTCTGACAAATCTGAAGCCGCCGTCAGGCTTCCCGAAATGCGAGGCCATTCCATGTGACCAACTCGAAGTCGCATTCCAGGCCATCAAGCTCTAGATCGCCGACCGAGTAGTTTTGCTGGTCAAAAACTCCTTTGATGAGGACGCAGAGCTCCGCAATTTGACGAACCTCGAGGAATGGCTAGGGTTTCACGACTCCGTTTTGGAGGGAGGGAAGGTGAAAAAATTAAGAAAATCATCCTCCTCCTAGTGCACATGGAAGGTTTGTCCGTGATGGTCTCTCTGCAACTCATGAGATGCAAAGCCCTGCCACTCCTTCAAGGTATCCAAAAAGTTTTCGAATTTCAAATTTCTGTGAAATTTTAGAACTTTTTGGCTTCTGGGTTCTGTTTTTGGCGTGGATTTGTTACTGAATTTATTGGTTTTTTTTAATGCGGATTTGTAATTGAATTTATTCGTTTTGGGGGCATATATGGGTTTACATGTAATGTGCGCTGAAATTTTGATGAATTTTGCAATTTTTATAGTCTTGAATGTTACATGGTGTTGTTTCATGTTTTAGGTGAAGGAAATTTGATTGTGTTTGAGGAGGACGAGGAAGAAGGGGGACGGAGGAGGGAGTGAAGGAAGACGAAGGAAATGACTGGCGTTCTGGAGAGAAAAGGAGGAGAGATTTGTTCGATCCCATTTCCCCTTTGAAATCCCATTTCCATTTTTATTTCCCAGATTTGTCAGACAGTGGAGGGAGTGAGGGAAGACGAAGGAGATGACCGGCGTTCTGGGTTTTGTTTTTGGTAGGGTAGCCGGAGACAAGGACTGGGTTGGTGGTTTCATCGGAGAAGAAATGAATAGGGGAGATGGGTGGAGGAAGGTTGGGGGCCGGGTGAGGAAGGGTTTGTAGAGGTGGATCCCACAATTTTATATAAAAAAATAATTTTTTTTTAATTTTTTAATATTTAATTATTAAAAATATATTTAATTATTTTTTAATCCAGTTGGATTAGTGAGTGGGCCTTGTCTTTAGCCACGTCAGCATTTAACAGAGAAATTAACAGAAAAATTGACGAAGGTCTGACATTGGAACAAATTCGTAAGATGAGGTATGACATTGTCATTGTTAAAAGATGAGGTATGATAATGTCGTTTGACCCATAGTTGAGGTAGTTTTGTGTAATATACCCTAAAATTAAATTAGGATAGTCTATATACCTTTTTTTTTCAAGTTACTTTAAGAAAAAAATTATCCTAAATTTATTCTTTAATAATCACGGACTAAAAATTTAACCCAAAAGGGGTTGGAGGAAAAATTGTTTCTTAGTTAAAAATTTGGGTAAATTACACAAAACTACCTCAACTATGAGTCGAACCACAATCTCATACTCATTTTTTAAAGATTATAATGGCCTACCTCATCTTACGAATTTGTTACAATGTCAAACATCCATCAGTTTTTCTACTAATTCTTTGTTAAATGTTGATGTAGCTTAAGGCGGGGCCTACTCCCTAGCCTAACTGAATTAAAAAATAATTATACATTAAAAAATAAAAATAAAATCATTTAAATATTCTACTCTTCTTCCTTACGCGTCTACCCCAACCTGTCTCCCCCTACCTTCCTTCACCACCAAGACCAAAACCCACTTCCCCACCGCCGCCCTCACCTGATAATCACCCTTTTCGATGCCAAGGAGGCTGACGATGGCTTCATCTGCAGCTCTTAGAGCTAGCCCCTGTTCATGTGCAACGTGGTCCGCCACGATGGCGGCGTTGGTAGCGCACAAGGCATCAAACCCAGTTTTGGAAAGAGCAATGCTTTGGTGGGTCCCTGGTGGATGACGGAAAGGGTGCTAAGGATGACACCGTTGTATAAGGTGGAGTCGAAATTAGCCCTCCATTGAGCAGAATTCCGTGGTCGATGCCTAGCTCGTCCCTGGGAAGCTCGATCTGGAGGAATCTAATCTCGTTGCAATTCTTCAAGACTTGGTTCGGCGAGTGGTGGGTGATGCCGGATTGGTCGAGGATGTTGTTGTCGGGGGCGGAGGAATCTGGGTCATCGACAGAGAGGTCCTTGACATCACCAATCTCGTTGAAGATGAGGATGAAGAGGGAGTTGGAGAGGCGATCGAAGTGGTCGTCGTCGATGGAGAGTAGGGTTCTGGGAAGACATGACATATTGCAGGTTGCAAAGAGGGATTTTAGAGAGAAAAGGGGATGGGGGAAGAAATTGTGGTAGGAGGAGAAATATCCACATAGGTTATTAGGCTTCTTGTTTAATCATTTTACGATGCCTGGAGGAGAGAGAGTGTGGTGAATGAAGGTTGGGGAGACGGGTGAGGAAGGTTTGTGGGTGTGGATCCCACAGTTTTATATAAAAATATGGGTTAATCTCTGTTTACTACCCTCATGTTTCGTGGTTTTTAACATTTAGTACATCAAGTTTTTTTCGTCCCAGAGTCATACCTAAAATGTAAATTTTGGGACAGTCTCATACATTCGTTAGTCAAACTGAGTATTCCGTTAACTGATGACATGGTGCCCACGTGGACAATGACTGGGCGCCACATGTCAATAAAGGTCCCACGTGGATATTAAAAAAAAAAAAATTACAAAAAAAAAGAAAAAAATATTTGGGTTCGTCCCTCTCGACCCCGTCCTCATTCTCCTTCCCTTCTCTTCCCCGCACATCCACCCATTCCCCTCCTCTGCACTCACCCCTACCGGTCACCACCTCCACGGGACCATCGACACCGTCGTTGCGAAAACCACCATCGCCAGCCGACCCGATAGGATCTCGAAATCCTGGCTCTTCTTTGAGCTCTCGAGGTACTCCGACAGCGTTGCGTCGTTTCGTCCTTCGTCTTCATCACCATGACCAGATCCGAGCCGTACGATTGAACACGGCCTCGAAGTACTTTGCGATTTGCTGCATTATCTTTCGCTTTGGGTTGGGGTCGATGAGTTGTTGGCTCCGTTGCTGTCGGTGGGTCTCCATGATTGCCTCAATCTTGAGGAGATTCAAATTCAGGTTGAAGGGGATTGCAGGGGAAGGCACAGACCCACGCAGCGAGATTTTGGGTTGAGCTGCCTCACAGGCTATCCTTGCCTGCCCAAGATGAAGTTGGATTGTGGTGACACGGTGGGTTATGCACTGACAGCCTCGCCAGGACAGATGGACCTTAGCCTTTGGGAGAGCTTCTTCCTGACTGGGATTGAAAGCTTAGCCCAGAAACTTTTTTCTTTTCTTTTTTAAATTGAGTGGATCGGGGGTTGAGGGAGGAAGATGGTTGGATTTGCAGTGGAGGCCGAGAAGGGAGGGAGAAGGAATGGACGGTCGGGGTTTTGAGGAAGAAGAACCTCTTATTTTTTTGTAATTTTGTAATTTTTATTTATTTTTAATATACACGTAGGACCTTTATTGACACGTGGCGTCCAATCATTGTCCACGTGGATGCCACGTCATCAGTTAACGGAATACTTAACAGTTTGACTAACGGATGTATAAGACTGTCCCAAAATTTACATTTTAGATATGACTCTGGAACGAAAAAAACTTGATGTATTAAATGTTATAAACCACGAAACATGAAGGTAGTAAACAGAGATTAACCCTAAAAATATTTAAAAGATTTCATTTTTAATTTTTTGATATTTAATTATTTTTAAAAAAATATTTAATTATTTTTTAATTCGTTGGATTAGGGGTGGATCTATCTCAAGCCACATCAGCATTTAACAGAGAAATTAACATAAAAAATGACAGAGGTATGAAATTACAATAAATTTGTAAGATGAGGTATGACATTGTAATCTTTAAAAGATGATGTATGAGATTGTGGTTAGACCCAAAGTTAAAGTAATTTTGTGTAATTTACTTTAAAAATTTTGGACTTTAACCCAAGAGTTATGGTCTTACCGTCTTCCCCAACCCGTCTCTACCACTTCCTTCCTCATCACATCAGTCGCCATGGCTCACTTGTCACCACCACCACCAGGATTCCAATGAACCAGATTTTAGTGGGAACCTCAATCCCCATCTCTCTCACCTCCGCCATGATTTCCTCACTCACACCCCACTCCCCAAAACTCATTCTTCCTATTCTCCAACTTGCCCAACCCCTCATCGCTTTGCCTCTGGGCTGCCCCAATTGAATTGGTGCGGGTCTTGTTTTGGGCTTTCGTAGAGCTTTTGAGGTGCATAAGCCTTAGCCTCTCGAGAAGTAATGAGTGCTACAGGGGTTGGGTATCTTCGTCTTGAATTCAGTCGTACCGGCGGGTCTGGCGATGGCTGTTATGGCTGTGGCAATGCAAAGAGGCCTAAACCTAAAACTTAGTGGGTTTTGGCAGTCTTAGAGACGGAAAACTTGATTAGTTTGCGATTTAAATTTTTTAAATCTTATAACTTAAACTAGACAAAGAGATCTATAAAGAGGGAGGTCTCTGGAGAGGGAGAAAAATGAGAGAGATGAGGAAAGAAAGTAAGAGATGATTGAATGAAAGAGAAAGAAGAGAGAGGATCAGATGAGATAGAGAGGAAGATGAGTGAGAAAGAACCGAGATAATGAAGAGAGCGGATTAGAGGAGAGACGAAAAGGTAAAAAAAAAGAGGAGAGAGAGAGAGAGAGAGAGAGAGAGAGAGAGAGAGAGATTTGGAGTGAGGGGGGAGGAAGAGAAAATGAGTGAACGAGAGATTTGGAGTGAGATGGGGGATAAGAGAAAATGAGTGAATTTAAGTTTAAAAACTCTAAAAACTCACTTTTTATGTTTTTAGGGAATATACTATATTTTTGAGTTAGTCTTGAGTTCAATTTTTGAAAATAGTCATACCAAACACGTTTTTAAGGCCTAATACTTGAAAATTGTTTTTGAGTTAAAAAAGTTAGATTCAAGTAGAGTACCAAACAAACCATAAACTTTTGGTTTTAAGTATAAATATTGTCCATGTGTGAAAAGCAGAGTGGGAAAGGCAAAAGGAGAAGGTAAATGGAGAAGGCAATTAGCATGTCCATTTATTTATTTTTAAATTTTCGTAAGAAAACAAACTTTATAGTAACCAACCTGAAACAATTACATACTATATGTGGATGCTGAAATGAACATCCTCTAAAAACTTAGCACACCATGCTAAAAAAAAAAAAAATTGAGTCCACCAACCCAGTGGAGAGCTTGTATTTAAATAGCACTTTCCATGCGAACACTCACAGGCCATTGCCGAACCTGAATGCCGGAAACTTTGGACGAAGTGTGGAACGATTCATGTCGGAAAAAAGGTGTTTTACACCACCCCTTTGCCCTCCCTCTCCTTTTGTTATGTTTGGTGACTTTCTTTGCAGTGTGGCTGTGGATGTGGTTCTTGGTAGATTGATCTTGTTGAACACTCTCGGATCTAATTTTTTGTCTGGGGTGATGGCTTCCCTCAGGGATAAGGCGATTGAGGCTGTGAATTAGTTTCTGCGGCTTCAGTTTAGGTTTTTTTGTTGTTGTTTATCTTTGCTGCCTACGGACTTAAATTTGTGTGTACCTCCCGTTGTATCTTGGGTTGTAGTTCTCATTTTGCTTGTGCCTTATTACTCTTTTATCTCACTTTTATTTCGTATGGGTTTTGTGTTTTGTTTGGATTTGGACGATCTATAACATTTGTAATTTTCCCTTTATCTCTGATGAAGTTTGTTTCCTGACCTAGAAAACAAAGGTAAGATTTTACTATCTCATTAGTAGTTGTTATGCATTAAAAACTTGGCCTCTTTCTTTTAGAAATATGAATGGTACATCTTCTGAAAAATAAAGGATAGTGATTTCAATATACCATTTTTCATCTTGTGCACACTTTATTAATTTTTTTTTTTTTTGAGAGGAAACACACTTCATTGAAACAAGACAGGATCAACAAAGCAGCAGCAGGAGAGCCTACAAGAGGCTAACAACAAAGGCAGAGCCTGAACAGGAAACTACAGTGCGGGGCTTACAATTAAGAGGACACTTCCACCTTGCGAAAGCGTCACCCCAGCACCAAAAGAACAAAAGAGACTTAGTGAGGACAAGGGAGGCTGTCATTGTTTAGGACGAACACCAACGAAGATGGGGGTCGAACAACCCAAACAGAATCACTCATCTCCGACGAATTATGCAACGCCAAAACGTGCGCTGCTTCATTAGCTGATCTCGGAACCCAAGACCAACGACAACTCTAAAAAGAACTCCCTAACAATCGGATCTTCTCCAATGTAGGGGAAGCCTCCCAGCTATCACCAACAGAACTAGAAAGACAAGAAATGACTTCTGAAGAGTCCAATTCAAAAATGACCTCCTGTAAACCAAGCTCAGACCCCAACCTGCACCCATGAAACAAGGCAAGGGCTTCCGCAGCGATTGCAGAGGGAGCACAAATAGGATAACGCGCAGCTGCAACAAATCTTCCTTCAGCAGCTCGCACCACCACCTCAGCGAAGCCGCGTTGAGAGACCATCGACCAGCTAGCATCCATATTTATCTTAACCCAAGGATCAGTCGGAGCACACCAAGAAGCAACCCGAGGAGCAGAAGCAATACTTGTCACACCACACGGTTCGAAGCCAGATTTAGCCATAAAAAAAGAACTAAGGGCAGCTGAAATTTTTAGAAGAACTGAAACCAGGTTCAAATGAGCCTTATTAAAAACAAAATCACAACGAGCTTTCCAAATGAACCAACAAGTGAAAGCAATGTAAGATTGGACCCAATTCCTGCTTGAAGCCGATCCAAATGTTGGCGAAAACACATCCTTGCACCACCCACCCCACGAAGAAATAGCTTCACCATCCACTTTGTAAGAGAGTGCACCGCCAAACCAGATAAGGCGAATCCATGTACAAAGGAGGAGGAGATGCTCAATAGATTCATCCTGGCATAAACAGATAGGACACTCAGGGGAAGGGGCAGATTTACGGCGAAAGAGAGTAGCTCGGTTGGGAAGCCCACAGTGAACAGAGATCCAAATAAAGTGCCAAATCTTAGGATTCACCCCAATCTTCCATAAATGTTTCCAAAAAATAGGAGGGAGTTGATTATTTAAAGTAGGGCTAAACCTCATCTCTTCCACAGCACTGCTTCGTAACCACTTGTACCCTGACTTAACCGAGTAGGTACCCTTCTTGTTTGGAGCCCACACCAGCCTATCCTTGCGACCTAAAACACCAATGAGAGTAGCCTCAATAGCCCTTTGATCCGCTTCAGAGAGAAAAGCTTGCAAAAAAGCAATATCCCAACTACCAGATGTCGGGCAAATTAGTGAAGAAACTCTGAGATTTAGCGAGACTCTCTGCTGTCCCATAGGCTGAGGGTGTCCCGAAGGAATCGAGGGCAGCCACCTATCACTCCATACCTTGACATCCTGCCTTCCCATGATTTTCCAATGGGACCCCCTATGAAGCAAATCTCTAACTGAGAGAAGACTAGCCCATGCCCATGAAGCTCGACCACCCATTCTAGCCTCCAAAAAAGAACAGTGAGGGAAGTAGCGAGCTTTGATCACACGAGCCCATAGAGAATTTGGGTTCAGTTACCAATCTCCAACATTGCTTCATAAGTAAAGCTTTATTGAACTCTTGAAAATTCCGGAAGCCCAAGCCACCCCGAGATTTTGGTAGCCCAAGAATAGACTTTTGAACCCAATGAGTTTTTCGAACCCCATCCTTGCTCCCCCACAAAAAATTCGGAACCAGAGAATCTAGTTCATGACACACAATGGCCGGAAACTTAAAAATATTCATTGGGTAGGCAGGAATGGCTTGGACCACAGCTTTAATTAGGATTTCTTTCCCCGCTCGAGATAAAGAAATCTGTTTCCATCCTTGGAGCTTTTCCATCACACGCCCCTTTACATAGGCTAAACCTCTTTTTTTTGAACGCCCCCATATAGCAGGGTTACCCAGATACGCACTCGGGTTATCAACCACCTTCATACCCAGGATACTGCCCAAAAGAGTAGAACTGTCAACAGGAACATTGGCGCCAAAGAAAACACTCGACTTATTAAGGTTCACTTTTTGACCCGATACCTCACAATACAAATTAAGGATTTGGATAATATTGCGTCAATTCTTCTCATTTGCTCTCAGAAATAGGAGAGTATCATCCGCAAAGAACAAATACGAAATAATCGGTCCGGAGACACCGAACCTTACACCCTCCAGAAGATTATGATCCACCGCATCCTGAATCATCCGGGAAAGAACTTCTCCAACCAAGATAAATAAGTAGGGTGAGAGAGGGTCTCCCTGTCTGAGACCCATTGAAGGACTAAACTTCATGCTAGGTTGTCCATTTACAAGAACATTAAACTGGACCGAAGACACACACCCCATTATGATCTTCCGCCAAGCACCACAAAAACCCATTCTTTCCATAACCGCATCAAGAAAATCCCACTCCACCCTATCATAGGCCTTTTCCATATCAAGCTTTATGCCCATCTCGAACTTACCCTTTGTTTTTCTCCCTTTCAGGAATGGAAAAGTTCATGGGCAATCCCAATACTGTCTTGAATTTGACGACCCGCCACAAAAGCATTTTGGGTCGGGGAGATCAGATCTGGGAGGATCACATTCATCCTATTTGCAAGAACTTTTGATAAGATTTTGTAAGAATAGTTGCAGAGACTGATGGGCCTAAACTGAGTGACCATTTTCGGATTTGGCACCTTAGGGACAAGCACGATATAGGTGGAATTCAGGAAGCCCGGGTTAAGTGGCTCCTGAAGAAGCGCCTAGATCATCTTGTTAACAGTTTCCTTAACATCCTCCCAAAACTGTTGATAGAAGATTTCCTGAAAGCCATCCGGACCCGGGGCTCTTAACCCCCCCATTTGCATAACCGCTGTCTTAATCTCTTCATCCGAAGCCGGCTCAACTAGCATCAGATTCATCTCCGAAGAGATTGTGGGAATAATACAATCCAGAAGCGATCCCCATTCTCGTGGCCCGTCGGACTTAAAAAGCTTGGTAAAATGATTAACCACCAGCTCACATAACCGGTTTGGATGCTCCACCCAACGCCCCTGCTCATCCTTCAGTTTAAGAATTTTATTTCTTCGGCGTCTTTGCAGTGTGGATTGATGGAAGAATTTGGTATTTGCATCCCCATCCCTTAACCACCGAACTTTAGACCTCTGATGCCAAAAGCTTTCCTCCTGGGCTCGCAAATAATCAATCAGACTAGACTTCGCTTGAATTTCCTCGAAGTTCGAGCTCCAATCCTTTTGAAGATTGTCGAGTTGATCCATAAGCATGCCAATTTGCTGCAATCTCCCCCTGAATTTCTGATTACTCCATCTAGGTAAGTCAGATTGGCAGTCTCTGATCTTTTTCACCCACTGCCTTAGAGCACCCCCATTCAGGTTACGGGCCCAACACTTATGTACCAAATCCCGACACTCCTCCTCTTTGGCCCAAAAAGCCTCAAAACGAAAGAGCTTTTTACCTTTTACTCCATCCGGGACATGCTTAACAATGATCGGGCAGTGGTCAGATGCCATAACTGTACCATGCAACACCGAAGAATTGGGCCACATGTCCTGCCAAAGGTCATTTATAAGGGCCCCGTCCAACCGCTCTTCAACCCATTCACCATTTCTTCTGCCTCTCCAAGTAAAAGCCGGACCATTAAAGCCCAAGTCAAACAATTTCGAAGAATGCATAAAAGTCTCCAAGAATCTTGGTCGATTGTACAGAACCTCAGCTCCACCTGATTTCTCGTGGTCCCAAAGGAAATCATTGAAATCTCCTCCACACAGCCAAGGAATATCCGAAGGGGTAAAGTGATTGGACATCCAACCCCAGAAAGCCTCCTTTTCAACCGCAAAGGGAGTTCCATACACCCCTGTAATTCGAATCCATTGTTGCTCCCCTATAAATCTCAACATAGCATCAATCACATGATTTGAGGAGAATAAGATCTGAACCTCCATCGAATCGATCCACCATAAGCTCAGGCCCCCCGCTCTACCTATTGGAGGCACATTAAAGCCATTCAAGAACCCCATTCGCCTCCGGACACCATCGATTCGCTGATCAACCATTTTTGTTTCAGAAAGGAAGATCAACGAGGGCCGTTTATTCTTTGTGAGCCCATGAAGAGCTCGAACTGTCGTGTCCGACCCCAGGCCACGACAGTTCCAGAACAGATAACTTATGACTGACCTGCGGCTGTTGAGGGCCAGCCGCCACCACCCCTATTCTCGTTGTCCTCCCTTCCAACATCCATAACTTCTCTCCGTATCTCCCCTCTCTGCTGAGTGGCCCTTGATTCAGATAAATTCTCATTTGGAGCAAATATAGTTCTTTATATCATAAAGCAGTTTGTATTAATATTCATTTCCTTCCAAAATCCAGCAAAGTTTCTATTACTCGCCTCTCCACTTTCAGGACCTCTCCCTTTCTTATACAGCGATTTATTCATCTCCTCCTACTGTAATCTCTTTCTTCTTTTCAGGCCCCTCTCCATGAACTCCAGGCCCGAGGTTATCGCCTCTCTTCCTTCACCTGCTGCCTAGCAATTATGGGAAGATCACTTGTAGATTCGATTACCCCTGACATCCCTTCGTCTTGATTATCACTCCATAGAACTTGATCATTCGGCATCAGCGATCGTTGAACTCTGTGCCATTTCTTTCTCCCACGTGTTGCTGTTGACACCATGTGTTCTTTGTTCCTGAGCATGTTGATTGTCTCCTCAATCTGTGTGGATCGTGCTTCACCCTAGTTGAGGCCGGGGTAATTGGCTGAGACCTCACCATACCACCCTTTCGTTGTTCCCCTTTCCAATGCTGAGAGACCTCACACTCTCCACAATCTCCCTAACCGGCGGTGCATTAGTCTATTCACCATACCCAGCTGTCTCTCCATGCGTCACTTCAAAAATGCATTCAGTATTGACATGACCTATCCGTCCACACCGATAGCAAAAATCCTGTAGCTTTTCAAAACGAAACTCCACCCAAGTTTCTTTATTCTGGTCCATCCGAAGCCAACAACCATTGAGAAGAGGTTTATTTGTGTCAATAAGAAGTCTAACACGCAGAAAACCTCTAGCTTTACCTGGGTCCTCCATTGCTATAAACTCCCTAACCTTTTTAGTTAGCCGTTTGATGTTTTGTAGAGACACAAAGCACATTGGGATTCCACGGATCTGAACCCAGAAAGGAACATTTTCCAACACTATTTCCTCCAAAGCAAGATTCGAAGGCCATTGCTTGATTGAAAAGATCTTCTTCATCACTGCCTATGGAGCTTGTTCCAATAGTTTGGATGCCATACTTTCATCCTTAACTGATATCGTAAAAATATTGTCCTTGACCCATTTAATTTCGACCCTTCCATACTCCTTCCAGGCCGATTTGATAATATTCCTAACTCCCCATCTGTTAACCACCTTTCTTGTCAATACCTTGCCCACCAATTGAACTCCCGATTCCATAATCGAGAGATGCATGGACTGCTCCAGTTGTATCACCAGCTCCTTCATACCTCTGTTTTCCATCTTCAATCTAGCTCCGTAAGCAGATATAGCACCTCCGAGTACACAACTTTGTAATTGGTTTGAAAAACTGCTGTACTTTTTGTTCCCAGCAGGTAATTCCTTTTGCCAAGCCAAGGCAAGTAAGATTACCATAAATGAAGGTAGTTGGATGTTTCTGTGAGTTACCCCCAAATAGAACTGGAGGGAATGAGTAATTATCCTCCACCTACTTCTTTTTCCAAGCAATTTACTTCTAAGGCTTACCAGTGTCCGCATTAATCAGCCGCACCAACCTAGATACATTCAGAAAAACAACTCCCACAATTTACTCCCTCTCATCTCCTAGCCCTTTCGGGTAGGTGAGAAATAAAGGATCCCCTATACAGGATCTGGGTCAATAAATAGAGCACAACCACTTAGATCAGCTCAGGGTAATCAATAACTTTCTATCCCCAAAAAAAAAACCAAAAAACCCCTAATATCAGAGTCTGACAGCTAGAGACACGCTGCAACGAGTGAGGCTCGAAGATAAGGTTACGAATAGAAGCCCCAATCAGACACAATAGCAACTAGAACCAGCTTCAATCAGACCAATAAGACAAACCTAAATAGCAATCACAAAAAACCACAACACCTCCAGCAAAGAAACTCCAACAAATCAAGGAAACAACACTGAGAAGAACATTCACAACCAGCCCCAAAAGCTCAACAAATGAAATTGGCTAAGCAAAGGGAATACCCACTCACCCTAAACGAAGAAGGACGAAAGGAAAGATCTTACACGCACACCGGCGGACCTCACGAGGAGAAAGATACTCCCACTGCGGAGAGAAGTTTCATTGCTTTTTAAGATAAATTCCACGTTATTAATTACTTTAATTTTTAAATTTAATGCTTAGGAAACTAGAAGCATGGGTATAAGGTAAGAAATAGTGTGAAAATTATTTTCCAAAATAAATAGTAGTTGCTGGAGGGTGGGGAAGAGAATACAGTTTTGGGAACAATATAAAAGGTCTAGATGGTGAACTGGTGGTATGAAACTGTTTTTGCTCACTCCCCTAACCCAAGATAATCATTATTTTTCCTTTAAAAACGTGTCACGTGTCTATATAACTGGCCATGACTTAATGCATTTAATTAAATTCTTATGAAAAAGAATAACAACTAAAAAACTTACCATTTATTCCTTAAAGAATATAAGAACACTATTTCACATCTATGAGAATGAGAAATTTTTAGTTGTAACGGGAACACGGGTGGTATACCACATGTTTTTATGTAAATGATGGGAAATTTTATTTTTAAAATTATTAACATTTTAATACACATATCCCACAATTTATATAGCGACACATGGTGTACCACCCTGTGTGACGGTCACATTAAAAAATCTCTCTATGAGAACGACGAAACCTTCCGCCCATTTGCCTCCCCAGAAAACCCTAAATTACAATCGCCATAGCCGCCGACTTCTTGCCATGGCTTGGGGTCGGTAGCAGTCCATCTTATCTCCCTCTAGCTTCTCTTTCCTTCTTCCTTCAGCCTTCCTTCTCCTTCTATTCACTTCGCTGCCCCATTTCCCCATCTCTCAGCATTCAATGCGTTTTCATTTCTCCTTCCCCGTTCTTCTCTCCCACCATTTTGTGTATAGCTGTCACATGGCTTCGCGTTTCTAATCAAGATTCTCAAGGTCTCTTTCTTGATTTGGGATTGATTCAGGATTAGGTTTGGATTACGTCTGATGGTGGGTTAGAGCCACTTCCGTCTTTCTGATTCAGAGTAATGATACACTCATCAACTAGGTGCCACCTTCTGCACCTAAATCTGTTGCACAACCACCTGCGCCGAGCAAACGTTATGTTGCACAGCCTTGGGTGTGCTAATCTGGGGGTTGCATCGCTTGGGCCGACTTATTTTGGCGATCCCGCCTACTTGTGGATTTTAGATTTGGAAACTCCGGCTTGGTTTGGAAAGTTCGCAGCTCCGCTGTCTTATTGATGATGTATATACTAATTTGTGCAAGGTCATTGCGGGTGGTTTTTTATTTTTTATTTTTATGGAGTTTCCTAACCCTCAATTGGAATTAGCCGACATATGGTTCCCTTCTGAAAGTAGTTTGGTTCACTGTTTTAAAAATCCCCGCCTAGGCACTAAGCAACTGGCCACCGTCCTCGATTAATCCCTAAGCGTTTGAAAATTAAAAAATGGCACCTAGACCTGCTTAAGACCCACCTAGCCTGCCAGACCCACCTAGGCGTCCGCCTAAGTTGTGACTCTCACTTTGATAGAAAATTGATAACTTTCATTTTGCTTGCATTTATTTTTTCAATCAATTGTAAGAGACTTGTTGAATACTTAGATGTACACACATTATATGCTTGTTCCCCATGTTTTCATTATGTTCTAATATTTTATAATCTATATGCCATGTTATTTTTCAATTTATATAGCTTAATGCAATTATGTATTTTTTAAGTATAAGCAGATGTACACACAATATTTTATAATCTATATGCCATGTTACTTAAATCCGCCCATCCGCTTAGGCGCTAGGCCTTAACCTGTCGCCCGACTAGCACCTAGCATCTTCTAGAACCTTGGTTTGGTTTAGTTTGGTTTAGCTTAGTTTAATTTAGTTTAGCTTAATTTAGTTCTGTTATCTCACCTAGCGAGTGTTGTGGCCGTGCTGCAACGATGACTCTATATGGTTTTCGCATTGAGCGACTCATCTACCTGCGATGATTTTATGTGTTCTCGCTTCCGTGATGACTTTATGTGCCTTTGCTATTCGGCGGTGACCTTTTGTAGTTGTTGATACAAGTCTATTATATCTATTGTTTTGTGACAATTTTGTATGGATGGCGTGTGAAGTTTTCGTACATGTGGCAGCGGTTGAGGGTTTACTATTGTTGTCTTATTTGAGCAAATTCACCTCCAGATCATTTTCTTGGTCACTGGAATATTGTACCCAATTGGCACCTATGTATTGTTTAAAATGATTAATGAAATACCAATCTATTGTTGCTTGTCAAAAATATATCCGATCAACTGAACAATTGGTTGAATTATTATCGTCTTCCTCTTCCTTTTTTCTCAACTACAACAAAAGTTACTTTTTTTCTCCTAGTATTCGATCAGTTATTATTTTTCTTCCTATCTGTTGGTGTCGCAGTTGGGTTGATGCAATGGCATCAATTTCTCTTGCTTTAAATTTTGGACGCACAAGTTTCATCATTCAATTTCTTTATTTTTTCTCTGCTAATTAGTTCTTATTTTTCTTCCCTTTGTTGGTGTAGAAGGAGATCTATTCTCTTAGAAAAATGTTGGAGTAGTACTATAGCCGAGAAGAGAGCTGCACAGTGTAATAAAGTAAGGTAAGATGAGCATATGAGTCAGGTTACTTGTGGGAATGGATTGAGACATTTTGTCGAACAATTACAAAGTAAATTTGAAGGCAAAATCAAAACTCCAAGGGGTTGAGTGTGTGTTTCCACCTTTCTCTCACTCAAAATGCTCTTCATTGGGCAGTTTTGTTGGGTTGAAATTTGGAACACTATGTTTGTTTAACATCAGAGTTGTTGTAAGGTCACAACTATTATGGGTCGGCTGTGCTAACAACTTATGCTAATATTATTGTGTTCCCTCTGTGGTTGTTTGTTATGAGATCTTGTGTCTCGGTGTGTGATATGTGGTGATTATTTTATGTCAAAATGGCACACTCTAAACCGCCCATTGATGGGGAATTTGTGGACTATCTCTCCGTTAACTTTGAGGATTGTCTGGATTTGGAGGAAAGACTGGTCCAATCAGTCCATCTGGTGGGTCTCTTTGTTACGGATCAAGAGCCATCCCAGATTGTTGTGAAATAGGTGATATGAAACTTGTGACGGAAGATGGGTAACATTAAGGTATCTCGTGCGAAAGTCAATGTCTATTCCATCGAAGTGGGTGACTGGAAAGTGGCGAGAAGATTACTTGAGGGCAACCCATGGTTAAATTGTGGCCATTGTATCAGTCGCTGGACGAAATTTGTGCCAACAGAGCTGTCTTTTGGGTTCAAGTCCATGGCATTCCAAGAAATTTCTGCACTGCCAAGAACGCTCGTATGCTTGGTGCGAAACTTGATTCGGTCCTGGAAGTGGAGGACCTTGCTACTTCTTGGTTTCGTGGTTTCTTGTAAATCCGTGTAGACCTTGATGCTACTAAACCCCTACTCACCAACTTCAATATGCCTTGCCAGTCAAAGGTAACAGAAATCTTTTGCTGAAATATGAAGATTTTAAGGATTTCTGCTTTAATTGTGGCCGGCTCGGCCATGTTCGTAACTATCATTAGAGGATTCCTACGAGAAAAGATGGTGAAAATCGGTACAACCCTGAACTCATAGCAGCTGATGTTTCGAAAGTGTTTATGTGCCTTTTCCCCGTTCATGAGTTGTTGGAGCCTCCTGCCAGAAAAGATAATCAGTGGTGAAACAAATGAAAGTTGAACCCCAACGATGACAAGGTGGTAATGGTCAATGTGGTCAGGAATGAGGCTGGACATAACGACACGTTCCTTACTAGGGCATCAGGTGTACGTAGCTCCCCATTTTTTGTCATTTCTGGTGATGGAGAGACAATCGCAGCAGGGGAAGAATTTCAGAATTGCTCTGACATTGCTGAGTTGTCGGGTGGTACACCTCGAAGGGCATTTCTGAATGACTTCGGACAATAGAGACTAATCCGGATAGTTTTGGAACTCACTGCCGAAATGAGACTCTTACCCTATCTGTGAATGGGCTATCTCTGGACAAGGTGTGTGACTTTACCTGGCCCACCTGAGGTCAATGACATAGCCCAAACCATGGTGGGGGACGCACATGCACCTCAACATCAGGGGAATGCTTCACGTGACCACTCACGGGAAAGTTGTTAAGAGGTCCAAAGCTTCATTTTTAGGAAAGTTGTCGCAATCTACTATAATCAATGGTTGTGTTAAGTGTAGTCGTGGAGGTCGGGGAGCAAAATCCCAGAGCTTTAGGAGATGCACTACTAAGGGAGTCGATGAAAATCTTAGTGATGTACCTGTGAGCCCCTCCGAGGAACTCTGGGAGGCAAAAGTTCAAGGTTGGCTTGGAAGGAAAAATGTTGGTGATATCAATCAGTTTCAATCGGTGGAGGCTGACGAGTACTAGCCCCGCTGAAAGCAATGAAAATAATAGGTTGGATTTGCCGAGGGCTTGGCAACCTTGGGAAAGTTCAGGATATGCTTAGTTTTATTAAGTAGCAAGCTTCCACTATGGTTTTTCTCCGTGAAACCAAATGTGACATGAATAATCTCAAGATGGTGCAATTGAGATGGGGTTTTTTGAATTGTTGGGGTGTGGATGCATGCGTCAAGTCTGGAGGATTGAACTTACTATGGAATGATGAAGTTAATATGAGGATTATTTATTCGTCAAGGCACCATATTGATGCGAAGATTGGTGGCATCGGCGGCCGGAATCATTGGCCCTTTACCGGGTTTTACTGCTCACTTGTCACGGCAAACCGTGGGCAATCGTGGTCTGTACTTTGAAGTTTGGCCGTTACTAGCTCCCTACCTTGGATTAGTGCCAGAGACTATAATGAGATCCTTCATTCTTCGAAAAATGATCGTTCTTTGGGGTAAATGTTCGCCTTCCAAGAAGCCATTGCTAACTGCCGATTAATAGACCTGGGGATTGTGGGCAATGCCTTTAATTGGAAAACCACCCGGGGTGGAGGTATTAAAGAACGACTTGATTGTCCTTGTGCAACGTCATCAGGGAAGGAACTATTTCGCACCTTTAAAGTCATTCATCTAATGTGGTCTCAACATGATGGTTGTGATGAGGTAATCAGGGAGGCCTGGGGTACCCGAGCTGACGGTTATCCTATGTTCCAAGTTTCTGGCAAAATTAAGGCTACTAGATTAGCCCTTCTTAAATGGCAGTAGGTGATTTTCAAGGCTAGGCAGGCTGAGATTGAAATTGTTAGGGATCAAATTTCCTTGATTGATGCTCATCATTACTCTGATACTTTTGTGAGGGAACAGAATGGTTGATGCAAAAACTGGACTCTCTTCTCCTTACGGATGAACATTACTGGAAACAGCGCTCGAAGGTTTAATGGATGAAGTCGGGAGACCGCAGTACTCACTTTTTCCATCAAAGAGCAAATGTCTGACAACGAAAAAATGGAATTGGGGTCATGTTGACCAAAATGGAGATTGGAAGTTTAGTGATTTGGGCATTGAAAATGTGGTAGTTATTTCAATTCCATCTTCTGGTCTCAATACTGTCTACCAAGCCTCAACAATAATCTGATTGGGGCTATTGATTGCAAGGTTACTAATGATATGAATTATCTCCTCAATATGGCCTTCACTGCTGAGGAAGTTAGAGTGGCATTATTTCAAATATATCCGTCGAAGTCCCCGCGACCCGACGACATGCCTCTTTTATTCTTTCAGAGGTACTGGCACATTGTCGGAACATATGTGGCCAACACGGTGTTATCTATTCTAACGTCGTGCCACATGTTAAGAAGATAAATTACATGTATGTGGCACTTGCCCGAAAACAATCTCAGCCTCGTGAAATGAACAAGTTGCGTTCCATAAGCCTAATCAATGTGGTTTACAAATTGGTTTCGAATGTCTTAGCCAGTAGACTCAAGCCACTGATGGTTCAGATCATTTCTCAAAATCAGAGTGCTTTCATCTTGGGGCGTGCTATCTCTAATAATACTATCATTGCCTCTGAGGTTGCTAATTTCTTGTACAAACGATGAATGGGTGAAAAGGGTTTTCTTGCGCTAAAACTTGATATGAGCAAAGCGTATGATCAAATCGAATGAAACTATTTGGAAAGAGTCATGTTAAAGCTGGGTTTTAATACCCATTGGGCGTATTTGATTATGATGTGTGTATCTTCGGTGTCTTACTCATTCATGATTAATGGCTCACCGAGGGACTATATGTTTCCATTAAGGGGCTTGAGATAAGAAGACCCCTTATCCCCATATTTATTGTTGATCATTCTTAATGTGCGCAGATGGACTCTCTGCGACTATTGCTAAGGCATAGCATACGCGGGCCTTGCAGGGAATCTGTATTTGTCAATGTGCTCTATCCATTCACCACTTGCTCTTTGCAGACGATTGCCTCATTTTTAGTCGGGAGGACTGTGAGGTAATGAAAACAATACTTAAACGTTATGAAGAAGCCTCGGGACAAAAAGTAAACTTGCAAAATAGCGCGGTCTGTTTAAGTCAGAATATTAAGCGACCCGCTAAGAACCATTTGGTTGACACATTCGGTGTCGATCGGGTGGAACGACATGAGGATCTGAGCCTCCCTATCTTTGTGGAAATAAACCGTGGGATGTGTTTCAACCACATAAAAGAGTGTCTCTAGAAAAAAGCTTTAAGGGTGGAAAGGGAAAATGTTAGAAGCGGCAAGAAAGGAATTTCTTGTGGAAGTGGTTGCCCAGGCTATACCAATTTACACAATGTACTGCTACCTTTTACCAAAATAGTTTTGTGACGACATTCACCAATTAATTGCCTATTTTTCGTGGAACGAGCCGGGGGGTTCCAAGAAAATTCACTAGATGGCTTAGGATAATCTTTGTCGTCCGAAGTCGAAGGGTGGTCTTGGGTTTCAAAATCTTTATGCATTCAACCTTGGCCTTCTCCCTAAACAAGGGTGGAGATTCATTCATGAGCCTTCCTCTCTTGTGGCGAGGCTTCTCAAAACCAAGTATTTCTCTAACTCCTCTTGGATGCTCTTATTAGGTCGATTGCATCATTTGTATGGCAGAGCATTTATGCAGGGATAGATGTTATTAAACGGAGGTCTAGGTGGCAGATTGGTGGCAGGTGTACCATTAAAATCTAAGGAAACCAATGGTTGCCATTTCTATTAACCTTCAAGGTATTTTCTCGAAGCTGGACAGAGTTGTCATCTCTACTGTAAATGATCTCATTACTGGAGATGGTCATTGGAACTTACCTCTCAACAATTCCGTTTTCTCGGCTGAAGAAGTGGACTTGATTTGTACTCTTACCTTGAGTAAGCTCCATGCTACTAATAAATTGGTGTGGCATTTTGACAAATGAGCTGTTAAGAGTGTGTACCATGTTGCACGTGAATGGATTATTCCCCGCTCCCTATCTGCATCTTCCTCCTCGTCTAGCTCCTCGTCTTCTTATCTATGGGACAAACTTTGGAATGCCTGCATTCCCCCCCTCAAAGTCAAAATGGCGGCTTGGAGAATCTTGTCTAACATTATTCATACAGGGGCCAACCTTTGTAAACAGGGACTTCAGGTGGATCCTTTATGTATTTTCTGTGGCATTGACTCCGAAACCAATATCCACCTGATATTAGACTGCCCGTTCGCCGAATGTGTTTTGCTCTTCTCAACCTTGGCCTTTTGTCCGCCTTATAACTGGAATGGTTCTCTATTGGACTAGGCATATCACTTTGTCCAGAACATAAAACAGCCCGATTTGGATGGGTGTTTAATGTTGATTTTGGCAATCTGGACGACCATAAATTTGAAGTTCTGGGGTTGGGATTTGAATCCTCTCCCAATCTAGTCTTGAGGCGTGCGTGGGACTGGTGGTAGGATTTTTTGCGAGTTAATCTCAAACCTTCTACCTCTGAGCGAAAGATGGTCATCCAAAAATAGACAAAACCTCCGCCTGGTAAGTTCAAGTTAAATGTTGATGGGCGTGGGATTTATCCTCAACGGTTGGTGGTGCAGGAATAGTAATCCGAAATTCCAATGTTGTTTTCGTAGGAGCTGCTTCATTCATTTTCTAGGAAGTCTTCTCCCCTGTGCAAATCAAAGCGTTGACAGCCAGAGTTGGTCTCGAGTTGGTGATAGAAAGGAATCTTCAAAACATTGTTTTTTGAAATTGATTCGCTTCAAGTCATCTCTGCATTGAATTCGTCCTCTCTTAATTTGTCTGCTATCGGGCCAATCATTGAGGACGTAAAGATCTTTATGCATATGACCGCTGAAGTTTCTGCTGACCATGTTCGCCGGCATGCCAACTCTGTAGCTCATAGGATAGCTAGGTTTGCCTTCCATTTTGGAGGTAACTGTACTTGGTTTAATGGTCCTCCTTCGTTTATCTGTGATCATCTCGAAGAGAACCTTTGCCACCCCTTGTACTTCTTAGCCTATTTCGGCTTTTGAATGAAATATATTGCCTTTTATCAAAAAAAGAAAAAAAGAAAAAAGGATAATCAATCAATTGTTTAATTGATAGGATATTGAGGAAGAAATAAATAGTATTTAAAAAAAAATCATTTTAATTTTTTTTTTATAAAATGTATATAAATAGACATGTGATGAAATTTAAAAAAAGAGAGTAAAGGTTACTTTTTAAACTAGTGGGTGAGCAAAAAGCTCACTCCTGATGGTAAATAGTAGGAAAAATTACACTTAGAGTATACTTTCAATACTTAATTATATATTGAGACTACACTTTTTAAACATTTCAAGAAAGGACATTTTTTAAACCCGCGTAAGATGACATCATGTCCTGTTTCTGTTAGAAACGGAGTTACGTATTTTGTTAAACGAGATCGACGGTGATTCGAATCATTCAAATTATATTTTTGTTTCTCTGCTGTTTTTGTTTCTCTCTGAAGTTTATCTGTTCCAATTTATCTCTTGTCATCTCTCTCAATTTCTCTCGCCATAATTTCTATTCGAATCATTCAAGTTTTCTTCGAAGGTAAGTGTTTCTCTCAAGTTTATCTCTCTGAATTTTATGTGTTCCGATTTAGAATTTTCGAAGTGTTGTGTGTTTTTGAATTTATTTTGGTTTAGATTTTGAAAGAGTCTGATTTTTCAGTTTTTTATTGGTTGCATTGAGGTTTTTTGGATTGTTTTTGTTTTTTGCAGTCACGGTTTTTTAGTTTTGAATATTTTGATTCAGTTTTTATTTGATCGAGTGTTCGGCGAAGGTGATTTTTCATTGTGCTGGTTTTGTTTTTCATTGAAGTTCCTTTTGTTTTTTGCAGTATAGTTATCATATATATTTGTTAGAATTGGAATAGATTATGAGTTACTTTAGTATTTGGCAAAGGTTATTAATATTTATGCATATCAGTTCATAGAATCGTGCATAATCAGTTGTCATAAGTTTTGGGAGGTAAACATTTAATAATTTTCAACGTAATACTTGTGCAATATCAGCTTATAGAATCTTGTAGAATCAGCTGGCATAAGTTTTGGTGTGTGTGTGTTAGGGGGGGGTTGAGGGCGGAGAACCCCCTATAAACATTTAATAATTTTCAACTTAATACTTGTGGAGCAATAGTTTTATATAATCACAAAGAACCACTTGGGATTGGTTTATTTAAAGGACAATGGATTAGCAACCAGTTAATGGATTATTTAATCATTTTTGGCATTTTGTGTAGCATCTGTGTTACAGATATTTGTACAGCATCAATGTTTATACATTTTTGTTGTTGTCATTTGTGCAACATCAATTTTACATAATATTGTAAGAGTTTCATCATTTTTTGAAAGATTTTGTGCAACATCAGCTTTTATTGATTATTAGATTTACATTTTAAAATGCAATTATATATATATATAGCTAATTATTTCTGTGTAGCATCAGTTTACTTTATGTTTTTATTTTTTTTTGGATTAGATCATGTCCGTTGTTAAAGTGTGTATGAAAATTATGCAGTAATTGTGCCGCTTTATTCGCATACTAGTTATGAGGATTTGTGTGTGCAATTAACTTTTAGGTTTCCAAGTTTGTCATCAAGAGGCTTTTTGTTGAAATACTCTTTAACGGAGGCGAACCAAACTGTTTATTAGAATGCAATGAAGATATTCAGACCCTTTTATTGGTGAATAATTTGATTTCAAATCCAGTTGTTGATGTTTATGTTCATGCTAAGAAGGAGATGTCTATTGTTCCATCTAGTAGTGTGTCGTTTTGTTGCCTAAGTGAAGCTAATAGTATTGGAGATGAGAACCAATATTTGGGTGAGTATGGCTCTTATGGACCTTACCATTATGCAACAAATGAGTGGCAGAGTTATATTTCTTATGAGAGTCAAAGTTATGAAGACGGTGCAGTTGAGTTTCGTAGAAAACTTATACAATAGTCTACTGAGGTTGGTTTTGATTTCAAGTTCACTAGGAATGATTGAAAGCATGTTACTGTTGTTTGCTCAAAGAAACTGTCGGAGGAATGTCAATGGCGTGTTCATGTTGTTGTGCAAGAGCCTAGTGGTTGTTTTATCATTAAAAATTAAATAATATTCATACTTGCACTGGACGTACTCGTCAAAAGGAGAATAAAAGGTTTGGCACTTCTGTTTTGTCCTCTTTGTTAGCTGCCAAGGTTCGTTCGAATCCATCTATTAAGGCAAAGGATGTTATGAGAGAAATGAAGAAGAGTTATGGTCTTGATGTTAAATACCATGCAGCTTGGCTTAGCAAAGAGATTGCATATAATGAGGTTAATGGTGATGATGCTCTCTCATTTGGATATTTGCCTTGGTACCTTGATGAGTTTGTGCGTGCCAATGATGGATCATTTTGTGCGCTAGAACTTGTTAATGATAGTAATTAGTTTGAAAGGTTATTCATATCTTTTGGAGCTTGTGTTAAAGGATTATGATGGTGTAGACCAATGTTGTTCCTTGATGGTATGCTTTTGAAGGTAAGATATACCGGTACTCTTCTTGGTTGTTGTTCTAAAAATGCAAATAATGGTAAGTTTTTTATTGTCATAAATTACAGATTTGTGATATAGTTTCGAATTTCAATATTTATATATTTTGAAGAATCAGGTTATTCTTTTTTGTGTAGATTTGTTTATTAAAGTGCAGCATTATTTTAATAATGTGCATGATCTATTTATTAATGTGGAATGGATTAGGAAGCAGTAAATGGTTTATGAATCAAGTTATGGGAAGGGTGGTTGCCCCCTCCCCCTAAAATATACATATAAGGATTTGAACTTTTGATTAGCATTTGTGCAGCATCAGTTTTTACAAAACTGATTAATGACTCAGTTTATTCTTTTCTATGCAGCATTTTTTGCAGCATCAGTTTTTACAAAATTGTTTAGCATTAGTTATTAATGTGCAGCATTAGTAATGTTATGTAACCTGTTTTTTGATATAATTATTAATTTTTTTTTCTATATAGAGATTTTTCCCGTGTGTTATGATATTGTTGACATAGAAAATGAAGACAATTGGACGTGATTTGTTGAACATTTGGCTCGGATATTAAATTACCAAAGAAGAACGATCATGTTTATTATCGACCGACATCATGGGCTTTTGAATGCTATTCGAAAGTACTTCCCTACTGCTTCTCATGGTTTTTGCATTATACATTTGAGGGAAAATTTAGAAAGGCGATGTGTAGGTAATAAGTTTTTGAAGGATCAGTTGTGTGAGTATTTAAAAAATTGTGCATATGCATGTAGTGTTGAAGATTTTGATAGGAATATTGAGAAAATGAGAAGTGTTGGCGGAGATATTTCCGATTCATTTTTAGATGATCTTCCAAAAGAGCATTATTCTATTATACATTTTCGAGGAAATTGGTGGGGCGAAATGAGTAATGCAACTGCAGAATCATTTAACGCAATGATTCCTAAAGAGCGTCGGATGCCTATTCCTGATTTGATTGAATTAATTAGGGGGAGGTTGATGGTCATGATGTCCGACAGGAGGCGTGTTTTAGAAAAGTGGTTTTCTTTGTTATGTGCAAAAAAAAGAAGATGATCTTAGAGGTTTTGTTCAAGAAGGTAGTCATTGGATTGTTAGTAGGTCATCTGATGATGTGTTTGAGGTTCGGGGGGATAGGAACTCTTTTGTTGTTATGTTGGATAAACACCAGTGTTCATGTGTTCAATGGAAGCATAAAGGATTTCCTTGTGCTCATGCTTTGCAAGTTATTCTGCATGATCATCGTGAAATTGAGGATTTTGTGGATAACTACTAGAAAGTTTATTCTCATAAGCTAAGCTATCAGTTTTATATTGTTCCAGTTTTTGACTTGAACAAGCCCACTTTTGATCTACTAAATGCTCTTGTTAAGCCCACTTTTACAAGGAGACAAGGTGGTAGATCACGTACTCATCGTTACAAGTCTAAAAATGAGACAAGAGGTGTATGATGTAGTTGACACACCCCGTCCCGAAGGAGGGCATGCTGGCCGTCACGTGTGCAGTGCACGTGACGGCCAGCATGCCCTCCTTCGGGATGGGGTGTGTCAGTAGTCGTTGTCATCAGATTACACACCATAACAAGCAGACATGTTATACTTTAATTTGATTTTGATTTTGATTTTTTGAGTGTTGGATATTTTTGTATTATGGAAGTTTGTTATCAAATCAATTTTTTGTTATTTTTTATTTAGAATAAGTTTTTGATTTTATGCAGAATCAGGTTTTACGTTTGTTTGCAGCACCAGTTTTTTGTATTTTGCAATTTTTAGTTCCCCAATTTATGAAGAATCAATTTTTAGCTGTTGAGTTCATGTTTTTATAACAAGGAGTTATTGGGAGAAGCTTGCTGTTCCTAATTTTGCAAATTTTCTTTCATGGAGAAAATGAATAAACAGATTGAAAAAGCTATGTAACATTTAAAATGAATAGATTAAAAAAGAAATGTAACATTAGAAAAACATATGTAATTTTTTTTTTTTGCAAAAGTGAGTTATAACAATGTAATTTTAAACATCAAAGTTCATAACAATTGAAATATTAGAAGTCTAGCTCCTTTTTTTTTTTTTTTTTTGGTTCAAGATGGTTTTTGTTTGTCATTTACTTCAACTGCTTGTTTTTGCTCCTCAAACTTCATGCTTCAACTCAATTTATGATGTATTATTTGAGATGCAATATCACGATGCACATAATTGACTTCCGGCTTGGTTAAAGACTTTTTCATTCTTCCGCCTTTTGCTATAGTTCAGATGTAGTACAACACAAATACACCATAATCATCTCTGTAAAATAAGTTTGCATAATTAGTATTCAGCATCATTTAAAGCAGACTGATGTAGCGTCAGTTAAAGCAGATTGATGCAGCATCAGTTATGGAAGAATAGAATTAGCATGCAGCATCTGTTATGGAAGAATGGAATTAGCATGCGGCATCAGTTAAAGCAAACTAATGCAGCATTAGTTATGGAAGAATAGAATTAGCATACAACATCAATTAAAGCAGACTAAGTATACATCTTCACTATGCAACATCAGTTATAGTAGACTCATTCAGTATGCATAATTAGTATTTTATATGGAATCTAATGATTGGTGTACAATCATTTTATCACTGAACATTTATTCATAATCAACAAATTTTAAGGATTCTAACAACATTAATATTTAGACAAAATCATTTTAATATCTTATTCATTGCAAAAATTAGTTGAACCTTAAATATGTAACCAAGAACAATAATTCAATTAAAACAATCAAAATACACAATTATACTTACGATCCAAGCTAGATTGGACATTGTTTATCTTCATCCATCTCAAAAGTTGCATTTGTAGGGCTTATTCAGATGTAGTCATTTGTTGAACTTTCCATTTCATTCAATGGCAAATGGAATAATCTGTCTCTGTTGTTGTACCATTCTTCAACACCATTTTGACATGTATACAGATTAAGCGTATACTTAAAAAATGTACTAGGAAATCATCAAAAATATAAGCGATAATGAATTTAGACTTACTAGTTTATATGCATTGTCATTGTGCATGTTTGTTTCACCTTCTTGGAGGTTTTTTCTATTAGAGTTGTAAAAATTGAAATGCCTCTTCTCTGAGTCGAACACAAGCAATGTGTAGTGTTCGTGATTTAGAAGAGGTATAAAGATTATTCGCACAACTCCCATTTGTTCGTTTAATTGTTCCCCCAAACTGTGCTTTAATTCTTTCATCTTGACTTCGTCATTTTCATAGTTGGTGAAGTTCATCTGTTTATCCAGAACATAATTAGTATATGGACAATTAGTATGCAACATCAGTATGAATCATCAGTGTGGATATATGTATGAAACATCAGTATGCAGCATCAGTATGTAGTTTCAATGACCGAGAAGTAAAAGTTTTGATGATCTAAATTGCTTTCTTGGTCCCTGAGAATGTAGTTGTGTGCATTAATCACAGTATTTGTAACTCTGTCATCTCCAAGGAATCCATCCATATTTTCTTTCATCATAATATTGTCATAGTAACTGAACTCATTTGCAGTTGATGACCAATATATGCCCTTTAAATACAATTTACATAGAAATATGTTAATGCAGAATCAGTATTTTGAAGTATAACAGAAATTATAGATTTAGTTGTAAATTTTTCTTACACTGGTGCTTTTTCCCAGAAAAGGTTGATGGTTTTTTTGTCCATTGTGGGTAGGAGAAAGTATGCTGGATGGCCTTTTCACTCATTTGATTCTCTTGTTTTCTCCATGGCAGTGTAATAGAAATGCATATCCCTTTTCTTTTTTTTCTGGCTTTTTGCTTGATGCGTCTGACCATTGTTCGAGTTTGGGGTTGAACAAGTGTTTGAGATTCAGTTACTACTTTTTCTGGAGTTTGTAGAACTTGTTTTGACTGGATATCTATTGCTTGATCAGAAGCGATTACGATTTTGTCCTCAATTTTAACAGCTTCGCTTTCAGTTGTAGAATCAGTAGCAGAATCTTGATGAACATGTTTCTCAGTTTTCTCTTCTTTTTCTGTTTCAACCTCATTGATGAAACCCAAGGTCATGTTTAGCTCAGAAATTTCTTCTTGTTGCTTCTTCACCAATTCTTCTAGAGAAATCTTCTCAGCTTTTAGAAATTGAAATTTCTCTCTTATTCTTTCCATTTTTTCCTTGTTTATTGCATTTAGTTCACACTGCTTCTTGTAGGACTTTTCTTGCTGTCATTCAAGGTCATTCTTCTCTTTCAGCAGTCCCTTGTTCTTTTCTTGCAACTCATTCTTTTCTTCTTCCCATTTTTTCTTTTGTTGCCCCAATGTAGTGTTCTTCTTCTCAAGTTCACTTTTCTGTTTTCCAATTTTTTCTTTTCATTTTCCAACTTCTTATTTTCTTTGTGCAAGTCCTTATTATCGTTTTGCAAAGCATCATTCTCTTCAACAATTTTCTCAATAATAGAATTCTTGAAGTGGCATGTGTTGATAGCATTATTCAACATCTGAAGCTGAAGTTTCGCCCTCATTTTCCAGTACTTTGCAGGATCTGTTTGGCTTTGAGAGAGCTTTTCTTATGTTAATTCCTCTTCTGAATTTTCACATTCCTATTTTTCTTCACCTGTAAGTGGAGCAAGAAGTCATTCATAGAATGTTTGTTGCTTCTTTGTCTTGATTGTCGACTCTTCGAGGTGAACTGGCAGTTGAGGAACAAATGTTGCATTTCCTTCTTGTTCCTTAGCTTGAACTGGCAGTGGAGGGAGTAATTCTGCATTTGCTTCTTGTCCATGTGGGTGAACTGGGATTTGAGGAACTGAGGTGCTTGGAGCCACTATTTTCACTGCATCTTCTTGCACTACAGGAATTGATTCTTGGATTGAAGTACTTGGAAGCTCTTTTTGCACTGCCACTTCTTGCATTAGAGGAATTGATGTACTTAGAGCCTCTTTTTGTACTGCCTATTCTATTTGGAAATTAATCACATTATTGATCACCCTATCAATTTTAGTCGCGTCTATGTCTTTGATGTTCGCATTTCTTTCTTCATTTTCAACAGTTGGATAGGCAGAATCATGTGCAACATTTTGGTCATCTTGGACTTGCTCATTTGGAATTTGGGTGCCAAAGATACTCTGACTATCAACCAATGTGTCAAAGTGATCTTCATTTTCATTTTGTTGTCCATGTATATTTGTTTATGTATTGTATTTAACCCCTATATGGCAAATTAAATTACAACCTCATTCTTCTACTTCTTTTATTTTCTTCTATCTTATTTGTCTTCCTTTTCTCTTTTTTTTTTGTGTGTGGCTCTATTGTTTGCATCATTTGCTCGATGAAATACTTTAGTTGAAAAGGCTTGACAATTTTCAACATTACTCCATAATATCTTGCATCAACCCTCGACAAGTCTCTACAAATAATAGTAGTTGTCGACGTATGTTGGAATTTCGACATATATTAACAAGAATTGGCAGGTGCGTATTAGGTGCTCGACGAAATGGCCCAATAAAGCTTTTTTCGAAACCAACAGACTTTAACAGATTTATGCAATTCCTCATGGGAATGAATGAGTCTTACAGCGCTGTTCATGGACGTATCTTGTTGATGAATTTGCTTCATTCTATCAGACAAACGTATTCCTCAATCATTTAAGAAGAAAAACAGCGGGAGTTAGGCACTACCCGCAACCTGACTGAACCAGCAGCCATGGTAATCTGCCATTGCATTAGCGACAAGCAACAACAACAGTCATCGCAGAACAGTAGCAAGAGTCGACCTCCTCTTCATTGCTCCTGCTGCGATACTAGCATCACACAGTTGAGACTTGCCAGAGGGAAAATGGTTACCCACCAGGTCATCCTTGTGACAATCTCAACAATACTTGCACTTTCAAACAAAATGGTGGTGGTAGCGGCTCATCTCATGGCAATTCTTCTGCTAATCACGTTAATTCTACACCTACCATCAAGGACCTCCAAGCTGTTATGCCCAACTGGTCCAAAAAACAATATGGAGAAATTTTTTTTGTATTGAATCCTAAGAATGATGGACCACAAGCCCATGCCGCTTTTACCTCTCAACCACCTTCAGGTTTGTCACCACTTGTTCCCCGTCATGGATAATCGACAGCGGAGCAACAGATCACATCACTTGCTCGCCTAATTTGTTGACAAATTCAATTAAAGATACATTTCTGCCACCTGTAGCGGAGAGAATGCTTCTATTACTTTGATTGGAAATATTCAATTAAGTGATTTGGTGTAATTGAAAGATGTTCTATGCGTGCTTTCTTTCAAAGTTGATTTGTTATTTGTTGGAAAAAATACATACGGGTTACACTGTTCTGTAACTTTTTTTTCCCTCTTGGTGCATTTTATAAGACCTGATTTCAAAGGTGATGATTGATATTGGTAAGCGACGGGGGCGATCTATATTGCCTTATGGCGTTGGCTTCCACTTATTCTCCGCAAACCCGACCCTCATGCCACCTCATCACCATTTACGGTGATATTTGGCACAGCCGTTTGGGCACCCTTCTTCTGTGGTCTGCAATATTTAGCTAATAAAACCGTAAATTTCCATTTTGATTCGAATCATAGTTGCAATGTTTGTCCATTCGCGAAACAAACTCGCCAACCTTTTGGTCGTAGTTCCATTTCGACTTCCACGTGTTTTGGTCTTTTGCATTGTGACATTTGGGGTCCTCATAATACCGCATCCCTTACTGGTGCTCATTATTGAGACAACCTGTCCCTAAATTTACGTTTTTATTTATTTTAATTGAGGGAATTGACGAAAATTCCCTAGAGGTAAGGACCTTGACTTCTGTTGACCATCGTATAGAGAAACGCATGACTTATACTTTTAGCGTATTTGAGTTCCCAGAAACAAAACCGTGAGGGAATGGTAAGCCCAAAGTGGACAATATCGTGCTACGGCGGAGCCGGGCCCGGGATGTGACAATGAAGGTATAATGATGGGATTGTTTGACAAGTATTACGAACATGTATTCGAATGATCGAGTTTGTGATGTAGCAAATTGTATAACATTGACGATGTTGCCCAAGAGGGTAGTGCGTGAGCACGATCGAGGCTTTGATAAGACGCTGTACGTGTATTTCCCAATGAAGGGCAAGATGGTAATATTGCACCCTCGGGAATTATTTGCTTGCTTATTATGACAACAGTGAGTTGTCGGTATTGCGGGCTGCAGACCGTAATATCAATAACTTAATTGTTGGATTCATTAAGCAAGTGGATAGGTAGGTCCGTTCATGTTAGTATACTCATTTATTTATTTATTATATATTTACCTATTTATTGTTTGGGCTCAACCCAAAGATACTACATTCATACCTTCGGAGTATGTGATGCAACGAGTGCGTAGGTGAGAAATATTCTATGTTCAGTTTAAACTTCAGTACGCTTATTTTAACTCTATGTTATTATATATATGTATTTTGACGGGATGTTATTATACATATATAAATATTTTTGACTTTATGTTTTCATAAAAAGTAGTATGTTACAGTATTGTACTAAATGAGAAGGAAAGTATGAGTTTGGAGGCATGAAAGAGGAATCACTGCACTCCGATCACGACGGAATGACATTCTCTTTTATGCAACCGCTTTAACTTGATATCTTCTTTACATATTTATTTTTCGGCTGTTTTTCACTATTTTTATGTAAAGCAAATGTCGGAATGTCCAGTATGGCTCCGAATCGAGCTATGTTGGGCGACACCTGGAAGGTGACGAAGCCATGAAGTGTAGTGATGTGGAAAATGTGAATAAATTTAAACCTAAAAGTGCCTAAATACAAGAGTGCGCTGTGTGTGGGAATGAACCTAATTCACACGTGATGACAAAGCATAAGTACAGTACAGTAAAATAGGGTGAGAAATTATACCATCGAAGGTAACCGTCTACACCAAGATATGCCAATAATCCTCATCGGTATGAAAACTCAACTACTAAAACCTGGAGGGGCGAAAAACAAGGGTGAGTGGGCCTAAAAATAAAGTTTTGATAAAAACCTTTGAAAACGTTATAACCCCTCGCCGTAAAACATGTATAGTTTCCAACAGATACATACACGTATTGTATGAAAATCAATGCAAACCAGTAGTAAAAACCAAAGCATGCCATGTCACAACCTCTCAAAAATAATAAATGTAAGTCAGGTGCATATCAGTCTAAACTAGCACACCAGTTGGAGTCACCTAATATGACCTGTACGACTGGACCTATTGCTCATCAGTTTATGCTAGCACACAAGTTGGAGTCACCTAATGTGACCTGTACGACAGGACTGGGTGTAATAATATACTCTTTAGTGCTATGATCACGTGAAGACTAGCGATAATCGCGATCACCTAAGAGTCGGAGTCGTGAATATGCCATGATGATATATAAATCTCAACCACATAGCAGCATTTTTAAAACTAATAAACCATGGCATAAAAATGCATAAATCAATTTAAAAGCATTTGTGGAAACTATTAATCATATATATATATATATATATATATATATATATATATTAAAAATAAGAAAAGACCCAACTCACCTAAGGTCCGCGCTACAACTCCCTAGCACTACTATCGAGGCATCGCGTATGATCGGCGCCTAAAACAATTATCAAATCACAACTCAGAATTCTTATAGACAGAACACATAACTTACGTAAAACACATCCCTAAGTACGTTCTAGAATGATTTGAAACCCATTGACCAAAAGTCAACCGTCGGTCAAAGGTCGACGGTAGGGTCCAGAACGCTACTACTTCCTTCTCTACGATACGTGCTACTAGGTTTCCTACCTAGGACGGTTTGAAAATGATGGTGGATGTAAGATCCCACATCGACCAACGGAGAGGGGGTGATGTGCCTTATATGTACATGCTCCCCTCCCTATAGCACAAGGTCTTTTGGGAACTCACTGGCTTCAGATTCCATCGGAAATTCAAAGTTAAGCGAGATTGGGCGAGAGCATTCCTAGGATGGGTGACCCACTGAGAAGTTCTCGTGTGAGTTCCCAGAAACAAAACCGTGAGGGAATGGTAAGCCCAAAGGGGACAATATCGTGCTACGGAGGAGCCGAGCCCGGGATGTGACAATTATTGCTTAACTATAGTTGATGATTCTCGTTTCACATGGGTTTTCTTACTGAGGCACAAATATGAAGCACAAAATTCCCTCAAAACCATTTTTGCTTATGTTGAAACTCAATTTCACACCAAAATCCAACAAATTAGAGTAGATAATGGGGGCGAATTTTATTCCTTGTGGGATTTCTTCTTTGAAAATGGGATCATTTATCAACAGTCTTGTGTTTACACACCACAAAAAAATGGCGTTGTAGAAAAAAAGCATTGCCGTCTATTAGAAACTGCCTGAGCTTTGTGTTTTCAATCTCATTTACCAAATAAATTTTGGGGGGAGTGTGTTCTCACCGCCGCCTATCTCATCAACCATCTCCTTACACCATTGTTTTCCAAAAAAATCACCTTTTGAGATAATATCCAACAAACCACCCTCTTATTCCATATGCGTGTATTTGGTTGTCTTGCCTATGCCACCTCAGTCCACCCTCCTCCAAGTTCTCTCCCTGGGCTCATTGTTGTGTTTTTCTTGGTTATCCCCCATGGTCAAAAAGCTTATAAACTTTATGATCTTGAAACACACAATTTTCCTTTTGATCCATCTACTACCGCTGCACCATCTCCCACCTTACATGATCAAAATTACTCAATACATTTACCCCTTTCATTTTCCACAACAACCGCTGACATCCCACCATCTGATTTCACCACACTAACAAACAATGTCCTACCAAATTCATACTTCACCATCCACTAGCATCTTACCCATGCCGCCCAATCTTCCATCTCATAACACTTCACTTTCCACAAATATTTCACACCCTACAGACACATCATCACCCCATGACACTACCTTTAGCATCCACACAACCTTCATCATCATACCCCCTCACGGAACCCATACCCGAAACTCCACTTATTGCTGCAACCAACATGTTTTTCCACATGCCACAAGGAGCCCAAATGTCCGTCTCTGGGACTACATTTGCTTATGATGCTGCCTATACTCCAATCTTTATCGCCTTCGTCATCCGATTCCACCAGAGGTACTCGTTATCCCATTTGTAATTTTATTTCATATCACAGATATTCACCATTGCATCTTTCTTTTGATGCTCACCTTAGTCGAAGTGTAAAGAACCTTCATCTTTTCTAGAGGTTGTTCAAGACCCTAACTGGCGCAAAGCCATGGATTCAAAACTTGATGCACTCTCTTCAAACAATACATGGACCCTTACTCCGCTTCCTCCCGGAAAATGTCCAATTGATTGCAAATGGGTCTACGAAATCAAGCATAATACTGACGGTTCTATCGAGCATTACTAAGCTCATTTAGTGGCCAAAGGATTCACCCAGGCAAAGGGGATTGATTGTCATGACACTTTCTCTCCCACCGCCCAAATGATCACCATCCGTTGCCCTCTTGCCATTGCCGGTGGCCAAGGGTGGTCTCTCTAACAATTAGATGTTCGTAATGCATTTCTTCCTGGTGATCTTTAGGAAGAAATTTACATGTCTTCTCCTGATCTTCGGCGCCAGGAGGAGAACCTTGTATGTTGCCTTAACAAGTCCTTATATGGCCTCAAGCAAGCTTCCTGACAATGGTTTGCCAAATTTACAGAAGCTATACTTGCCGTTGGCTTTATTCAGTCCAAAGCGGATTATTCACTCTTCACCCAAAGAACGGTACATCCTTCACAACTTTGTTGATTTATGTTGATGATATTATTATTACAGGGAATAATTTAGATGCCATTAATGCCCTAAAAAGGATTCTTCATACCCATTTTCGTATTAAGGACCTTGGCAATTTGAAATATTTTCTGGGCATTGAAGTTTCTTATTAAAGAAATGATTGTATATCTCACAAAGGAAGTATGCCTTTGAAATAATCAAGGATTACGACCTTTTGGGTACAAAACCCATGGAATTTCCAATGGTGGAAAGCAAACTTTCGGATAAAGGAAAACTACTCAAAGATGTTGGAATTTTAGATTGACGGGCCATGGGGTCCACTTTAAAGACACCGATATTGTCCTCAACTTGAAATTACCACCTGCCCAATCCGTCAGGTGTGAGATTTTATCATAAAAGGTCTCGGTATTAGTTAGAGTGGGGTAATCATATTTAAACCCTTTATTTTTTTTCTTTTTCCCCCACCGATGTGCGATAGCCAACACACCCCTGCACGTGAAACCCCATTTAGTGGTTTACACATGGAGATCTACACATTAGCAATTGAAACTCAGAGGTCGACTCCAATGGAGTCCAGACTTGTTTTCAATGCTTTCAGGAAGTGGAGGCCACTCTATGTTAAGAGTCCAGGCTTGTTTCCTATTCTACACTTCCGGGTGACAAGCACTTTGACTTGCACAGGCTCGTAACTTGGCTCTGTTACCATGTTGGAATTTTAGATCGACGGGCCCATAGGGCCCCTCTCTAACGACATTGATTTTATCCCTAACTTGGTAATTTCCACCTGCTCAATCCGTCAGGTATGAGTTTTATCACAAAAGGCCTCAATATTAGTTAGAGTGAGGTAATCATATTTAAACCCATTATTTTTTCTTTCCCCCACCAGTGTAGGATAGCCAACAAAAGACCCATCTCCGTTTCGAAGATCGGTAAGACGCTTGATTTATCTTACCATTACTGGACTGAACATCACATACTCCGTGCATGTACTCAACTATTTTATGCATCAACATCGTCAGCCACATATGAATGCAGCACTTCGGATTGTGTGATACTTGAAGTCCATACAGTTCAAGGTTTATTTTTCTAATCTAGATAATAAGTTAACTTTGACAGCTTTTTGTGATTCGAATTGGGCCGGTTGTCCATAACTCGTCGTTCTACAACTGGGTATTATGTATTCTTGGGAAATTCGTTGATTTCATGGAGGACTAAGAGGCAGAAAACTGTTTCGCTCTTTAGAGTTGAAGCTGAGTATAGGGCCATGGCTGGGACATGTTGCGAGCTCATTTGGTTGCGGTATTTGCTAACAGATTTGCATGTACCCATTTCAAGGCTTGCTATTGTGTTTTGTGATAACCAGTCAGCATTGTACATTGCTGCCAACCCTGTCTTTCATGAGAGAACACATCATATAGAGATGGATTGTCATTTCACTTGGGACAAGATTTTAGACGGTTTTATAGATGCTGGATATGTCAGTTCTTCTCAACAATTGGTTGACATATTTACAAAGGCATAAGGCAAGGAAAAATCCTCATCAATGTTGCGCAAGTTGGGAGTTCTTGACACTCGCTTTCCAACTTGAGGTGGAGTGTTAGAAAGTCAATGTAATTAGATAGGAAGGAATTATATGATTGATTTGTATTTGATACTTTCCATTGATGTATTCCTAGATTGTAGAGGTCTTCTTGTTGTACAAGGAAAGCTATTGTATATATTTTGTATTCTATCAATGAAATAATTATTCTGGCCAAATACGTTTTCTACAATACTCTTACAAATAGAAAATCACAACACTCAACCGTAATACTAGTAGTAATCTAATCTCTAGTTAACTGTCATTTTTCTTTTTAAATGAATAAATAAAAATTGGCACACGCAAAAGGCCAGTGATACTGATGCGCTAATTGCACGGTGAATTGTGTGGTAGAATGTTTAAGTGAGAGTTGGGCTGCTATTTTATACAACAGTTGAACACGCCACGCCAGTCCACGACGAGTGTGGCTGCTATTTCTACACCAGACAAATGATAGATATTTGGCCAGCCACGAACTGAGGGAATCTAGACTGGTAGTTGCGCTAGTACAGCAGAGCAGAGCAAAGGAGGAGCGATGATGGTCTCCGTCGCCATTGGTCAGCCGTTAACTTTGTGGCGGTCTTGTGGCTGTAGAGCGGCGTCAAGGGAAAAGGATAGCGCATCTGTTTACCAAAGGAGAAGTAGCATGAGAGTTAGGGTAAGACCTGCGCGGTCAGTTCTGGCAGAGGCTGAGGCGAGACCAGCAACACCTGCGCTGAAAGTGCAGATCTATCGGGGCGGCGGGGATCGAATGGACGACCTTCAGGCGGAGGCAAGGGCCCTTGCACGTGCTGCAAATGCCTCCATTTACAGCCCCGAACTGCTTGTGGGCAAGTACGGCTCTCGCCCAGTCAAGGTTTTTATTCAATTTCGCTTTCTTCTTCTGCTGGCTTTTCATTTTTCTTGCTTTTTTTTTCATTGAATTATTATGGTTTTTTCTGTTAAAGATTGAATTATTATGTTGTTATTCCTTGGTTGCTGGGTTTTTATTGAATTAGTATAACGTTGTGTTGTTATTGTTTGTTTGGTTTTTTGATTGAATTAGTGTATAACGTTATGTTGTTTGGGCCGTTTGGTGGTAAATCAAATCAGGTAATTCGGAGGACTCTTGAAATTTTGATTTCGCTGGGTTCATTTGGGTTAAAGCTGTTGGTGGACCAAAGGAATGGCGTGATCGATCAGAACAAACGACTGCGTGCCGCCGAGCTCAGGACAATTTTCACTCGTTTGGGACCTACGTTTGTCAAATTAGGTCAGGCCTTGTCCACAAGGCCTGACATTTGCCCACCCGAGTATCTGGAGGAGCTCTCTGAGCTTCAGGATGCTTTGCCCACATTTCCAGATGCAGAAGCATTTTCCTGCATCGAAAGGGAGTTGGAATTGCCACTCGACTCCGTTTTCTCATGCATATCTCCATCCCCAATTGCAGCAGCTAGTTTAGGTCAAGTCTACAAAGCTCATCTCAAGTATTCTGGGCAGGTTGTTGCTGTAAAGGTGCAACGTCCGGGCATTGAAGAAGCGATAGGACTTGACTTCTATCTCATAAGAGGTCTAGGATTTTTCATAAATAAATATGTTGACGTCATAACCACTGATGTTATAGCACTTATTGATGAATTTGCACGCAGAGTCTATCAAGAGCTGAACTATGTTCAGGTCAGTCTTCCCATCCTCGACAATCGCTGGCATGCTTGCCTTTGTTACTGGTCATTAACTGCTATGAGAGTGTGAATGTTTTTATCCTGACTCGACAATGCATGATGTAACTGCACACATTTTCTGCAGCTTCATAGTTTGTATAAGATTCTTTTGGGTTTCCATGTTAATTTTAACAGGTGCCTGCAGGAGGGACAAAATGCGAGGAGGTTTAAGAAATTGTATGCTGACAAGGCAGAGGTTCTGGTCCCAGACATTTTCTGGGATTATACCAGCAAAAAAGTATTGACAATGGAGTGGGTAGATGGAGTTAAATTAAACGAGCAGTCTGCAATTGAGAGACAAGGGTTGAAAGTATTGGATCTCGTGAACACTGGCATACAGTGCAGCCTCAGACAACTACTTGAGTATGGATATTTTCATGCAGATCCTCATCCTGGTAATCTGTTGGCAACAACTGATGGAAAGCTTGCCTTTCTT
Organism: Heteromeles arbutifolia; assembly: GCA_024362995.1. NCBI lineage: Eukaryota > Viridiplantae > Streptophyta > Magnoliopsida > Rosales > Rosaceae > Heteromeles > Heteromeles arbutifolia. The sequence continues at coordinate 11,847,136 of JANCRC010000020.1, forward strand.
GATTTTGGAATGATGAGTGAGACGCCAGAAGAAGCTAGATTTGCTATCATCGGTCATGTTGTTCACTTGGTTAATCGGGATTATGAAGCTATGGCCCGTGACTACTATGCTCTAGATTTCTTGTCACCTGATGTAGACGTTTCTCCAATTGTACCGGCACTTCGTAACTTCTTTGATGATGTGCTTAATTTAACTGTGAGTGAACTTAATTTCAAGACACTGGTGGACGGTTTAGGTGCTGTCTTGTATCAATATCCATTCAATGGTGAGTTGATGCTTTAACCTTGTTTTGTGACCTTCAAGCCCAACTCTTGAATTTTGGCACTACACATTATAATTAAAGAAAGCTGACCTGATGGGCTGGGAATTTGTTTATTTTATTTCGAAGTTCTAAACGAGTGTCATGGGTTAGGACTTATGCTTCTGGTGTATTTGATTTATCCATTTTTCTTCTTATCCAAGAAAGCTCATTGGCCTGTTTTCAAATTTGGCTTTCGGGTTAGCGTATTTAGTTTAATTATTAACAAACTTCCTCATTATAAGTTTTACATATATTTTAACTGTAAAGAGAATTAGAAAGAAGTTGACCCCTTCTGAATTTTTCACTTTTCATTATTGTCAATATACAAACTGTGTATTCATATAAACGTAAAAATGATATGGTTTTCTACCTTATTCTCTGATTGAGTCTGATGATTTTGCTTTTCTATTATTCTTGCAGTCCCAGCTTATTATGCATTGATATTAAGGTCACTTACTGTACTAGAAGGTCTAGCCCTTAATGCTGATCCTAATTTCAAGGTGCTGGCTGCTTCATACCCGTATTTTGCTAAAAGACTTCTCACGGATCCAAACCCATATCTCAGAGATGCTCTGATTGAGTTGCTTTTTAAGGATGGGAAGCTTAGGCATGGATTCTGTTGCCATCTTTATACTTATGTTGGATGGTAATTGATATGATTTGGTGTACTGAACTACTTGACAATTTGTTACTTCTGTTGACTGCAGGTGGAACCGACTTGAAAACCTGTTGGTTCAGGGAAGAAAAGATAAAGATTTCTCTGCAAAAGATGCTTTACAACCTGTATTGAAGTTAATATTGGGGTCAGATGGTGAAGAACTCCGAACTTTAGTTATTAAGGAGGCTGTTCGTGTCAATGAAGCTTTTGTTTGGGGTACGTTTATTGATACCTACAATTATATGCCGAATTTTATGAGAGCTGCAATTGCTAATGGCAATGCTAATGGACCACTTGTAATGAGCATTGCTGAACAAGAAAGCATGATTGAGCTCCGAGATCAAGTACTCCGGATTTGGGGACTTCTACAGTCCTCAGAAAATTTTGATCCAGCCCTTTTGCAGCCCATTTTACAAGTAAGAACCATGTTTGTTTTCTGCACTAGTGCATTGTATACGTTCTTTCTAGTTCTGGGTCGAAAGGCTGTTGTGTTGGTTTATCTTGCTTCATCATCTTAGAGTTTATTCTATCATTGGTGCATTTGTTTATCCAATATAACAAAAGAAGAAACCTCAAATAATTCATAGGATATGTGCCATTCTTTTTTGCCATTCAGATTCTCTGTTTGATCCTTGATTATATTTGTCATCACACTTCACACCATGTCATTCTCTGCCTTCATGAATTAGCCTTTTGCACTCTTTCAAATGGATTCACTTGCACATTGTCATTGAATTAGACCTTAAAGACTCAACTTATTTATAAACATGTTTTGAATGATATCTCACTCGACCAGGTCCTTCAACAACCTGAGGCACGGAACCTTGGGGGGCGTGTCATAGGCGGGATCACCCAACGTCTTGCAGCACGGTTGCTGCAACAAGTACTTCGAGTGCCAACAACGGTTTCTGCTTTGACTTTGTGACCATTATAGCTGGGGTAAGAAAATATTTGTATGCTATGTGATGAAGTTATAATATTCTCTTTACCATTTTTTCCCCATCATTTGGTTTAAATGGATTGTAAATGTATATGTTTGCCTGTGTTAAAACAGGCAGAGAACCATTAGTGAAATCCTTAAGGGTGTGTTTATTGTACTGGACTAGCTTCAAGGATTCAGCTGGACTAGCTTAGAATAGACTAAGTTGGACTAACTTAGTGAAGTGCTTAGTGCAGTGTCGGACTAAGAAGCAGGATAATGAAAATAGTGTTGTACTTAGTTTGGTGTTTGCTTGGACATGGACTAAATTCATGTTCAATTTTAATTTCTTCTATTACAGATGCTATCAAAATTAATATTATTGGATAAAGTGAAACTCAATAAAAAGACAGACCAAATTTCTTGGCACAAAAGAATATATCATGATTCAAGAGTAGCATAATAACAGATAATGCAATATTTTGTAACATACTTATAATAACTACAATATACGTTACTTACAATAATCTGCAACATACTTGAAATAGCTAGCTACAATATTATCATTCAAAAGTAGAGCCCCATGATTCACAAAAAGCTAGTTAACTGGAAAAACATCATTTTCAGCTTTGATGTCACTTTTGCATCAACCTCATTTTCAGCTCCATATATATTTGCATCCCCTTCTCAGCCACTTCTGGTAAACACCAAATGCCACGTTAGGTTCCTTAATTTAGCAGTACTCCTTGAAAAGTATACAGTATGGAACATGGTCGATAGATAAACCAAATTTCTTTATCTTTGTATAAGCTCTTCAGCCTCCTTCATGTTACCTCTCAAGTAGTGCCCTCTGATTAGTGCAGTGTAAGTAAATGTATTATCAAATCCTATTCTCAGCATTTCATCATATAACCGAAGCCCTAACTTAAAAGCAGCACCTATGAACAAATTATACTTGATCACATCAGGACAAAGATCAGACAACCATTTTCTTTTTGAGAGCAAGAGCAAGATCAATGTTTCCTCCTTTTACTTGTGCGTGGATCAACGCACTGTAAGTATACACATTTGGATGAACACCAGAAGTGAACATATGATCCTTTTACAGAGAGTGCAGTACTAAGATCCCTATATCTTCCTTACCAATCGATAATACAATTCCATAGCAGAGGCTCAGGCACCATTGACTTCTCTAGCATACGGAGAAGAGACTTGTTGGCTCTGAAAACATCTCCTTCAATACACAGGCCCTGAATAATTATTTTGTATGAAATTTGATTTTGGGTAACTCTCATTTTTGACATACTTTCATAAGTGGTCTTCTTTGCAAAGACCACTTATAAGTATTAAAAGTAATAAGATTAGGAAGTAACCTCTTTCGATCATTTCACAAAGTAATAACATTAGGAAGTACACTTGATAGGAAATAGATAGAGCATCACATGCAGAGGCATGCAATTCTTTGTCCTTAATGTTACTTTTCTAATCAAAATTTGCACCTCAATTATCATTTTACATTTCTCGTAGGACACCTAATTATTATTGATATTAATATGAACAAACTGTGCAGCCCAGTGCACCAGACTTGTTCGGGCAGGAATTTCGCTGAGAAGGGTCCCTGGCTCGAGCACACAGCTCCCTGAGGAGTTGGCACTTTGGTTGGTGGTCGGGCTCGCGCTTGTTGAGAGTTTGTGAGAGGAGGACAAAATTAGTTCTGAAAGGTGCCTTTGTGGGGCCTTAGGTGTAGGCTTTGAGGCTCGCAATCAAAACTAAGTGCTAAGGCGTGCCACTGCCATCTCAGTATGGCAGATGTAGAACAAGTGTGTTTAAGCCGATTATTTGCGCTCCAAGTTATTCTGACTTCTTATTATCAAATGATTGTCATGGATGGGTTAAGTCCACATTAAGTTCTTTTATGTGCCTTGAGATCAAGGACTTTTAGTTCATTATCTTGTATGCTTAAAGTGTGGAGGTCCAGATCTGATTTAAGTCATCAGTTTAATTCCCATTTAGTCTTCGTATGACAGTAAAACCACTAAGTGAATCAGATCTGAGAACTGATGGAACTTTGAATCATCAAAAAACTGGAAACGACTTGAATATATACTGGGGAATACATCATAACACCAGATCTACTAATTAAAAGACAAGACAAAAGAGAGTCGGGCAAGATTTCACCTTGTTGGGCAAGGTTAAACGTCATGCGATCTCTTCTCTTTGTAGTTACAGAGGGTTGTGTGCTAAAAAGGGGTGAGTGGTAAACGAGTTTACACGAGGGAATCAATACTACAACATTTAGAGAAAGTAGCAGAGCTTTTACATTAGACAAAATATGTCTTTCTAAGAGGAATATATGGCTAAAAGGGTGCAGAGTCTGGACAAAGCGCAACTTTCTGGGTATTTGCTTGACTGAGAGGCAAGTTGTATGTTTGTTTGTTTGATTGGTTGAGTGTCCTTGTCTCTGGAGCCTTTTCCCCTTTTTATAGGCGAATTAACCCGACTGTGCTGTCTCTACTCTTGCCCGAAAGCAACTGGAGGGTAGTGAGTCATCAACATTTTACTTGCATTGCCATTGAAAAGTACTTTTTGGCCGATTATGAGTTAGTCTCCATCACTTGTCTTTTAAATTATAGGCACATATTCTATGCATTAATAAGGAGCCGTTATATTGTCTTGAGATGGATGGTTTGGGCTTGGCGCTGGGCCTCGGGCGAGTCTCTTCACTTTAGTCCTTTTGGGCCTTCTTTCCTTTAGGCCCAAAGTTCAAATATTAACCCAAACAAGACTATTGACAGTGCAGAGCCATTGCAGATTCATAGACAAACAATTTCAACGACGCTAATCACCCGCCACTAGCTCGTACCACTTAGCCACTACTAACTTACAAATATAGACACACTCGGTTAAAATATGTAAATAATTAGATGCCAAAGAACTCAACCCAAATCAAAAGCACCCAAAACCACAGAATTCAAGAAAACTAAAATTCTACACAAAATTGACAATCTTTGTAGAAGCCAATCGAAAAATCGAGATACAAAGCTAAATATAAGCAATTCTTGGAGAGATTGGCAAACACATTTCGGTTTCGATTTCCCAACACTCAATTCATCAACTACCAAAAATCCAACAAGCAAAATGCATAAAACACTGGGGAAAAAAACAGTAATCAAACACGAAAATAACAATTCAAAACATACCAATTTCACCAAAACAGAAATTAAACACACCCATGAAGTTATTTCCGGGGTAGGGATGGCAATTCTAACCGTTAAACCCGATAATCGTGGATAACGGCCCGAATGGATTGGATTTGGATATGAAAATTCGGGTATATTTTGGGTATGGGGAAAAACCGTTAATATTATTCGGTTATGGTTTTAGATATGGTTATGTTGGAAAATATTAGTATTTTGGTTTATTTGAATATTTGGTTTTCTGGGCTTAACCCGTTAGCATTAGGGTTTTGATTTCTTACCTTTTAGAATTAGGGTTAGTTTATTATAAATAACATGCTTGTTATTCAGTTGAGAATAAGTTAGTTATAATGTAGCCTGTTAGGGTTTTGTAGCCGTTTTGGCATTCTCGTTTATTTAATAATATTCTATTTTGTAATTTTGTTCGTAGCGCACTCTGATATTCAACTTGGTATCAGAGCAGGTTTGATCCGTCGGGGTTTGATCTGCTTCTGTTATGAGTTTGTCTGTCTTTGTTTTTCCAGTTTCGCCTCATGGAATTTTTTCTCGTTCTCTGGTCTGGGTTAAACCCCCTATCTGTCGTTCAAAAAAAAAAAAAAAGAGTTTATCCAGTGTTTAATCTGCCGTGAACCAGTCCTACCACCCTTGTCGCAACAGCCCCGCTGCATCTGCTCACTTCCGCAACATGTTATGTACCTTACCCAGCCATGCCTATGCCGCCGCCTTTCGACGAACCCAGTTCCATCTCGTCTGGCATCACCATATGAAAATGCCATCGCTGAACCACTTGCATCCACAGGACCGAAGGAACCTGCAACCTAGATCCCAGCCCGCGCTACTGCTGCTTGCAACCTTAATCCGACCGATCCACCACACCAATGCTACACCTCTGTCTTGCACCGCTGCTGTACCCGCTGCCTTAGAACCACTCTCTTGTTGCTGTTTGTTCGCACCGCAGCGACACCAATGCGCCACAGACCTCCAGTTTGATTTTGCATTGTCTACCCAGAAAGAAAGGTTGAAGGGAAGAAGAAAAGAAATCCGAAGAAAAGAAAAGAAAAAAAAGGAGAAAAAAAGGGAATCTTTTGCTGTTGCTTTAGGCCCACACAGGCAAAGGGAAAAAATGGTCTGCTTTGTTTTTTTTGGGCCATTGTTTGTCTGTTAGACTACTTTATTAGATTGGACCGATAAAATGGGCTAAGAAGATAAAGTTGCCTATGTTGGGTTGTTGGATTTTTGTCTGAAGTATGTGATTTGTTTGAAGTATGATGTTGCTTAGCAATCACTCGAGTGCTTGGATTGTTGACTACTCGAGTGATTATTGTCGAAGTTTCCGTCTGCTTGTTTGTTGTCGTTGGGTTATAGGAATCTTGTCCGTTTAGTGACAAGGTCCATGCTCAAACGAAATCTGTCTGCCTGAATTTGTTTGTCCTATGCCATCTGAATCTATATCCATCTGCCATTTGCTTGTTTGTCCGCGTTGCGGAGCTTGCCTGTCTGTCTGTCTGTCCGTGTTGCGGAGACTGCCTGCCTGTCTGTTTGCGTTGCAGAGCCTGTCTGTCTGTCCGCCTAACGGAGCCAGTCCGCATCTGCTTGTTTGCAAACCCATGTCGTATACCGCCATGAGTTTGACGGGGGGTGTCGGAAAATATTAATATTTTGGTTTATTTAAATGTTTGGTTTTCTAGGCTTAGCCCGTTAGCATTAGGGTTTTGATTTCTTACCTTTTAGGATTAGGGTTAGTTTATTATAAATAGCATGCTTGTTATTCAGTTGAGAATAAGTTAGTCACAATGTAGCCTATTAGGGTTTTGTAGCCGTTTCGACATTCTTGTGTATTTAATAATATTCTATTTTGTAGTTTTGTTCGTAGCACACTTTGATATTCAACTGGTTATAGGGGTTCTCAATCCGTATCCGTCTCCAAATCCGAACCGAATAATATATAATATAATTATTCATAATATTAAAGTATTAAAATATAAAAATTGCATTATGTGAGTTGCATTTTGTGGGAAAGTTCATAAGTTTTGATATGAATCAAAATATATGAGAATTCAATGGTACTTATGAGAGATATCAAAGATCAGCCAACATTATCAATGTTTAACTTTAATTTTTATGCTCCACAAGATCCATTCATTAAATCATTTTATACATCAAATATTTAATGACGAAATTAATATTTACTAAATTATCATGCGCTAATTGAATAAATATATTTTTTGTATTGACAAAGATGGATATAACCGTTAATCGATGGAGAATCCGTTACCCGGTAGGTATGGTTATGGATAATACGCGGTGGTTAATTTGTGGTTATTGATATGGTTAATTTTCGTGGTTATGGAGATAGATATAGTATTTCCGTCCCCAAACTGAACCGTTACCATCCCTATTCCAGGGTCACCCAGTTCAACTTTAGATTCTGCAATTTCAAATGGGTGTAAACAAACAGAGGATTAGAACTTTAGCGAAAAGGATTTAACGATTTCTCATAATCCAAACATGCTAATAAATTTCTCACAAATAAAAAAAAACAGGAATGTCACCCTGGCCCGAGATATGCCCAGCGTCAATACGATGAAATCAGAATGTAGGGTCAAAACATATCGATCAATGTCACCCCTGAACATTAGTGACGCACATCAATGTCCTCCTGTACTCGTTCTTTATTTTAATCCTCAATTTTCAGTTTCGAACGTCCATAATCTCGCAAACCTGCTTCTGACATCTGAGGAGCATTGGGGCCTTGGAGTCTTGGACAGATGAATTTGGAAGGGCAAAACTCTCCCAAAAATCCGTCAACTCTCCCAAAAATCCGTCTTTTTCTTGTCATACTCCCAAGATGAAACTGCGTCCCTCCCTAGTTCCATACGCTATTACGGGGAGGTGCTTTCGTTCTCTTCAACCACTTGCCAGCGATATATAAGGTGCTTCCGTAGTTTATGAACATTACAATAAGAATGACAAGATTAGATACAAAATGGAAAGAAACAAGTGTAATGCATAACAACAGATGTATTACCTCCCGTAGTTTATGAACATTATATCTTGTTTTCCCTCCCTTCAATTATATGCAAGCAAGTACAAAACTGGAGGCTAAAATGGACACTGCACCAACCAACGAGTTGCAACCCTTGTCTACAGAAATAACTAGAAATTATATAGTACGAGAATTCAGAAAGTAGTATGAGCTATGAAATCCCAAATTGAGATGGAAATATGGTTCAAAAAATTAAACATCACTGGTATCACATTGTCCAAAACTATTTTCCTTTGTTTTATAATGATTAGATGTAATAAACATAACACTCTGAACCTTTGATCCCCATGCGATTTCCCAGACTGGGTACATACAAAAATACACACACACACACACATCGAAGAGTGTGTGTGTTTGGTTTTGTGTCCGTGCGTGTGTTGAAAAGTACACCAGCTGGTCACTCGGGCTGCAATGATAGTTTAAAGATATTCCACATTTTATCATGGACAAAATTTCATCTTCCAGTTATCTGCCAGCGACATGTAAATCTTAACGAATTTCTCCTTAACCATAAAAAGTACAGAAGCTGCAAAAACACTCTGTACTATCTTTGTGCTCATTGTTAGCCGTGATGTTTGTATGATCAAAATACATATCAGTTATCAAGCACAAGGAAGAACTACTTGTCGAGGATGCAGCTGCTATGCGATCAGAATTTGATCGAGGAAAGACACCAACTCTTCTGCAAACTCCTAGCCTTATGACAATGCTCTATGGGAAGCCTTAGTTGTTGTGTCTAGGGTTAGCAGGGACCGGTGTTATTTATACTAGCCAAGAAGTCTTAGATTCCGTCCATAAAGGAAAGCTAAAACTCTCCTTTTTTGGCTCTTAAGTAAAATATCATAATCATATATTATTGAGGATTCTATTAACCCTACTTATAATGTAAGACACTTAATGTAGGATTAATATATGAGGATCAAATCACAGCTTTACTGATTTCCTACTTATACATTCCTATTACACATAGTAGACTATTTATGGTTGATTTCAGGGCCGGTTTAGAGATTTTTGAGGCCCGGGGCGACGTCAAAAAATGTGCCCTCACTTTATATAAGAAAATGATTTGTTTTCACACGTAAGACATCAATAAAATTATACTTAGAGAAGCACTTCAAACTTAATAATTTAGAAACAAAGAAAAACTAATTTATTTTGTATCGTGAGAAGGAAACAAAAAAGCTCTGGGTTTACATCTAGATAGATATGAGTTTTGTTTTCCATCTGAACTTTTAAAGTGTTTTTGTATAAATCGTGAGGTGTTTTTTCTTATTTACTAACTTTGTCAATATGAGACTAAAAAAATAATGATATTTTTTATTCTTTAATTGATATGTATAAGTAATAAATTGGTACTAAATTAAACTTTGTTATGACACGTTATATGATTTGCAAATTTTGTCTAAAAATTTGGTCAACGCATTACTCTTTGTGGAAGATTAGACTTGAATTGAAACAAATGTTTAAAAATAACAACCCACATAGCTACTAGCTACTAATTAAAAATAAATTAACAACTAAACAAAAATTCGTAAAAATTGAAAAGAATAAACATGCACTTAGCGTTTCGAACTTAGGACCTCTTGTTAATTTTAAACAACAAAAACCATTGATTCTAATTAAACTTCTTGATCATTTAGCCAAATTTTACATATTTATACTCTTATGAAAAGAAATTTGTAAAAATTGAAAAGTAAATAAGCACACATAGTGTTTTGAACCCGAGATCTCCTCATTAATTTCAAATAACAAAATCACCAGTTCTTGTTAAACTTCTATGTCATTGAACCAAATTTTATGAATTTATACTCTTATGAAAATATATACAAATATACCGCCGACCAATTCTTGTTAAACTTCTTTGTCATTGAACCAAATTTTATAAATTTATACTCTTATGAAAATATATACAAATATACCGCCCTAATAATTTTGGTGCACTCAATTATTTTGGGCCTCGGACAGTGGCCCTGCTCGCACTAGGCCTGGGCCGGCCTTTATATTAAAGAAATCCAACATTCTCCCACTTGGTCTACAATTGTAATAATCATGTTTCAAATATGTATCTGAAATAAGTGTTTCTTTAATGGCCAAATCTATGCGATTCAACCTCATCCTTAATTCAATTTTCTGTCAAAAAGTTTTCTCAATGTAGAATTAACAAGGTTGTAAAAGATGTCTTATCTCAGAACCTTCATAATCACATACACTGAGCTAACCATCCACATGAAAAAACATCAAATTATGATCTAGAGATGAAACTTAACTGAAAAGCTATCTTACTCTATATCATCTCAGGTCCACCATATTGTAACTTTAATAAGTTACACCTTATGCTTTTGAACAGCCCTTATGTTTGCCAATGCAAACTTTTCCATCACTCCAGAAAACTCTTCAACTTTCTGCAATTCAAAAGATAAAATGCAAACAAAATATACATATATGAATGCATGCATTACGTGAACACAAATATGGAAAACAACCTTTATTCAAACCAAACTCGGAACCAAACTACATCTTTAAAAACTTAGTGAGTTTAACTCACTTATTTTCACTGTAACTAGAAACAATTTTCTACTCCCACTAATTCAGCATATCAAAGTTCGAGGTCAATCCCATATTTTCCACATGCTGTTTGAAAGCCTTGACTGGAAGTGGCTTGTTCAAAGGATCTACAAGCATTGATACTTTATCAATGTAATTTATCTTTATAAACCCTTGCTTGATCTTTTCTCTAATTAACTTGTACTTGATATGCATATGCTTAGTTCCAGAAGACCTCTTATTGTTCTTGGGGTAGAAAACCGTTGCAGTGTTGTCACAAAATATCTGTAATGGATTCGTGACAATGTTCAGGACTTTCATTCCTTCTATGAACTTACCAAACCAAACTGCCTGAGAAGTGGCCTCAAAACAAGCCATGTATTCTGCCATCATAGTAAAGGTAGCTATGTTCTTCTGTTTCATACTCTTCCACGAGATTGCACCTCCTGCCATCATAAAAATGTAGCTCGAGGTAGACTTCAATGAATCTTGACATCCTGCATAATCTGAGTCACAATAACCAACCAACTCGAGGTTGTTACCTTTCTTGTATACTAACTTATAATCTTTTGTTTTCTGCAAATACCTTAACACCTTCTTTGCTGCAATCCAATGAGCATGTCCAGGATTCGATTGATACCTCCCTAACAAGCTCAATGCAAAAGCAATGTCAGGTCTAGTGCACACTGGTGCATACATTAGACTCCTAACAACTGAGGCATACGGCTAGTCATTCATCTTAAGCTTTTCAACTTCAGTTCTAAGGCTTTGCAGCTTGCTCAGTTTATCTCCTTTAGTCACTAGCACATCACAACCATTACATGTTGACATATTGAATCTCTTGAGTATCTTGTCAATATATCCCTTCTGTGATATCCCAAGCAAACCTCTCTTTTTTTCACGAGTGATTTCTATCCCCAAGACATAGGATGCTTCACCCATATCCTTCATCTCGAAGTTGTCATTGAGTATTAATTTTGTTTCATGCAGGAACTTCAAATCAATGCTAGCTATGAGGATATCATCCATATATAGCACCAATATGGTGAAGTGTCTCCCACTGGATTTGAAATATATGCACTCATCTTCAGAATTCTCAACAAAACCATGTGATTGCATGACTTCATCGAACCTCAAATACCATTGCCTTGATGCTTGCTTTAAGCCATAAATCGATTTTCTGAGTTTGCATACTAATTCTTTTCCATCAAAGTCAATGAATCCCTCAGGCTGCTTCATGTAAATCTCTTCCTCCAGAAAACCATTTAGGAATGCAATTTTTACATCCTCTACCAAAGCCATAACAAACCTGAATGAGTCTTTTGTTGAAACTGGTAAGAATGTCTTAGTGTAATCGATTCCCTCTTGTTGAGTGTATCCCTTAGCTACAAGTCTAGCCTTATATCTCTCAATTTCCCTTTTAGAGTTCTTCTTGGTCTTAAATACCCACTTACAACCAATTGGTTTTGCTCTATTTGTTAATACTGCAAGTTCCCAAACCTTATTCTTTTCCATGGATTCAAGCTCACTCTCCATGGCTTTCCTCCATTCTTCTAGTTGCAGTCCACTTACAGCCTCCTTATATGTAGAAGACTCACCAATATTGATATCTGCTTCATTTAAATATACCACAAAATCGTCTAAAATTGCTGGTTTTCTCACTCTTGTAGACTTTCGAAGTTCAGGAGCTAAAGCTTCAGGAATTGGTTCTGTGACTTGCACTAGTTCTTGTGGAACATCATTTGCAGCATCATGCTCTTCCATATTCCCTATAGTATTATCAGTGGCATCTCTTGTATCATTTTGTATAATATTCTCAACAATTTCAGTAGCTGGTGGCAAAGGAATATTGTCTTTTGCATTTTCTTGTGGATCAGACTCATCTACTTCTTCAAAGACTAAACTATGATTTGAAACTTCTTTTGTCACTTCCTCTATGAATTTGACTTTATTTATCTCAATGAATCGCATGGAATTTCCATGGCAATAAAATCTATACCCTTTGGTTCTTGGTGAATAACCAATGAAGTAAGAACTCACAGTTTTGGGATCTAACTTCCTTTCGTGACGATTGTATGCCCTAGCTTCTGCTTTACACCCCCATATTCTTAAATGCAACAAGCTAGGTTTTCTATTGTTCCAAAGTTCAAATGGTGTTGAAGTAACAGACTTGCTTAGTGCCCTATTGCAAATATAGTTTGCAGTTTTAATTGCATCCCCCCCACATAAACAATGGCAAGCTGGTAGTGCTCATCATACTCCTTACCATATCCTTCAAAGTACGATTCTTTCTTTGAAAGACACCATTATGTTGTGGTGTTCCAGGATTTGTATATTGAGCTACAATTCCTTCACTTTGCAGATAAAGTGCAAAAGGTCCTGGACTCCTTCCATGTTCAGTGTATCTTCCATAGTATTCACCATCTCGATTGGATCTTACAGTTTTGATTTTCTTATCTAATTGTTTTTCAACTTCAGATTTGTAAATTTGAAAAGCACTTAGGGCACTGAACTTCTCAGTAAGCAGATATAAGTAGCAATACCTCGAATAATCGTCTATGAACGTGATGAAGTACTTATAACCATCATAAGTAGGGGTAGGGAAATGACCACATGTGTCAGTGTGTATGAGCTATAGTAATCCACTGCTCCTAGTTGCGTCTTTCTTGTGTGTACTTGTCATTTTTACTTTAATAGATTCAATACATGTGACCGGATTATCAAATTCAAGTGGTGGGAGTATGCCACTTTTACTCAGATTCTTTATTCTTTCAATCGAAATGTACCCTAGTCTCTTGTGCCAAAGAGTGGAAGAAATCTCAATGTGATTTAACCTTTTTTGACCTATCAAATGTGCCACACGATTTGATTCTTTACAGTTTAGTCTAAACATGCCACTAACATGCAAACCATTCCCAACAATCTGAGAGTTTTTGTAAATCAAAAAGCCACTATTATTTATTGAATATACAAAATCCTTCATGACTAGCTGACTAACAAATATTAAATTCCTTCGAATTGAAGGTACATAACACACATTCTTAAGGTCTAATGTAAAACCACTATAACTTTATTCTAACTGTTCCAATGAACTCAACAACAGCTCTTCCTTCATTCCCAATGATCACTGAAACTTCATCCCTTCTTGGCACTCTTTGCTTATGAATTCCTGTAAAGAGTTTGTCACATGTATTGAAGCACCATTGTCAAGCCACCAAGAATCTCTAGCATATTCAACATTATTTGTTTCAAAACAGACTAAAACTTCACCTCTAAAAATCATAACATTACATTTTCCCTTACCACTGTCAACCCACTTTTTGTACTTCTGGTAGTGTCTCTTCATATGCCCAAGTTTCTTGTAGAAGAAACATTTGCCCTTAACAGCTTTGGACCTTTTGTTCGCACCAACTTTGGACTGATGTGATGCCCATTTGTTGTGCTCCTGTCTTGCAATGTTGTTGTGGCGATCAGTCACCATATTCACCTTCTTTTCAAAAATTTCATGCCTTATATGTTGTTCCTCATGCACACAAATTGCAATCAATTCATTAAGGCTCTATTTCTCATTCTGTGCGTTTTATGTGCTCTTCAGTTATGCGTACTCATTCGGCAATGAGTTAAGTGCCACATGAACTAAGAAAGGGTCACTCATAGGGACTTTTGAGAGCATTCAATTTAGCACCAATATCTAAGAGTTCTAATATATGTTCCCTAACACACCTCATACCATTATACCTTTTGGTCATAAGTTCATTCATGAGATTACCAGTTTCTGCCTTATCTGATTCTTTGAACTTCTCATCAATGAATGCCAAGAATTCCTTGGCACTCTCGGACTCAGGAATGCCACCTCTCACTGTGTCAGACATGGATCTCTTGATCACCAAGAGAGCAATTCGATTAGCTTTCTGACATTTTTCATTCCTTGCCTTGACATCAATTGCAACATCTACAACAGGTTCTGGAGAAGGATTCTCTCTTGTTGTCATGTCTAAATCCATTAGCCCTAAACAAATCTCAAGGTCTTGTTTCCACTTTTTGTAGTTTGTTCCACTTAGGGTTTGAATAGTGTTCACAGCATTCATCACTGTATATATATACAACATACATGCATTGATTAAAACAATCCCAAAACTTTATAAAAACGAAATTGATTCAATACTTGTGAGCAAGATGAATCAACATGTCTTTTGACACTGACTTATGCGCTACACCAGTTTCCTTCATGCTGATTCCCAACACTTGTGAGCAAGATGAGAACCCCCACAACTGATGTGGCACATAAAGCATGTCATACCATTCACATATGATCCAGAAAACAACGATTAACACTTGTGAGCAAGATGAACAATCTCTATATCATATATTGAATGCAATTTTATGAACAGCAATCTTGACTACATGATTCAATCTCTCATGATAAACGGATGTAGCTTGAATATATGATTAACTGAATTATGTAGATGTTGATCATCTTTAACTTTATAAGCACCGAAGTACTAACAATCATGCAGAACAGTTAAAACTGACATGAACTATGCAAGATCTTAACTTCGAAATAGGTTTATATTTTATGCATGTTAAAATTTTATGCTGCATGTTTTCCACTCGAAACCACATATGATATCATTCTTAACGATTTTAATCATGCAAACAAAGGCTCTGATACCAATTGTTAGCCATGATGTTTGTATGATCAAAACACATATCAGTTATCAAGCACAAAGAAGAACTACTTACTTGTCGAGAATGCAGCTGTCATGCGATCATAATTTGATCGAGGTTCTGCAAACTCCTAGCCTTATGACAATGCTCTATGGAAAACCTTAGTTGTCCTGTCTAGGGTTAGCAAGGACCAGTGTTATTTATACTAGCCAATGAGTCTTAGATTCCATCCATAAAGGAAAGCTAAAACTCTCATTTCTTGGCTCTTAAGTAAAATATCATAATCATATATTATTGAGGATTCTATTAACCCTACTTAAAATGTAAGACACTTAATGTAGGATAAATATATGAGGATCAAATCACAGCTTTACCGATTTCCTACTTATGCATTCCTATTACACATAGTAGACCATTTATGGTTGATTTATATTGAAGAAATCCAACACTCATCCCTTTGTAAAACCCAGGCAGTCCTTCATACTTAATCATCTTCGTTAGCATCAAAAGTACCTGTGGTCCCAAGAAACCACATCAAATTCTGTACCACATAAGTGTGTATAACGGTTCGCAACAGAGCGTTCTTAGATCTTCTTGGCAGAAAAACGCAACCAAGTTGTATGCGCATTCCCACAGACGACGTCATACTATTAACGCTCAAAACTGGTGAGGGCAACAAGGGTTAGAATAGTCAAGTGATGGCCCTTGATGGGCTTGGGCTTTACAAGAATAAGAAATAGACAACATAGCTTAAGTGGTTCACTCCTCAAAATTGGGATACTTTTACTGAGTCTCTTGAATAGAGTATAAGGTTACAAATAGCGCTGGTCTTAATGTAGTATAAATCCTCTCTTAATTCGTATGATCCCCCTCAAAGAAGTACTCGTCCTCCTTATATAGGCCATTCTCTGAGTCTTCAGCCTCTAGGCTCAAGTTTATCACTTCTTTTGCACTTAATGCGTGAATACACATATTTGACCTGCTAGTTGTCCCTTCACTCTTTCGCTGGCACGTGGCAATAAGGTGACACTTATGCAGGTCCACTTGTGTTCTTTCTTGGGATGGCACAACTAAATGCCTCACTCGACCTTGGGGTTGGTGAACTCACAGCCGAGTAGCCTAATTATGAGCCTTTGTATCCCTTTATAAGCCTTTGTTCCCTTGTCTAGCCGCTACGTGGCTTGAAGTTGACATTTGAATATACTTGCCCCTTATGTTCTTAGGATTTCGTGCCTCGAAGCTATTAGTGGCCAACTTGCCCCCTTATTTGTCAAAAAACGCTCTAAACACCCTAACCCTGATGTCCAGTGGACACAAAAAACCGAGGCATGTTGGCCATCACCCATATGGGTGACGAAGCCTTTATATAAGTGGAAGAAAAAATAAAGTCTTCTAAAACTTTTTTATTTTCGAAACATACCAACCCCCTATTTTGAAAATACAATATAATACTTCATTTAATTTCTAAAAACCTAGGCATGCCATAAAAAATGATTGATATATACCTGTATACATTGAAAGCTGTTAGATACATATATACTGAGCTTATATTTACCGGCGACATGACATACAATATCATCCACTAGCCATAGCTAGTGGAAGCTGAATAATATAACTAAAATTCATATTTATCTAGGCATGCTTAGAAATTTAGATAAATAAAACACTTTCTGAACTAAATGTCCATTCTCTGATCGGCAACGAAGTCTTCCTCTAACTAGGCATGTCTTCTAGGGCATCTAGAATTGCTCGCACCTAAGTGTATACAAAGACCCATTAGCAAAACTCTTTTAAAACAACCAAATTTGAATTAAAAAAAAAAAAAAAAGGTGTGCAGATTCAGAATCAGCTCGTCAAAATCAGTGTTCTAAATATCGGCCTAGGTGCTAGGCGGCGAAGCTCCGACTCGATTTAGACCAAAACGTTCAGTTAGGCGGGGAGGACTTAGGCAGCTGCCTAGGCGCTTTAGGCAGGCTAGCCGGCGCTAGGCGGCAGTCTAGGCGGTTTGAATCTCGCTGCAATTTTAGCAACGGATCTACAACTTCCGATCTCGTCTCTGTGAAGATGAGGGAAGAGAGAGTGCGAAGAGAGAGAGAGAGAGAGAGAGAGAGAGAGAGAGAGAGCATCTTTGGAAAGCGGTAGTCATCGGGTTTGTTCAACTGTGGCCTCACCAATCTCTAGACGATCTGATTCTCTCTGTCTTTGGTTGTGTTTTGAATCTTTGATCAAAAAATGGGGTCGGGCTTCCAGAGAAGTTTGTTGGGGCTTGTCGTATCATTTCAATCTGTGGTGGCGCAAGTTGATTTTGAGATCCAGTTTTGAGGTTCTGAAAGGGTGAAAAGAAGAAGAAAAGAAGAAGAATAGAGAGAGAGAGAGAGTGTGTGTGTGTGTGTGTGTGTGTGTGTGTGTGTGTGTGTGTGTGTGTGTGTGTGTGTTCGATCTCTATGTGGAGAAAGAGGAAAGTGATGTTTTCATAATAAATATACAGAATTATGAATGTGGGTTGTCTGAAAGAGAAGGAAAGGTACAAGCTCAGCTAGCTTCAAGCTGTCCATCGCATTAAAAGTGAGAGACTTTGGCCCCAAACAATGAATTATGTAGAAAGCTGGCCTCGGGTACTGTAAAAGAGGTGAGGTGAATGGCTAATGCTTGAAGGGTCAGGTTTTAATTATAAAAACCCACTACGTGGGTTTTTTTATATTTTTAAAAGTTTGAGATTTTTAAAAGTTTGAGATCCACCCACTACGTGGGAATTTTATATTTTCAAAAGTTTGAGATATGTTATATAAATTATGTTTTATATATATATATATAAAGGTTATATAAATTATGAATTATTTAGATAATATTTTGTTTTTCTTTCCTAGGCAAACATATTATATATATACATAAAACATTTATATATGTATGCTCTTCTATAAGAAATAACATATTATTCAATAATTATTTACATTTGATATAGTAAATTTAATTAATTCATATAATATATAAGAAATTTACCTAAATCCCCCTAGGCCGCCTAGGCGCCCGCCTAGACCCCGCCTAGCCGCCTAGGCGCTAGGCGCCAGCCCGCCGCTCGACTAGCGCATAGCGTTTTTTAGAACCTTGGTCAAAATACCCTAGGAGGGGTCCTTAGGCAGATTCCCATAAAAGTCAACGGTCAACGTTGACAGAGTAAAGTCATCGGTAATTTATATGAAAATTATAACAAGTCTTAACATGCTAGGTTTCTTCCTTCCATGTTCCTCGGTCTTTGGGTCAGTGGGCCGATATTCCTTTGGGCCTGTAAGGGTCTGAAAAGACCATGTGCTAACAGTTCCCACATTAAAAATTCTTATTTAAGTTAAATCTCTTAGGCCATCTCCAACCGAATGGGCTATGTTTAGCCCCTGTTCAGATGATAGTCCTGCAAGAAATTATTCTTTTAACAATAGAGTCAGACCATATTTATATACCATCTCCAATCGAATGGGCTATTTTTTAGCCCCCTCAATAATATATTATTTTAAATTTATTCTTTAATTTTATTGGTTAATTGAATTAAACTACCATATTAAAATAAGGTTTACAGACATATTTTGAGTGTCACTTGAAGATGTGGCCATTTGTAAATTATTGAAAAAATTAAAGGAAAGATTATTGGAAGAGGTAAGAGAGGGGTGCATATCAAAAGTGTTTGAGATGAATAGAATGTGAAGAATTGAAATAAAATGAGGTAAGTTAGTATGGAAAGGTGAAAAAGGATGTGAGAAATGGTGTAGAAATGTCTTTAGGTATTTATAGGAAAAAAATTTCGTCTTAAGTAAAATAAATAAATACCAGCTGGGCTCAACTAAACGGGCGAGGCTAGTTGGCTAAAGATGGCCAGCTTACTGGCCATATGGTTGGATTTTGGCCCAGTGGGTCCAAGGTTTTTTGGCACATGCCTCTATTGGAGATGAGTTTTACGTCAAAAAGGGGTTATCCTTTGGCATTTGGTCTATGGTCGGCCCGGTTGGAGATGACCTTATTTAGATGCCACTTATGATTGCGGTCTACTAACATTCTTTTTTATTTGTAAGTGAGAAGTTATAGATTCAAATATCATGGATAGCGAGTTCGACACCAATTTATTCTCTTACCTTGTAATGTAATCTAATATTGTTGAACAAATAAATAAAATAAGAATGGCTTATATTGATCCAAAATTTCGTCTTTGGACACCTAATTTATTTAAACGAAAAAGACTTTATACCTATATATAAAATTACCAAGACTTCCAAAATAAATAAAAACTCATAATTGGCAATAAGCCACAAAATTCTTAAAAATTCTACCACCTACTACCAATTAGACTCCAAACATCACCGCCTCCGCTCAATTTCCTCTATTTCTCGGTGTCCCTGTCCAACCTAAATCTTAATCTTCAGTTGAAATTGGTCTACTGTTGTCTGTTGTAAAAAACCTCATCGCCTTTCTCGATCGCAGCATTTCCATTAGTTTCACCACCATTGTCGTCTTCAGCAAGTTGGCATTCTCAAGCATGGACTCCAATGCCGACTAGAGACTCGATCGCCAAGCCATCCTCCACGATCTCCTCGCTCCCGACCTACTCATATTGCTGCTCCCTAATTCCCAACCAATACTAGGCTTCAACCTCTACCTCACGACCGCGAAGCTGAACCTGGACCACCTTAACAAGGTATTCATGGCTGTCGGGTTTCTGAAGCGGGACTCAAACAAGATCTGAATGGCGATGGAGCACACAGACTCGTTGTTGTGGCTGGAGTACAAGAAGACAAAGAGGTCGGTGGCATTCACGAGGGCGACGGGACGGCATGTTCAACGTGATCGTATGGGTGTCAAAAGAAAATGACTTTGAGGGAGGTGCCTAGAGGTGGAAAGAGCAATATACGTTGAGGATGAACTGTAGGAAGTTCTTATAGCCTACCAGGAGCTTTGGGAATACTTGGAAGAAATCTCAGAGATGGAAAAAAAAAAAGCAATGATCATAAAACGTGAGGGAGGTTCTTCATATGGCGGTGATGGCTGGCCTTCAACAGCCGCAAAAACACCATGATACACCTACTATGGAACTACAGTGGTCTAAGGTTGGACACAGTAGTTAAGGCCCTACATGGGCTAATTCGGAAGTACAGACCTTCTATGATCTTTCTCTCTGAAACAAAAATGAAAGATCATAGAATTGAAGGTGTTAAAAGACGTATGGGGTACTCAAAGGGATTTAATGTCTCCCTAATTGGGAGAGTTGGTGGTAAGCATGTGGTGGGATGATTTTTTGGAGGTGGAAGTTGGGTTCTCCTAAAAACATATTATTGATGCTCGAATCAGACTGATGGGCCTTGAGAATTGGGTTCGGGTCACATGGGTTTACGGCACCTCTTATCAGGCTAAGAAGGTTGAATTCTGGAGGTGGATGAACACTTGGTTTGGCCCATACAATATCCCCTGGCTATGTGGAGGAGATTTTAATGATTTTCTTTGGGATTTTGAGAAGTCTGGTGGATCTGATGTGTTATATAACCGTCCGAGGTTCTTGGAGGAGTTTATGAATACAACGGAGCTGATGGATTTGGATTTTACCGGGCCTAGCTTCACTTGGCGAGGCACAAAGAATGGTCAGCTAGTGGAGGAATGACTTGACAGGGGACTCTATAACAAGTCTAACACCTCTGTTACATATGACATGGTAATAGGGTCAGACCATTGCCCCTTAATAATTCAATGTCAACCAAGGGTTAAAAGGGCAAAGCAACTTTTTCGATTTGAAGCCTTTTGGTACAATGATGTGCAGTGCAATGAGATTGTGGAAAGATGCTGGGGGCGATGTTGTGAGGGTGACGGAACAACAAGGTGGTAGAAAAAAATGAATACTTGTCATTCACAATTAATTTGTTGGAGTCGAAAGGAAGAGAAATTAAAAGCCTTGTGCATTAGTTGGGGGAACTCCAACAGAACTAGGGTCAAAACTCGGAAAAAATCAAATCGATGTCCATGCGAATTGACAGGCTTTAGAAGATGGAAGAATGCTACTGGCAGCAACGCTCCAGGGTTAAGTGGCTCTGGGAACGTGATGCAAATACTACTTTCTTCCACCAATCTACCTCACAGCGACGAAGGAGAAATAGCGTGGTAAAACTCAAAGATGGCACTGACGCTTGGGTTGACAACCAGGGGGCGGTTAGGAATCTGGTTGAAGAGCACTTTGTCAATCTTTTTACCTTTTCAGGGCAGAGGGACTAAGGTCAAATTCTGGACTGCATTCAATAAATAGTGAGCGGGGAGATAAATGTGGCCTTGACGAGTCCGGTCCTTGAGGAGGAGATTAAGATCGCTGCTCACTAGATAGGTGGATTGAAGGTACCGAGGCCGGATGGATTTTAGGGATTGTTGTACCATATATTTTGGAACTCACTTGTCGTGGAAGTCAATGGTATGGTAAGGGATATCATGAATGGGGCTGGTTCTTCTCAGAGACTTTATTCTACTCATATTGTGTTGGTCCCAAAAGTAAAAAATCCAAAATCTGTGGCGCAATTCAGGCCTATCAGTTTATGCAACTATTCCTACAATATCTTATCAAAGGTTCTAGTTAATCAACTCAAGCCCCTCATTCCGAATCTTATTTCTCCTATGCAAAATGCTTTTGTGGCTGGGAGACAAATACAAGATAATATTGGAATAGTTCATGAGCTTTTCCACTTTCTGAAGCTCCGAAAAACGAAACGTAAATTTGAGTTAGGAATCAAGCTTGATATGCACAAGGCTTACGATATAGTGGAGTGAGACTTTTTAGAGGCTGTAATGGAAAAGATGGGGTTTTGTAACAGGTGGAGAAATCTTGTTATGGGATGTGTTAAATCAGTGGATTTTGCGATGTTTGTGAATGGGCAGCTGGTGAAAATTTTTATCCCATCACGGGGTATTCGTTAGGGTGACCCCTTATCCCCATATCTCTTCATTCTCATAAGTGAGGTCTTATCAAGACTCATACAGTCGACCATGGAGAGGGGGCAACTCATGGGTATTCGCACGAATCCTCAGGGACCTATCATCTCACACATTTTCTTTGCAGATGATACATTGCTTTTCCTATGGGCCGATAAACGAAACTTTTGCAACCTGGTAAAAATTATTGACACATACTATGCTGCATCTGGACAGTAGGTGAACTTGCAAAATCCAGTGTGTTTTTTGGTGCAAATATTCTGAGATGTCTCTTTGGTGAACTAATTCAGGTGCTCGGTATGCCTACTGTGGGTAACCCAGGAAATTATCTGGGCTTCCCATCGATCTGGGGCTGATCAAAGAAGCAAGGCCTCACTTACGTAAAAGGTAATGTATTGGAAAAAATTCAAGGTTGAAAATAATGCACTCTTTCACAAGCTAGGAAAAAGGTTATGATAAAAGCTATGATACAAGCAATCCCAGCATACCCAATGAATATTTTCAAATTTCCAACTACTTTATGCTCAGAATTTGATTCGTTAATTGTCGATTTCTGGTGGGGTCAGAATGGAGGGGAAAACGGATCCATTGGGTATCC
This sequence comes from Heteromeles arbutifolia, assembly GCA_024362995.1. Classification (NCBI taxonomy): domain Eukaryota; kingdom Viridiplantae; phylum Streptophyta; class Magnoliopsida; order Rosales; family Rosaceae; genus Heteromeles; species Heteromeles arbutifolia. The sequence continues at coordinate 11,870,015 of JANCRC010000020.1, forward strand.
TGGGAGTTAATGGGATTACCGAAGCATATTGAGGGTATGTTCATTCGTAACTTTCAAGATTTTAATGATGCCCTTCTTGCTAAATGGTGTTGGCGACTAATCCTTGAACCAAATTCGTTATGGGCACAAGTACTTAAAGCTCGGTACTTCCCACATTGTTCGTTTCTTGAGGCCAAACGGGAAGGCAGAGCTTCAACGAGTCTGTTGGTTGGGAGAGATATTCTACTTCAGGGGGACCATTGGTAGATTATGAATGGAAGTAGCGTCCGGCTTTGGCAGGATAGATGGATCCCTTCTCTTTCCCTTGGGCACCCTATTCCGCAATGTGTTGGGTCGATTTTTAGGAATACGCAGGTGAACACCCTAATCTGTGGGACTTCAAGGAATTGGGACATCGATTTTCTTAAGCCCTTTATATCTAAAGATGAATGTAATGCAATCCTGGACACTAGCATTGGTGACCCTTTAAGGAATAACAGATTCGTTTAGCTGGACAATCAGAATGGTATTTACTATGTGAGGTCGGGTTATCACTGGAAGCACTCTCGGGCTGCCTCCCTTTCATTTTCGACTCATTCCCATATCTGGAGCTTTATTTGGAAACTAGAGACCCCTTCCCCCCTCCCCAAAGATCCGCAATTTTATGTGGAGGGCATTGAATAAGGCTATGGCCACCATGGAAGATCTATTCAAGCAGCAAAGCTCCCCCTCTCATATGTGCCCTATCTACAATGCGGTTGATGAATCTATGAAACACCTACTTTTATTGTGCCCGTGGGTTGAGACCATTTGGTTTGGTGGATTCTTAAATTACAAAGTGAATCAGGCTGGAATTTCTACATTGGCAAACTGGTTATCTTCTCTTATAAACTCTAATATGGGCTCGAATGAAGATATTAAAAGGGTCTTGTCATACGCTGTTTTAACTTGTTGGCACATCTGGAAGGCAAGGTGTAACTACCTTTTCAACCAGAAGGTTATTTCACCACAACAGGTCATTATGTCAATCTCTACTTCGGCTGGAGCTTTTTTGGAGGCATCTTGTGGTCCCACGATGATTTCTCTGATTGGGCAGAGGGTTCATGTTTCCTCGACTCTCTGGTCTCTTCTTTGCTTCCCGTTTACAAAAGTGAATGTGGATGCAAGCTGGGCTGGTGCCACTGGTAACGGGTATGTTGGGGTCATTGCAAGAAACGATCAAAGCTTGTTTGTGGTGGCAAGAAGGTTGAAGTGTAACGACCCGTTTCAAAAATTTAATTTTTATTAGTTGAAATTACGAAAATACCCCTAATAATGGAAAGGTTGATCTTCATTGACTTGCGTCCATTAACGTATTAGAACGTTTCGTTTATTGTATGTCTGTAGTTCTCATTGGTACGTAAGCATAGGCGCGATCGAAATCGAGTTTGGAGCTAAAACAAAGCTTCTACGATTTTTGAACGATAGAGGCAATTGGTAATTTTGCAAGTGGAGATTTTCCCCCACTTTAGGCCACTACATATTTGACGCGTGGCAGCCTCTATTTCTGGGTGCCTTCTTCTTCTTCTCTTATGTGTTCACCCTTTATAGAAGTCTCACTCACACTCTCTCTACTCTCTCATATCCTCTTCGACGAAAACACAAACACACACACACCCACATACACAGAAAACAACCACGACCATACCATCATCACCATCATCTCGATCTTTTTCCTTCTCCCACCTCCCTCTAACCTCACTTTTCGCTCTCTCCCTCGTTGCACAGTACCTTCATTATGCAAAAGTAAATCTGGCGAGTTCTCGCCATATTCTGACGAGGTAAGCTCGATAATGACTCTTAATCTTCATAGATCATGCTTAGAACTGTGTTTAGGTAGTTTTTGAGACAATTTGGTGGTGTTTTGACATATAAACCAACTCGAGAAGTTTTCCTCTGTTTTCAGGCGAAGGTCTGTGAGTTTCCGGCTGATCCCGACCTCAACTCTATCTCATCTTGGTATATTCTTAATCCTTATCTTTATATCTTCATTTTGGTTTTTGAATCATTGAAAATGGTGTGAAATTGAGCTCGAATGAAGCTTGGGAAGGGTTACCCAGATTCTAGCCAAACCCACAGCCTGGAACCGGGTCAACCTGACCTGTAAACCAAAAACCAGAGCCAGGCCTGACCCAAACTCAATAACCGAAGCCCAAAACCCAAATTGAAAACCCGGCCCAACCTACTAGGCCAAAACCCAACCCAAACTCGATTGCCAGGCCCAATCCTACACTCGGCCCAATCCAATTACCCAAAACCCAGGCCTAAACCCAGATCTGACCCAGACCCCAAACCCAGCCTCTTGGGCCTGCGCGTGGGTGCACGTCATAACCGACGCGTGGAGCACATGCGCCTCCGCCGGAGGTATTGTGCTCCGCCGCCGTTCACGGCTGCGCTAGCGACTTTTCCGGTGAACTTTCTGGTGACTCAACTCAGAATGTGCGTCGGTGCGTAGGGGAACCCGTGGTCCCTCTTTGGGTTTTTTGACTTACCGAATCTGAATCCGCTGTCTGTTTTCTGAAATTCCATCGTTTTAGTATATTTTTATTAAATGGTCTCTATTTGTGTTTAGGTGCATCGATTGGAAGTGATCCAGTCCTCCCTAGTTCAAGTGGCTCTCCGATAGTGGAATACTTGTGAATGGACCCCTTCTTAACTTGCATGGTTTTATAAAATATTAGGTTTGCATGCGTTACATATTCCATGAAATGAGCATGTTTTCTATTATGTTTTATGGATTTCTATATTCATGTTTTTTTAAGGTTTTGTAATTTATTTAAATTGCTTTTACAGAATATTTATGATTTATCAAATTTACGTTTCATGAAAGATTATAAATTATTGGATTTCTATATATGAAATTCTGTGGATTACGAATATGATTTATATTACGGATTTATGAATATGGATTTACAAGATAAGGCTTTGAGCTTTGAGCACCAGATTTGAGATGAGATTTTGAGATATGTTTTCGGTACATATCTAGAGGGTTATTATACAGCACATCCACATAATCGGGTATGTAGATGTCTATGGCCATAGGACACAGTTAAGGAGATTTATGTATATACCTCTTCTCCAGCGTAACCTGGAGTCGTACAGCTTCACCTTCGGGTGATGAACCATGGTTTTCTTCACTGGCGTAACCCAGTGTCGTACAACTTCACCTTCGGGTGATGGACAGGTACTGCTTTCGGGCGAATGAGGAGTTGATTATATTGATGATATACCCTCAGCTTCACTAGCCCGAGGCTAGTGTTGGTGTGTGATGTTATATATCATCTTCTCTGGCGTAACCCAAAGTTGTACAACTTCACCTTCGGGTGATGGACCATGGTTTCTTCACTGGCGTAACCTAGTGTCGTATAGCTTCACCTTTGGTGATGGACAGGTACTGCCTTCGGGAGACTATGATACCCCTAGAGAGTACAGAATGATGTATTTTTACGGATTTGCATTAGGCCGGCGATATTCATTTCTGAGCACAGTTTTATATGTAGTGATTTTATGAACGTTTGCATGGCATGTAGAGTTTTCGGAAAAACCTATTATATAGTATTATATATGTTTTCAAAACGCTAGGGGGGGTTAGTATGTTCAGGACTAAAAATGGTTTTCCTATTATTAGCATTAATATAAATTATGGTCCACTCACCTTTTTTGTTTTGAGCCCCCTCAGGACATAGCGACAAAGAATACGACCCAAGCTTCGAGGCATTTCCCTACCAGTGACCTTTCATCTCTCCACTTGAGTATGGATTCCTTTTATGATCATTGTTACTTGTTGTTTTACTTCGCTCTGGCACTTTCGTTTAGTAGTATGCTCTAGACATATTCATGATCGTTGAATACCTAGTTTCGTTCACGCTTAAATTGAATGCATTGTTATTATTGCTTCTTAGTGTTGCGTATTCGTTGTGAATGTTGTTTCTTGCATAATTTTTGTATTGCTTGTTCCTTCGTATCCTCACAGTTTCACACACTCATGGCTTTCGTCACCCTTGGGTGTCAGCCAGCACGTGCCATCCAGGTGTCATTTGGATATCTTGGTTGGGGCGTGTCATGAAGATCAAAGCTCCAAGTGCTATAATGGCAGAAGCATTGGCAATTTTACACGGCTGCAATTTTGCTAGCTCGATGGGTATGGAAATGATTATTGTTGAGTCTGACTCGAAGGAGAATATTTCTTGCTTGTTGAATGCCTCATTTACTGGCAGCTGGGAGGCCTTCCCTACTTTGGTCAAAATCTTGCGGCTAAGGGAGTTCTTTCAGGCTTGTCGTTGGTCTTGGGTTCCAAGATCGGCCAACATGGCGGCGGACTGATTAGCATCGATAAGCAATACGGAGATGAGCGATTCCACTTAGGTTAACTGACCCCCATCTTCACTGGTTCATGTTCTGAACAATGATGCGCTACCTTGTCCTCCTTAATTTTTTGTATTCGGTAGTGAAAGGGGCGACATCTTGCATTTGGTGCAGCGTCCTACACTTATGTACCCTCTTCCACTACTATATGTATGTCCTTATTTCCTGTTGTTTGCCTCTCTGTGGGCTTCCTTGTACTTTTGGCTCTTGCCCTGGTTATGAATGTATCCAGTTCACCAAAAAAAGAAAAAAAAATTATATTTATAAAAAAGTAAAACAAGGTATTCTTGGAAGTTTAATAAATTATTTTGGGTGTAAAAAAATATGTGTGAAGTAAATTAGGTGTTTAGGGAAACAAGGACATCTAGAGACACAAATTGGGGGTACAAAAAACACATATTTTTCCACTTAATACTGCGATTTAGTAGTATTCATTTTCAATTGAAGTGAGAGGCTTTAAGTTCAGATCTCATGAATAACATTTTCACTACCAATTTATTTCTCCACTCTCAAATGTAAATATATTGTTTTTTTTAGTACATCGATATATTTTTACACTAAGGGAAGAAGAAGTTCGACTAAGCCACACAATAGGCAACCAAATGTAAATATATCGTTTGTATCACTAAAAAAGAAAAAAGAACACCCATAATATATTATAATTCCAACAGGATCCTCTTCGGATCCCCTTTGTGAGGATCATGGGGATCCGTGAATTGTGTCCATTCATCGTACATCGTGCGGTCAGTTTTTCTTAGGTACTATTTGTGCTTAATTTTAAATAAAATAATTTAAAATAATTTCTGACTGCACGATGTACAATGAACGAACACGATTTACGAATTCTCGAATCCTCACAAAAAGGATCCAGTGAGGATCCGGATTCATTATAATTCATTCCAAAACTCATCAGTGCCACAAGTTTCACGTCAGAAAACCAAAGGTTGAGATTTATTGAAGTTGACAGAGGAGAAGAACCCTTACACTATGTTTGGACAAAGGAAATAAACTTGGAATTTTAACAAAAATCAGAATTTATAAATTGACATGTACTAATTCCCTTGTTTAGATTCATAAACATAGAAATTTAGAATTTCCGTGTGAAAATAAAAAAAAACCTAGAATTGGAGACTTCCGATTCTCAAGTTTAAATTCCATGTAAATGTGTGTTAAGTCCAAATTTTTATAAGTGAGAGATTAAAAATAGCAAATTTTGTATTCAAATTTCATTTTTTTATCTAAGTCAACTAAACAAAAAAAATCGTAAATTTTAAAAAATAAACTTTCGTCGTTTTAATTTTCATTATTTTAAAAACTCTTTTAATACTTCCTCCGAAAAGAAAAAAAAAACTCTTTTAATAACTTTCCTTCCATAAAATTTGTTGTGTGTTTACTTCATTCAGTTGCAGTTTATATCTTGTGTTGTCCAGATTAACATAGCAGGCGCTGACTCTGAAACTGGAAGAGTCTCATCATTTGGCCTCTGAACCCTAATTAGAAAAGAATTGGGAATTTCAATTAATTATCTGGTACTGCACTTCATCCTCCAGATAAAACGACGAGAGCAGCGCAATGGCAGGCAGAGAAGTTCGAGAGTACACCAATCTCACCGACCCAAAAGGTATTTCTTCTTTTTCCTGCAATTAATTGCTTCTTTCTTTTTGTCTTTCGTTGTTGTTCAGTTTTGATGAATCTTGAATTGATGAATTGATGATTGTTTGTGGCAATCATTGGCAGATAAGAAGTGGGGGAAAGGGAAGGATAAGATCGACGACGAAGACATCACATTCCAACGCATGGTCGCCAAGGTTAGGGCTTTCTTTTACCTCCTTTTCTTTTACTTCCTTTTTTTCTTTCTTTTTACTATTTTCACTTGGGTCCATCGTCGGTTGGATGGATTTAAAAACACTGAAACTTTCCAGTATTTCGATAATCTACATGACTACTGCAAACTCTGTTTCGTCTCTAATTTTAATTTCAAGTATCATATTTGTATTCAGATTCTACTCTGCACAACTGTTAACATCAAATTTCTATAACCAGCCTCCGAAAGACTATTTGTGATAATTTTATTATGTTGATGTTTCTCAGTTATAACCAGGTCAATTTGAAACGATCAGGAATAAAAAGGCATACAATTACAGCTTAGTTATACAATTAAAATGTAAAAAATTATCAGTTTTGAATTTGTTTCTCTCCGGTTTGTATGGGATAAGGGATTGCAGTGGTTAGATCTCATATATGAGAGCTATTAGCATGTTTGTGTTCTCTCATGCCTTTTATTGGTAAAGTTAACTAGAATTAGTTCATTATTGAAGATTGATTTTTATTCTGGAATTATGGGTGATTTAGGTGTATTCTACGTTAATTTATGGTACGCTGTAGTTTCTACCTCACTTGCATCTATGATGAATATGCACTTTTTTCAAACTTTGAGAAGAGTTTTCTGATAACATGCCCTGGCAGGGATCTTGGCTTTTTCTATTGGGTGGTTAATGCAACCAGATGCAAGAGGTTGCAGGAGAACGCGGAGGATACCTTCATGGCCGAGGCGGTACTCTCTCTCTCTCCTTCTCTCATGTGCATTCAGGGCACACACAACAACTACATTAAGCATCTTTGTTTCTATGTCTCTACATGTGTGCTTGAAGCCTTGAATCCACAAGTGGATTCAGGCACACGACAGCCCATTTTGAATCTCTGTATGTTTAGCTCTTTACTTTATTGCAATCTGTTGTAAGTTTGCATATACAGCCTTGGACAGTGATGACCTGCTATATCTCAAGGAGCAGATGGAAGCTGAGGAGGATGCAGAACGCCTCCTTCGTCGAACAGAGAAACGAGCATTTGCTGCATTTAAGATATCCTTTTATTAAATTGCTTCTAGTGTCTTCACATGCACAATTTGCACATAAGTGTTCTGGGTACAAGCATTTTACTGCATGTAGCAATGTGAATTTTATCGTTTTTGTTATACTCTATTTTCTTGCCCATGTGAGTAGTTGGTGGGCCAGACTATAATGCTATATGTTTGAGTTTTCTTCTGTCCCTAGAAAATGTTATCGTTTGGTTTCTGGCAGCCCGATGGTCTGTTATTATTACAGATTTTGATGGTTGACTCCTAGAGGAATAGATGATTTGTTGCCTTTGTAACTCCCTATTCTGTCCCCATTTTCATTCCAAACTCCAAAAAGATTTTTTCTATATTATTCAATGTATTAAAAGCATGAGGCGTGGGCGAGGCGTCCGAGGGATAGCCCAGCATAGGCGTGAGGCAAAGCCTCACGGGGCCTAAATTTTTTAATATATACATTGAGCGTACACATATATTACATTTAAAAAAAAAGATTATTAATCAATAATCATCCTGAGCACACACATATATTATAAATACATATACACACATATATATACATATATTATATTATATATATATATATATATTATATTATATATATATATTATATATATATATATAATAGAGGATGAAAAGCACAATGAGCACACATATAACAATGCACGCAGACAGCACACACATCCATTATATAAAAAAATAAAAATCAGAAAAAAAGGGCAGAGGCAGAGAGATGATAGTGCAAGGAAGAGGTATGAGGCAGTTAAAAGCCTACCCAAAATTTGGGTTTGGGAGTACAAAAAATAAAAAAAATAAAAAAATAAAAAATCCCCCTGAGGCGTGCCTAGGCAGCTCTGGCGGCGCCTTCCGCCCACTCCCTCAAAATAGAGACGGCAACCCTCAAGCCCATCCTCACAGGACGCCTAGGCGCCCTGAGGCGAGCCTTTTAAAACATTGATATTATTACACTCATTTTTATCTTTTTTTTCAGTTTACTCTTTACTTATCTTTATTTGTATTCTGTAGTATTTGTAAACCCCTGTTTATGTTTATGTGTTAAATTCCTATATTTCTTACCATATTGATGCATTTTCTTCAGAAGTCGTTTCATGTTGGAGCACTTGGGTCTTGTTTGGTAGTGCTTCCACAGAATAACATATACTCATAAGCGCTTTTGTAAGACTTCAAAGCACTTGGAAGTGTTTCCTGAGTGCTTCTCTAGAATGCACTATAAAAGTTCCTTTTCTACAAAAATAGTTGTCAGAAGGACTTCTAGCCCTTCTAAAAGAACTTCCAAAGAAGGCCTTAGTTGTATGTATATAATCACTTAAGACATAATTTATTTCAAACATTTACGAGACTCTAAAATATTCTCATATCGTTGGTGCTGTCCTCCCCCTGTTTCTCTCATGTTTTACTTGACCAATGTACACAAAGCTGCAAGTCTAGCAGACTCCTCCCCTGGATCGGTTCCCTTGTCGCTTCGTGTCGAGCCCAAACAAAGAAGTGGGATCAGGTAGACGTATTTCTTGAAACCAAAACATAAATTTAGCATCCTACCATTTCGTTCTCAATCTCATGTATGTATTTTATTTATGGAAATGTAGACAACAGGATTTACTGAAGAAAGTGGTTGAGATCAAACCCAAGCGGCAGAAAGTTTCAAGTTCTTCCGACTGTAATCAGTCGCACGCAAATTTGAGTGGTAGTGCTTCAATAATTCTTAAGCCTGAAAATGAGTCGGGGAAGGACAAAGTGGATGCCCTGTCATCATCAAACATAACAGAAGGCGAGCCTAGGGTGGAAACTAGAGCCAAAAGCTTGCTAGGTTTAGCTTATGAGAGTTCTGACAATGAAGAAGATTGAAGAAGAAAATGGCATGCTCTGGACAGCAAATTTTTGGTTAACTTTCGTCATTACTTTTTAGTAATATCTTATGCATGTTTTCTATTACAAACACATTTTTTCAACGCCACTCTTTTCGGAATGCAATGTTTGTGGAAATAAAAATAGTAGGTACTTCTGTTACAGAGGGGAAAGAAAGAGGGTGTAATATGTATCTTGAGTACTCTGAGTATGAGGTGGTTGCTGTCATGGATCATCTTCATAATCCTTAAAACTTAGCATCTGGATGTTTTTGTGCATCTTAGTGCACCCGAAGACCTTGTCAATGACCGGACGGCTTTGGCATGAGCCACCAGGAAACTTTGTTCCCTATTATATTGTGGCATTACTCCAGCCACAGGCAGGCTTGTTTGGAGGAAAGAAGCCTCATTTTCAAAAATATCTCCTACAGAATGAAATTTCCACGAGCTTTTGCTTCCAAAGCTGTTGCTGACCTTCCTCCAAGTGACCTGTGATGTGGGAACAAATAGTGCACAGAATTAGCATTTATTTATTTTGCGTCATTTTTGATAGGATTAGGATATCGCTAGATACCTCCTTGTTTCCTCGTTTTGGAGCAATAAAGAGGTTGGCTTCACTCTTAACGCTAGGATTCATGCTTCCTCCGATTGCATACTGTGACCATTTTCTGTACAAATTGTTCACCACATGTGCATGTCCGTATCGAATCCTGTGACCGTATCACGTTTATTAGAAATTTGGGACTTCCCTGGAGTGTGGTTGTCATAGGCTCATGGTAAATAAAGGTTGGGTTGTTAGTCTATTACCTTGGCATTCTTTGGTTGCAGTTGGGTCCAAAATGATTGTACACTAGTGTAACTCTCATGTTCTTGTCCCGAACGTACCCATCATCGTGGCCAAGGAGCATAACCTTGTCCTGGTCTCTGAACCAATTGTTGGAGATGGTGATATCGGTTGATCCACGAGTAACGTCAAGAAGACCGTCCTCGCACTCATACAAAGTATTGTGGTCTATCCAAACCTTGGATGCAGTAATTAACCTGACTGCATCTCCATCAACTTGGCCTACTGGAAATGGCTTTCCATCAGGACCCATAACCGAGCTTGGTGGTTGGGATCGACAGTGGTGGATTCGAAGGCCGTGGATGATTATGTTGCTTGCCTTAAAGACCGTCAAGCATGCATTCCCGGCAATGTGAACATTAGCGCCTCTTCCATCAATGGCAGTGAAGCTACTAATGAGCAGTGGTTTGTCAAGTTTAATTCGCATGTCCCTCTGGAAAGTGATCCATTTTTTCCCTTTGATCATGGTAGCTCCATATCTCAAAGTTCCTGGATTTGGGTGTAATGCATTGTCACTCGGATCGGTGACTTGATAGAATGTGACATGGCTTCCTACGTTGTTGGTCATTTTCCCAGCAAATCCGACGGAGCATAACGCAAGTTCCTGCCGGTTTCTTGCCCAATTTGAGTTCCATCTCCAGCAACTGTCGATCATGTTGGCAGCGGATTTTGATGCTTTCTTTGCAAAACTTGGGTTTGGAGTAGTACTCAAGAGGGTGACAAGAGCTAACGAAACAAAGCACCAGGAATTGGCATAATTAGGGTAGCGTTTGGAGTCATGATAAAGAGAAACCATTGTTAGTTTGTCGCCAAGTTTGATCAATGATGGATCATGCACAGAAACAAGAGAGGAAACAGTTGAACTAGCTAGAATTAATGAATGGAGGCGGAGAGAGAGAGATGTTTATAGGCGGCCTGAGTGACTGATCGATAGTAGTTGATGGAAAAGTTTGTTTGTTTGGTTTTAATGTACGGTACCTGTGGTGTGCTGGGTTGGGCGCCAAGGAAAGGAAAGCCTTAAGCCTATCAACGGAAAAGAGAAGCTTCTGCAGTGTTAGATTAGACTCTCCAACTCAAGTTTTGCAGTTATTTTTGTGTATTTGGGGGTGTACTACCTAGCTTCTGAAAACAAGGATAACTAGTTGTACACGTTCAACTAGTTGTACACGTTCATTGGTGAGTGATGGAAGTCCTATATTATATGAAAATGTACCTGCAAAACAATCAATACATTTGATCAAAAACCAAAAGCCTCATATGATGTGAATTTAAACTAACTTAATAAATAGATTAATTCAAACCAAATTTACTCGCAAGTGCACGAATCAGTTGTAGTGGAAATATGTAAATACGAGATCGAATCCACCCGAGTTGATTTAACAATTTAATCCTATAACTATTACTTAACAAATTGAAACAAAGATTGGGTTTATATCGAAGAATAATTAAAATTAACAATGATTAAACAGAAATATGATTGAGAACAAATGTAAGAAAACACTAAGGCTTTGATTCCACCACTAATTGGCATACCCTAGTATCCAATTGTCAACTCATGAATTATCAAATTAATGAAAACAACTTCCATACATATGTCTATGGTCAGGTACACATGCCAATAATTTCTCATATAGATGTGAGTTTTACTGTGGTCAGGCTTAAACTCAACTATTCCTACCTTCTCTATATCCATGGTCCAGTATACACAAAAATGTAGAAATCCAATTAAGCAAAGTGAGAAACAAATTAGCCACTTATCAACTTGGTCACGTCAAACAAATAGCTAATTTTCTAGGAAGCCACACAAACCAATATTCGTCTACGGTCGGATCAAAATATAAGTTCATAATTCTCATTCACAAAGCATCGATAGAATCCAATTAATGGTCAAAAATAAAATCATATGCAAATAATTTCAATATCAAAATCCTAGGCTATGGTCAAGCACAAAGAACCAAATATCAAAATTGCAATTTCACTAGTGAATGAAAACTAATCATTAATCTGAAATCCACGAATTAAACAATCAAATAACTAGAGTAATCATCTATGATGCATGGACACGGGCACGAATACGAGGATACGATACGACACGACACGGGGATACATCAAATTTCTAAAAACGAAGACACGATACGGCAAGGATACGGCAATTAAAAATAATATAAATAAATAAATATATCTAAATACTATAAAAATAAGCATTCAAATTTACTATTCAAGTTCAAATTTACTTCGATAAACTTCAAACATTTAAAAAGAAAATTCACTAAACAACTAAATTAGTCTTCAAACTTGAAAAACTAAAAAGAACATCCAAACGACTTGAAAAATAAAAAGAAAGAGTCCCTCATTCTTGAACTAGCTTTTTCATTTCTGCAAGAGCTTCATCAGTAACCTTGTTGCAAGAGACGATCCCATTTCTAGACATTTTTAACAAATGAAACTTGACCCTAGAGTAGGATCCTCTAAAAATCTTTTGACAATAGTTGCATTGAAACACAGTACCTCCTCTTCCATTTTCCACTCTTTCTAGCTTTTTGACATACTTCCACAGTGTACCATGATCATTTTCAACATTCTCAACTAGGTTAACATTAGCATTCGCATGATTATCAGGATGATTCATTTTCCTAAATTATCAACATGTAAATCATAAGAATCAATCCAAAGTAGACGCATAAAATGTCACAAGTCAAATTTATGCTAAGAGATCAACAAAACAACATAAAAGCATATATAAATATATTATAATCTAAGGTTTGAGTGAGGAAAAACAACACTTTGGTCCCTAAGATTGAAAATCAATAGAAATGGTCCATGAGATTGTCCACCATCCATTATTTTGGTCCTTCCGTAAAAAACTCCGTTAAGTGTCCGGAGCTCTTGGCCGAAAATTTGGGCAATTTTCAAAGCTTCGTAACTCAATCGTTTCTTAACCAAATTCGACCCATAATATATCAAAATGAAGATAGGAAAGTAGAGAACAAAATTATACCTATTTAGAATCCCAATGGTGCCGGATATGGCCGGAAAATAGCCTGAAAGGTGACTGGTCCGAGAGAAAACTGGAAAATCGCCGGAAACTAGGTAAACTTTAAACGTTCATAACTTCTTCAATACTCAACGAAATTGAGTGATTCAAAAACAAAAATCATACTTCTCGACAAGAAAACGAGAATGTTACCATTTTAGACAGCCTAATCGCCGTGGTTTGGCAGGAAAACGGCTTGAAAGTGGCTATCTTAGTCTCGAGTTAGCCACTTTCTAGCCATTTTACAGCCAAACACGGTGAATTAGCCATAAAAAAAGATATAATTCTCTTCATCTCATTGAGAAGTATGATTTTCATTTTTGAATCACTCGATTTTGTTGAGTATTGAAGAAGTTATGAACGTTTAAAGTTTACCCAGTTTCCGGCGAGTTTTCTAGTTTTCCCGCGGACTAGTCATCTTTCAGGCTATTTTCCAGCCATCTCCGGCAATCATTGGGCTTCCAAATAGGTATAATTTGTTCTACACTTTTCTATCTTCATTTTGATATATTATGGGTCGAATTTGGTTAAGAAACTATTGAGTTACAAAGCTTTGAAAATTGCCCAAACTTCCGGCTAAGAGCTCAGGGACACTTAACGGAATTTTTAACGGAATGACCGAAATAATGGATGGTGGACAATCTCAGGGACCATTTCTATTGATTTTCAATCTCAGAGACCAAAGTAATGTGTTATGCAAATCTCAGGGACTATTTTGACTAAAAAGCCTAACAAAAAATTTGTCCATAAGATCCTCTGTCTAATCAACTGTACAAAGGTGTGGTGTGACTTAAGATAGGCAAATAACATAATTTGGAAAGAAGTCCCCATTGAATACTAACACATTATAAATTTCATTTTTTGGCACTAATATTAAAATAATAAATTATTCCACTTCCTTAGACAGCAAAAGAATATGTAGGCACAATTATAGATTTGTGCCTTTATTTTAGTATAAAACGTCAATACTCTTTAACTAATTTTTCTATAGAAGATTTCAAACAAGGTTGCTCCATACACTTGAGTTTCTTTTTAATTTGATTAAGTTCTGCATCATTGAGAACGGGGGGCCGGCGACGTCGTCAATGGGCTGAAGAGGTAACAACAGAGGTTTGCAACAGAATTTACGCAAAAGTGTCCAAAAAAGGGAAACCAAGTGCTCAACTTTGGACTTGGGGTTGCTTTGCGGATGAATAGGAATTGTTACTGAGCAGCGAGGCATTCTTAGAAAAGTGAAGTCTGTCCAGGAAGCTTATGAAGCTTAAAAACAAGTTATTACTGCTGCAGAATAAAAAATGATTCGTATGATGCATGAGGCAAATGAGAAAGCGGAAAAGTTGAAAAAAATAGCAAGAAGAAAGCATAAAAAGACTTAGGGCCGAACAATAGGAGAATTTGAGGTTGGCAAATGTGCAAATGGCTGAGCTGACACGCCCCAACCCTGATATCCCCGAATATTAGGGTAGGCACGTGCTGGCCGACACCCGAGGGTGACAAAGCCATTTAAAACATGCATACCGATCAAATATGTAATTAGAAAGAGATACCCTAGTGTAGAATCGTGTTCAGAGCATACAACTAATCAAGAATAATATGAAAGAATTATTATGGAAAGGTACGAACCGAGGAATGGAACCTACACAGAGGAGGCTCGAAGATGCCTAAGCAAAAATGCCATCACGCTGGGATCGTGTGCCTCGACTCTAACTCCTAAGGAGGCACAAAACAGAAAAGGTGAGTGGACCATAATTTATATTAATACTAATATTAGGAAACCTATTTTCTTTATGAACATACTAACCCCCTGTTTTGAAAACATATATAATACTATATAATAGGTTTTTTCTAAAATCCCTAGCATGCCATGAAAATGTTCATAAAACATGTACGTGTAAAACCATGCTCAATAAATGTGTTATCATTGCCCGAAGGCAAATCCATAAATCTCCTCAATACTGTACTCTCTAGGGGTATCATAGTCGCCTGAAGGCAGTACCTGTCCATTACCAAAGGTAAAGTTGTACGACACTGGGTTACACCAGTGAAGAAAACCATGGTCCATCACCCGAAGGTGAAGCTGTATGACTCCGGGTTACGCTGGAGAAGATGATATATAACATCACACACCAACACTAGCCTCGGGCTAGTGAAGCTGGGGGTATATCATCAATATCATCAACTCCTCATTCGCCCGAAGGCAATACTTGACCATCACCCGAAGGTGAAGCTGTACGACACTGGGTTACGCCAGTGAAGAAACCATGGTCCATCACCCACAGGTGAAGCTGTACCACTCCGAGTTACGCCGGAGAAGAGGATATAACATATATATGCTCAATTGCGTCCTATGGCCATAGATGTATACATACCCGTTTGTGTGGATGTGTTGTACGATAACCTGCTAGATACGTACCGAAAACATATCTTAGAAATCTCATCTCAAATCCGGAGCTCAAAGCTCAAAGCCTCATCTCGTAAATCCATATTCATACATCCGTAATATAAATCATATTCGTAATCCACAGAATTTCATACATAGAAATCCAATAATTTATAATCTTTCGTGAAACATAAATTCGATAATTCATAAATATTTCGTAAAAGCAATTTAAATAAATTATAAATCCTTCAAAAATCATGAATATAGAAATCCATAAAACGTAATAGAAAACATGCTCATTTCATGGAATATGCATTGCATGCAAACCTAATATTTCATAAAACCATGCAAGTTAAGAAGGGGTCCACTCACAAGTATTCCATTGCCCGGGAGCCACTCGAACTAGCGAGGATGATGCCACTTCTCACAAACGCACATAAACACAATTTGAGGCCATTTAGTAAAACTCTATCAAAACGATAGAATTTGGGAAAACGGACAGTGGCTTTGGAATCAGAACGTTGAAATTAGCCTAGGAGGGGCCCCCATCGAAATTTGAAAAAGTCAACACAAAAGTCAACGTTGACGGGTCAACGATCAACGGAAGTCAACGGTCAACAGGTCGGGTCAATGGGTCAACGGGTCAGATCCGGTTAGGGTTAATGGGCCAAGGGTTTTGGGCCGATTATAAGATTGGGTTTTGGATCATGGGTTTGGGCTGGGTATCATATTGGGTTTGGGTTAGGTTAGAGTTAATGGATTTGGGCTGAGTTGGATCTGGGTTCTGGGCTTGAAGGAATGGACCGGGTTAGGCTAAAGGTTAACGGATTAGGCCTAGGTAAATGGGTTTGTGGATTGGGCCGGATACAAATTAGATTTGGGCCTGGTTCAAAGTTGTGGGTCAGGTTGACCCGAATTAGCTTGCGGGTAACCGGAGCCATCGAAGAAGAAAACCAAACTTTTGGCCAGGAAACGCAAGGAAGGTGGCCGGGAAACTTCAAATGACCATAACAGGTTCATTTCTCAACCAATTTCAAAGATTAAAAGCCAAAATGAAGATCGAGAGGTAAGGAATAGAAATGTACCTAAGTGGGACGTGAGTAGTGGCCTGAGCTGGCCGGAAAATGCCTGCAAAGTTCGTAGTCCTCGCCGAAAAATCTGGAAATTATCCTCCCGAGTTGTTTTCGTGTTTGAATCTTCGCCAAAACCATTTTTATTCAACAACTAAATAATATAAACCACGAAGGAAGAAGATCGAAGGGTGGTCCGAGACTTACCCTTGTCGAGGATGGCGATAACTCGTTGAATTCGGTTTTGCACAGTGATGGTATTATGCAGCAATGGAGGGAGGGAAAACAAGGGACTTCTCGACCTGGTATGGGTTCGTGAGTCTGTCACCGATCGCCGGGGAGAGCGTCCGTGAAGTGTGAGTGCTCGCGGGAACAGCGAGTGGTGGTAGTGGTGGCGTGCCAGTTTACAGAGAGAGAGAGAGAGAGAGAGAGAGAGAGAGAGAGAGGTAGCTGAGGGAGTTCGAAAGGGTTAGAATGAAAGAGAGAGAACTGGGAGTTGAGGTGGTGGTCTGTGGGGTGGCTTGTCGGAGAAAGGTGTGTGGGTGCTGATCAGAAGAGATGGAGGTGTTTCCCCGAGGAAATGGGTGGAGAGAAGAGAGGGAAAGAGAGAGAGAGAGAGAGAGAGAGAAAGAAAGTGTTCTAAAGAGAGATGGAGGACTCGGGAGGGAAGACACGTGGCAGAAGGAGAAGTGGGATGTGGACCCCACGTGACAGAAATTAATTAAATAATAAAATATCTAAACCCTAATATCTAGAATAGTGGAATGATTATTTTGCCCCTCGTCTTCGTAGTTCCGTAAAACGTTCATCGTAACTCCAAATCTAATTCCGCTTACGCCCATTAGTCCATAGCAACAAGTACTACAAGGAAACGTCAAGAAAATGAATCTTATGTGACACGACAAAGCGATCAACAAAAGTCAACGTTTTGCCTCGAAGGGCATTTTCGTAATTTCACTTATTAAAATTATAAAAACCGTGGTAATTGGGGACGGGTCGTTACATGAACAATTCAAAGCCATGTCAGCACGTGTGGGCATCAACATTGATGCATTTGGTTGGGTGCTCCTCAATGTACTTCAACTCAGCAACAAGGGTGTGGAAGCTCACATGCTCAGAAGTGTTTGGATTAAGGATGGCAACGGGACGGATCGGTTTCAGATGTGTCATCCTCATACTCAAACTCGTTTATTTTCTCTGAACACGAAATCGAAGAATCCCCGAACAGATTTTTCTTGTAACCGAACCCATCGGATAACAAATTTATCATCGGGTAACGGTTTTCCCTATTATCTGAAATGTGTATAATCATCCATCACCTACTGAATTTACTTACCCTTGTGGTTGTGGATAACACATTAACCCCGGCGAGTGAGGGGTTTTGTGTTTCAAATAAATGCCGCTCCATTTAGTTGTGAATATTGAATGCCAATGCACTTTCCATGGTGCATGCATATCATTTCTGAAATGTGTATAATCATCCATCACCTACTGAATTTACTTACCCTTGTGGTTGTGGATAACACATTAACCCCAGCGAGTGAGGGGTTTTGTGTTTCAAATAAATGCCGCTCCATTTAGTTGTGAATATTGAATGCCAATGCACTTTCCATGATGCATGCATATCATTACTTAAGGAATTGGATCCATCCGATCCACTTTGTAGGGATCCCCACATCTTAGTTATTCATCGTGTATCGTGTGGTAAGAAATCATTTGATTTTTTTTTATTTAAAATTACACACAAATAGTATTTGACGAAAACTGGCTGTACGATATACGATGAACAACTAAAATATGAAAATCTCTAAGATCCTTGATAAGCTCATATTTATATATATTTTACATCAAATTCACTTATCTTTTCTTAGTTAGTTCCTTATATTTTTGAGCTATTTACTTTGTTTTTGTGTTTTGTAGGACTTGTCAAGAAAAGAAAAATAGCATTTTAAGTAACAAATTCGTCAAAACTGCCTGTGCAGGTCAGCTGACTTTGGAAGCAAGTTACGAACAGCTCAGAATGAATTAGAGAATGAGTCATACATGCTTGGAAAGCTACGGATGTCTATTTTCTGGAGAATTTCACGGATTGCTAATATCATTTTTCTAGAAGAAGTTATGGCCGTTTTAACACTGAAAGGTTCCCAAGAGGCTGAGCAGTTTGTAACTGACAAGAAAGCATTGAAAGCAATATATCCAATAAAACTAGCAGCCAAAACTGATGCAGCCAAGAACAAGCCAGCTGACACCTATTCAAATATCAGAGGAAATGGAATTAAAGATGAGGATTAAGAGGGAGTAATTGGCATAAAGACTACCTAAAGAGTTACAATTGTTTTACCATTTCCTCTCATTTATTATCATCACTAAATGACTATTAGTGGGTCAGTTAAGGAGAACAAACTGGGGCAGCAAGCAGGAACAAAAGGGCTGCAGGTTGCAGCGGAAAAAGGGAGAAAGAATTTAGAAGAAATAAGAAAGAAAAAAAAAAAAGGAAAGGTGCAGCCGACGGAAAGGAAGGGAAGAAAGCAAGGCAACAGCGTTGGGGGGAGGCCTCAATCGATTTCTTTCGGTTTTATCTTCTCAAACTCATGTCTTTCTTTTGGTTTTATTTAAGGATTATGTGTAACTAATTTTTAGAAGTTGGGGGCTGTTTTGAAGCCCCGAATATGATTGCAAGTTTGTTATGACATTTCATTGAATTACTTTTATGAAAGGATGAAAATTGGTTCACTACTTGTCTCATTGATGAATTCTTTATGTGTTTTCTACGGATGCATACTTAGTAAGCATATCTAGGATTCTAATGCTATGAATATGTGTGTGCCTGCCCTTATCAAATAAGGACCTACATATGTTCTAGAGTAGTACTTGTTAATTGCGATTAACATGTGAACCAATTTCTAGGATAAGTAAGACAACGCCAATACTTACGATGTCTTGTGATGACTCAAACTCTTTTCGTTCTTAATGATTTCTACTTGTTAAATCTATGAACACGCCATTCTAGATTGCATGCTAGGGACTAAGTTAAGTTGAAAACGTCATTCTCTTAACATACTACATAAGAAAGAGTAAAAGGTTGAGTTCTAACATTGAGCCAAGTTGAGCATCTTCATCCGGAAATAAAAGGAATTTGAATGAAACATAACATGTTTGCATGATTATTTGGTGGTGGATAGCAATTCCCCTAACTCGTTTTTCTTAATTTGTGAACTGTTTAAAATCTGTTTCTGTCCTGTTTTTGTTCGATTAAATTTAAATAGCAAATCAACTCCAAAAATCCCAAAAATTTGTATGAGTGTAGCTCTATGTGTCTAGTATCTTCATATAAAATTTCGTAGACTTAAGATAAGTGTAAGTTGGTCTAATAATTATTTTTCAGTGGCTGGTCAGTAGGGACAGCAACCCAGTTTTTGTGACATTTTAAGTAGTTAGATAAAACAATCTTCTGCAGGAAAGACCCTTATTTTCATATGCTACAATTGACAAATCTTAGTGTTAATAAGGAAAATCAATAGGACATTTGTGTGCTACTTTGTGGTGTGCATTTAATCTTATCAAATTTTTGGCGTCGTGTCGCCGGGGATTGTTATTTCTAATTACTTATTTCTCTATTGTTTTCTTTTCTTGACTAATTAGTGTTTTTGTTTTTGTTTTTATTTCAGGTACTCTTTGTAGTATATGCATACTCCAAGGTCCAAGAGTATTGATCTAGCTTCCTACGATCCTGAGCTTGAATGAACACTTCGAAAGCTTCGAGGAACAATCAAACAGAAGCATGCATCGGTGTCTTTACCACCATCTTCTCCACCACATTTGAGTTCGGAAGAGGAGGAAGAACCACAAAAAGACATGGCTGATAACTGTACTTTGAGGGAGTTGGCAACGCCGGATACGGATCAACAACCATTATGCATCACATATCTAAATGCAGAAGGAGGATTTGAGCTCAAGTCCGGCATGATTCACTACTTGCCTAAGTTCCATGGCTTTTCAACGGAGGATGCCAACAAGCATCTCATGGAGTTTCACGTGGTATGCTCGGGAATGAGACCAGCAAATGTGGATGAGGAGCAAGTCAAGTTGAGGGCATTCCCATTTACATTAGAAGCTAAGGCAAAGGAATGGCTTTACAATTTACCTCCGGGATCAATGAACACATGGAACCAGGTGAAGCAAGCATTCTTGGAGCAAAATTTTCCAG
Source organism: Heteromeles arbutifolia (assembly GCA_024362995.1). Classification (NCBI taxonomy): domain Eukaryota; kingdom Viridiplantae; phylum Streptophyta; class Magnoliopsida; order Rosales; family Rosaceae; genus Heteromeles; species Heteromeles arbutifolia. The sequence continues at coordinate 11,890,652 of JANCRC010000020.1, forward strand.
CCACAAAAGCTGCAAGCATAAGGAAAGACATATGTACAATCCGACAACAACATGGAGAGCCTTTTGGAGATTACTATGAGCGATTCACACATTTGGTTGCATCTTGTCCTAATCATCAGATTTCAGAGCATCTTTTAATACAGTATTTTTATGAAGGATTGTGTGGTACTGATCGTGTAATGCCTGATGCAGCAAGTGGTGGAGCATTCATGGACAAAACACCAACAAATGCTAAAGCATTGTTAAAGAACAATGCTGGCAACACACGACAATTTGGAGGGAGAGATGAGCTACCTCTTAAGAAAGTTAACGAGGTAAGTGCTAATTCTAGTATTGAATTACAATTAGCTAACTTGACTAATCTTGTGCAACAGGTTATGGTAGCTCCAAAACAGCTGTGTGGTGTATGTTCAATGATGGGACATGCCACGGACATGTGCCCTTCGTTGATGGATCAAGGTGGTCTTGAGCAAGCTAATGCATTAGGAGAGTTTCAGGGGCAACAAAGGCAAAAGTATGATCCATACTCCAACAACTATAACGTGGGGTGGCACGAAAATTCACACTTAAAGTGGAACAATCAAGACAACGGACAACAATCTGTTCCCAACAACTATAATCGTCCACCTGGCTTCTTTCAAGCAAGACCGCAGACACCATTTCAGCCTCAACAACAACAAGCTCCAAGTAAGTCTCTTGAGGATTTAATTGCTTCTTTAGCTAACTCTACTCAATCTCATCAACAGAAAACAGACAAAGCAATTGAAAACCTTGAGCACCAAATTAGTCAGTTAGCAAGTTTGATGGGGCAACAACACCAACCAGGAAGATTGCCGAGCCAAACCGTGGTGAATCCAAATGCAGAGCAGATGAATGTTGTGACTTTAAGGAGTGGAAAAGAAGTTTTTGAGCAGTCGATGATGCAAAAGAGGACCAAAAAATATACAAATGAGCAAGATGAGGCATCAACAGAAACTGAAAATTTTCCTAAAGCTACAGAATTGAACAAAAAAGATTCTGATAAGGTAAGTAAAGAAGTTCAAAATTCATTTAACTCATGTGTCCCTGTTCCTTTCCCTCGCAGGTTTCTGAAGTCTAAGAAAGAGCAAACTGATAAGGAAATCTTGGATATTTTCCAGAAAGTTCAAGTGAACTTACCTCTTTTAGATGCCATAAAACAAGTGCCCAAGTATGCAAAGTTCCTTAAAGAGCTTTGTACGAACAAGAGGAGATTCAATCATCAAGAAACTATAGCGTTAAGCGAGGAAGTATCGGCTGTTTTGCAGAGGAAGCTGCCACCGAAGTTGAAGGATGCCAGGAGCTTTACCATTCCATGTGTAATCGGAGGGAAAGAGTTTGGGAGAGCATTGTGTGATTTGGGGGCATCCATCAATCTGATGCCATATTCAGTGTATGAATCACTAAACCTTGGAGACTTGAAGGAAACAAAGGTAGTAATCCAATTGGCAGATCGTTCAAACAGATATCCCAAAGGCCTATTGGAGGATGTACTTATGCAAGTGAATGAGCTCATTTTTCCTGCTGACTTTTTTGTTCTTGAGATGGAACATGACCCTATGCCTACTGCATTTCCTCTTATATTGGGAAAACCATTCCTTAGAACGGCGCGTACGAAGATTGATGTCTACAATGGTACCTTAACCATGGAAATTGATGGAGAAAGCGTCAAGTTCAAAATCTTCAATGCTATGAGGTACCCTAGTGATTTTGAATCTTGTTTGTCTATTGATGCGTTTGACTATTTTGTGCAGGATTGTTTTAATGAAGGTGTGGGATAAGATAATTTAGAGAAGGTGTTAGTGCATAGCATTACACATGGAAAGCTTAATTTTTCCGAGCACATTGACGAAGAATTAGTCCAAACTATTGCAGCACTTGAGTTTCTTTCACCAATTCGTGCAAGTCTTCTTCCTATTTTATTTCTCTTCCCACTTCTAACGAAAAAACTCTTCCTTCTGTGATTCAGGCACCCAAATTGGAGCTTAAACCGATTCCTGAACATTTGAAGTATGCATTTTTGGAAGAGGATGAAACATTACCAGTCATCATATCGTCACAACTCACAGCAGAAGAGGGGGAGAAACTGATCAGGGTATTGAAGGATCACAAAACTGCCATAGCTTGGAGCATTGCAGATATCAATGGTATAAATCCAGCTACATGTATGCATAAGATTCTGCTGAAGGAAAGTGCAAAACCAACAAGGGAAGCTCAACGCCGTTTAAACCCACTCATGATGGAGGTCATCAAGAAAGAGGTTATCAGACTTCTTGATGTTGGCATCATATATCCTATCTCGGACAGCAAGTGGGTGAGCCATGTTCAAGTAGTTCCGAAGCGATTCGGAGTCACAATTGTTAAGAATGAAGCTAGTGAGCTAGTGCCTACACGTGTGCAAAATAGTTGGAGAGTCTATACAGACTATCGAAAGATTAATAGCACCACACGCAATGATCATTTTCCAGTTCCATTCATTGATCAAATGTTAGAAAGGTTCGCTGGTCATTCTCATCGTTGCTTTCTTGATGGCTATTCTGGATATAATCAGATTGCAGTTGCTCCAGATGATCAAGAAAAGACGAGTTTCACATGTCCATTTAGCACATTTGCATACCAAATGATGCCGTTTGGACTTTGCAACGCCCCCGCCACATTTCAAAGGTGCATGGTAAGTATCTTTTCTGATATGATTGAGAAAATAATTGAAGTGTTCATGGATGATTTGTCTGTTTATGGTGATTCTTTTGATACGTGTCTACATAATTTGTCCCTAGTTTTAAAACGTTGCCAAGAAACTAATCTAGTCTTAAATTGGGAAAAATGCCATTTCATGGTTTCACATGGATTAGTTCTATGACATGTCATATCTGAAAAGGGAATTGAAGTTGATAAATCTAAAGTAGAACTTGTTAGTTCGTTACCCCTCCCTACTACTGTCAGGGAGGTTCGTTCTTTTCTTGGACATGCAGGTTTCTACCATAGGTTTATGAAAGACTTCTCAATGATTTCTAGACCATTGTGTCGTTTGCTTCAAAATGATGCAACATTTGATATGAATGAAGAATGTGTGGTAGCATTCAACAAGCTTAAGGAGTTGTTATCAACAGCTCCTATAATCATGCCACCCGATTGGAGTTTACCTTTTGAGTTGATGTGCGATGCTTCAGACTATGCGGTCAGTGCAGTTCTAGGGCAGCATGTCAACAAAGTGTCGCATGTCATCTATTATGCATCTTGAACACTCAATAATGCACAGTTGAATTATTCAACAACAGAGAATGAGCTTCTAGCTGTTGCATTTGCTGTAGAAAAATTTAGATCTTATCTGATTAGGACTAAAGTTATTGTGTTTTCTGACCATGCAACTTTGAAGTATCTACTCACAAAAAAAGATGCAAAACCGTGACTCATTCGATGGATACTTCTGCTTCAAGAGTTTGACTTGGAGATCAAGGATAAGAAAGGGAGTGAGAATGTTGTCGCAGATCATCTTAGCCGACTTGTGCATTCAAACACAGAGGAAGATCTCATCCCTTTACATGAGAGTTTTCCGGATGAGCAATTGTTTTCATTAAAGGTTACTGACCCTTGGTATGCAAATATTATCAACTACAAGGTCACCAAAAAGATTTCGGATGATTTTACACGTGCTTAGAAAGATAAGCTTGTCAAAACCGCCGAATACTACGAGTGGGAAGATCCTTATTTGTGGAAATATTGCCCTAATCAATTAATTAGAAGGTGTGTCCCTGAATCTGAGTTTAAATCTATTCTAACTTTTTGTCATTCTTATGCATGTGGCGGCCATTTTGGAGCAAATATGACAGCCCTTAAAGTGCTAGAGAGGGGTTTTTATTGGCCTAGTTTGTTTAAGGATGCGTACGAGTTTTGTGCAACATGTGATCGTTGTCAACGAACAGGTAACATGGGCCCAAGAAATCAAATGCCACAAACCCCTATTTTGATTGTTGAGATCTTTGATGTGTGGGGCATTGATTTCATGGGACCTTTTCCATCTTCAAATGGTTTTCTTTACATTTTATTGGTTGTGGATTATGTTTCTAAATGGGTGGAAGCGAAAGCCACCAAAACTAATGATTCAAAAGTTGTTTCAGATTTTATTAAGACTAACATCTTTGCAAGATTTGGAACACCTAGAGCAATCATTAGCGATGGAAGGAGTCACTTTTGCAATAGAACATTTGAAGCGTTGCTTCGGAAGTACAATGTCACACATAAGGTGTCCACACCTTATCATCCGTAAACTAGTGGTCAAGCAGAAGTATCAAACCGTGAGGTGAAGCAACTTTTGGAGAAAACTGTGAGTCCTAGTAGGAAGGATTGGAGCATACGCTTGACTGATGCATTGTAGGCTTATAGGACTGCTTATAAGACTCTTATTGGAATGTCTCTATTTCGATTAGTTTATGGGAAACCATGTCGTCTTCCAGTAGAGTTAGAGCACAAAGCTTATTGGGCGATCAAAGCCTACAACATGGACATGAGTGTTGCTGGACAGCAGAGGAAGCTTCAATTGAATGAGTTAGATGAAATTCGGAATGATGCATATGAGTCAAGTCGAATATACAAGGAGAAATCAAGGGCATTTCATGACAAGATGATCTTAAGGAAGAGCTTTACCATTGGACAAAAAGTTCTTCTATTTAATTCTCGCCTTCGGTTATTTCCAGGTAAGCTTCGTTCTCGTTGGGTTGGTCTTTTTGTTATAACTAATATTTTTCCTCATGGTGCAGTGGAAATCCAAAGTGCGAAGACCGGAAACATGTTCAAAGTGAATGGGCATAGACTCAAGCCATATTACGAGTCTTTTACAGAGCATGATGTGGAGGTTGTACCCCTCTAAGAACCAGCTCCCCTTGGATGATTACCCTTGGTACCGTCCGGCTGCAGACGTAAAAGCAAGCGCTTATTGGGAGGCAACCCAATATTTCTATTCATTGTCTTTTTCTGTCATTTTTCAATTTTTCGTTTGTTTTTTTTTTTCTGAATTTTCTTGCATGCTAAACTGAATTATTTCTTTTCTTTGTAGGAACATTTGGTTATGTCCACCTTTGGAGTTTATTGCAGAATAGAAGTTTGGGGGTCATCGCTTGATTTTACTACAAATTGGGGAAGTTTTCAGTCCAAATGCTTTATTTTGTTTCTTATTATTTTATTTTATTTTTATTTTTTGCATTATAGTGTTTTCTGACATTGGGGACAATGTCCAGTTTAAGTTTGGGGGTAAGGATTGAAAACATGACCAAATTACAAATTTTCGTACCTTCAACTAAAAACTGGTTTGATTTGTTTCCTTGTTCCCTTTTGTTTTCTTAATTAGTGTTGTTTACTCTAAAAAGAACCAAAAACATTTATAAAAAAAATAAAAAATTCGGAATATTTGAAAATCCAAAAATATTGTCTTGTTTTCTTTATTGTTTTGAATTAGATTTTTGTTAGTTTCCCGACCCAATGATATAATTGGATTGAATTTGAACCACGGTGATCAAGAACTTAGTAAGCATGTGTTGTGTGAAATTCCTGATTCTCTGGTTAGTTTTGTACATGTTTAATCATCTTTGAAAAACCAAATGCACATAGCCTTGTTGATGTGAAACTAAAGCATGACTTAAAGCTTCATATGTGAATATAGTGACCATATCCAGCCTATGTGAGTTTTTGAGCCTATTGAAAGTGTGTGCATTTTTCATACACTCCTATTCTTTCCTGTGTGATGAACTTATGTGAATTACATCTCTAGAACTTGCGTAACGATCTTTCGAAATGTTTGTCATTTGATTGCATGAACTTGAAAAGGATAGAGGCATTATGTTTATCACCATGGCCCAAATAAGCATGTTTCCTAAAGAAAAATGATATCATTAGTATGCCAATTTGAGCCATATATATTGAGCCTGTTACTTCTTATCACCAGATATGTCTACCCTTATACCTTAAACATTTTTCCTTACCCTTTCCAAGCTAGCTAGTGAGCAATATGAGATTGTCTGATGAGAAATGTTTGTGAAGTACTTTGAAGGAGTTTGGCAAAAGAATAAGTGTGGGGGTATTTCATGTTTGTATTTAGTTATGTAGAAAATTGGTTCCAAAAAAAAAAAAAAAAAAAAAAAAACAAGAAGAAGAAAAAGAAAAATTGTGTACAAAGAAAATTTTTAAGTTTCAGTTTAGGGGTGTGGTTGGAAGTATTAGTAGAGTGGTTGGAGAGCTTGAGTTCTTATAAATCTCAACAAGAGAATTGCTTACAATTTAGCTTGGAACTTGTGTTTACCTATCCTTTCATTTCTGTAACCCTCTCCCCAAGCCTCATTACAACCAATAAAAGTCCTCTTGATTTAAGTTTTGCAATTATGATTGTGGAGATGTGATCTTTATGCCAGCTTATGGTAGATCTTTCACATTTGATTCTTTGAGTGAAACACGTTAAACTAAACATATGTGTGATTGAGTGTATGTCCCGTGAGAAGGTCACTAGTTGGCATGTGATGTTCTAAAAAAAAAACTTGAAATTGCATTAGCATGGCTATTACACACACTATACTTCAAGGATGATTAAAAGGTTACTACTAACATTTGAATAAGGAAGATGAGCTTGGATTAGCTTGTTTGGTGCTAGCTAAGGTTCTTGATGATTTGTTTTCTTGAATGAAATTCTATGAGGGTCACATAGGGGGAAGCTAATGTTTTTCATGTTGCTACTTTTTCAAGTTTTCTTTGTTTTGCTTGAGGACTAGCAAAAGCTAAGTGTGGGGGTATTTGATAAGCTCATATTTATATATATTTTACATCAAATTCACTTATCTTTTCTTAGTTAGTTCCTTATATTTTTGAGCTATTTACTTTGTTTTTGTGTTTTGTAGGACTTGTCAAGCTAAGAAAAGAAAAATAGCACAAGTGGGATTTTAAGTAACAAATTCGTCAAAACTGCCTGTGCAGGTCAGCTGACTTTGGAAGCAAGTTACGAACAGCTCAGAATGAATTAGAGAATGAGCCTTATATGCTTGGAAAGCTACGGATGTCTATTTTCTGGAGAATTTCACGGATTGCTAATATCATTTTTCTAGAAGAAGTTATGGCCGTTTTAACACTGAAAGGTTCCCAAGAGGCTGAGCAGTTTGTAACTGACAAGAAAGCATTGAAAGCAATAAATCCAATAAAACTAGCAGCCAAAACTGATGCAGCCAAGAACAAGCCAGCTGACACCTATTCAAATATCAGAGGAAATGGAATTAAAGATGAGGATTAAGAGGGAGTAATTGGCATAAAGACTACCTAAAGAGTTACAATTGTTTTACCATTTCCTCTCATTTATTATCATCACTAAATGACTATTAGTGGGTCAGTTAAGGAGAACAAACTGGGGCAGCAAGCAGGAACAAAAGGGCTGCAGGTTGCGGCGGAAAAAGGGAGAAAGAATTTAGAAGAAATAAGACAGAAAAAAAAAAAAGGAAAGGTGCAGCCGACGGAAAGGAAGGGAAGAAAGCAAGGCAGCAGCGTTGGGGGGAGGCCTCAATCGATTTCTTTCGGTTTTATGTTCTCAAACTCATGTCTTTCTTTTGGTTTTATTTAAGGATTATGTGTAACTAATTTTTAGAAGTTAGGGGCTGTTTTGAAGCCCCGAATATGATTGCAAGTTTGTTATGACATTTCGTTGAATTACTTTTATGAAAGGATGAAAATTGGTTCACTACTTGTCTCATTGATGAATTCTTTATGTGTTTTCTACGGATGCATACTTAGTAAGCATATCTAGGATTCTAATGCTATGAATATGTGTGTGCCTGCCCTTGTCAAATGAGGACATACATATGTTCTAGAGTAGTACTTGTTAATTGCGATTAACATGTGAACCAATTTCTAGGATAAGTAAGACAACGCCAGTACTTACGATGTCTTATGATGACTCAAACTCTTCTTGTTCTTAATGATTTCTACTTGTTAAATCTATGAACACGCCATTCTAGATTGCATGCTAGGGACTAAGTTAAGTTGAAAACGCCATTCTCTTAACATACTACATAAGAAAGAGTAAAAGGTTGAGTTCTAACATTGAGTCAACTTGAGCATCTTCATCCGGAAATAAAAGGAATTTGAATGAAACATAACATGTTTGCATGATTATTTGGTGGTGGATAGCAATTCCCCTAACTCATTTTTCTTAATTTGCGAACTGTTTAAAATCTGTTTCTGTCCTGTTTTTGTTCGATTAAATTTAAATAGCAAATCAACTCCAAAAATCCCAAAAATTTGTATGAGTGTAGCTCTGTGTGTCTAGTATCTTCATATAAAATTTCGTAGACTTTAGATAAGTGTAAGTCGGTCTAATAATTATTTTTCGGTGGCTGGTCAGTAGGGACAGCAACCCAGTTTTTGTGACATTTTAAGTAGTTAGATAAAACAATCTTCTGCGGGAAATACCCTTATTTTCATATGCTACAATTGACAAATCTTAGTGTTAGTAAGGAAAATCAATAGGACATTTGTGTGCTACTTTGTGGTATGCATTTAATCTTATCAATCCCCACAAAGTGAATCCGGAGAGGATCCTCTTCCATTACTTAATTCTAGATGTTAACTATGAACTATTGAATGCTAATGGACTTTCCATGATGCAGCATGCTGCTGTGTACTTAATTCTAGATATTAACTATTAACTATTTATACTATTAAACATATAATGCATATAATTACTAGCACATATTTCCATGTATAATAATGTTTAATTATTGATAACATATTTAATAATGCATGATTAATGATAAGTTTGATAAGTCGTTTCTCTATATAATAAATATTTGTAATTTTTGTTACAAAATTAAATCGGTTCGATTCTGGGTATAGGTTTGGGACAGATACACCAATGACCATAATCGAACCTGAAATTAAAAAATTTACTCGACGTCGACGGTTACCCATAACTGTAAAATACCCAAAAATTAATCCCGATTTGACAGGCTAAATTGCCATCTCTAGTTTGGATGGGGCAGATGACAGATATGTGCAATATGGACCTCCAGTTTCTAGTGCTATGACATATGAGGACTGCCAAAGTGAGAATACTGGTTAGTTGTCATCAAACAACCCCTCCACATGTGTCTTTTGTCTAATATATTGTTGGTTTAACCATTAGTAGTTTGAACTGGAGATGCAAACTTGAATGTGTTATATGTTGTTGTATATTAAGAGAATCTCAGGGTAAGTCCAGCATGGGATAACATGTATTTTTGTGTTCAACATTTAGAGGGGTTGTATTGTTAGGTTGCATGAATCATACTTAGCCAAGAACATGGATTATGTAATACATTAACTTCACTATCTTAGTGCTAATGTTGATTTATTTTTTGTTTGTAATAGATGATTTGAAAATTAGTTTTCAGGAATTAGGTCGAAATTAGTTGTATTACAGGAATTAGGTCGAAATTAGTTGTATTACAGTATCTGTGTGAGCTTGTGAGCCAACTGTGATAAAAAATGACTTCTATATTTAAAAATAAGGAAAACTAAGGAAAATGACTTGAAAACTCTGAGTTTTAACGATAAGGACAAAATAAATGGTAAAATGAATAGTATCTAGAGCTTTTCGTTAAAATTAACAGTGCCGAGAGCTTTTCGTGAAAGTTCCCTTAAAGGTGGTCACATTTTTGCAATTGAGTTTAAGCTTTGATTCAATTTATTTATACTAAAATATAATAGACAGCACCACAATTTTTAAAGTTTTGTTGACCTTGCTTTTACACCCATAAAGCAATTTGTAAGAAATCAGCCATCAAAGTATCAATTGTGCTCATCTTTCACTGTACACATGTCCACACAGTCAATAGTCTATGTCGGAAGTAATACACAAAAAGGGGTTGTATTTGTGCCGACATTTTTAAGCACAAGACACCCTATTATGCGCTATTAATAAAGGACACGTTCATAGAGAGCACACATAAAATTGTAGTTGCTGCACTGTTGCTATTATTATATGGGCACATATGTTGGTGCTCTTTGGCCTCATAGGACACAAATAACTTATTGTGCATGATGACCAAATTTTTTGTAGTGCCAATTTTAATTCTTTAAAAAATAAAATAAAAAATAAAAAACAAGAGTATCCTCATCTTTAAACGCTACTCAAATATGCTCTGGGGTTTAGGTCAATCAAATCTGCCACAAAACTTAAGATGTAAGTAACTCCTTACAAGATATTAGGTAAAGTAGCTGCTTGGTATTGGACTAGCTAATAAGTAACACAGCTGATAAACATGATTCCCAAACAGGTAACAAGGTACCAGATATTCGCTCAGCCAGGGGCGATCCGGAAAACCGCTACGACATTAACAAACCGGAAGTATAACAAATACTTCATTTGCAGACTTCGATGGAAGAAATCCAAATCTTGGCATCTCATATTCCCTGAAGCAGCATTAACACAAGGAAAAATTATACAATATTCCATAAGCTATAACACATCAAAAGTTTAAAAACTTCGGTTTATTAGAGAGCCAAATAAGGATGCAACGGAAACACAATTTTTGGTTTATTAATTGCCTCACTCCCGTTCTCATTCATGTTAAAAGCTAGCGCTGATGAAAACTTAAGAAAAGGCGTATGCATGATCTTATCTTGTCTACGAGTACGCTCCCTCTGGCTCTCTCACCGACTGCATTCATCATATAATATGTCCTTGTCATGGAAGCGGAGGGTTCAAATTGCCCACAATGTGGCGGATGCTCTCAACTATCTCCACAACTTCTCCCACCCTCCCTGCATCCACAACAACTTGAAGACCAGCAACATCCTCTTGGATGCCAACTTGAGGGCCAAGGTTTCCAATTTTGGCTCGGCAAGAGCTGTCAAATTGGACAACCACTGCATTGATCAAGACTCGCAGCAAGAACAAGGACTCCAGCTCACCAGACATGTGGTGGGCACTCGTGGCTATATGGCCCCAGAGTCCATCCAGAACGGAGTCAATACTCCCAAACTAGATGCCTTTGCTGTCGGGGTTGTCTTGTTGGACCTATCATCTGGAAGAAGCCGCGGCCCCTGCTGCTGCCGATGACATTGAGAAGAACAATGAAGAGGTATTGCTATCTGCATCCATAAATGGGGTGATGGAAGGAGACCATGTGAGAGACAGACTTCAAGGCTTCATGCATCCTTCCCTCTAGAGTGAGTACCCCTTGGACCTCGCGTTTTCCATGGCCCAGTTGGCTCAATGCTGCGTTGCTCCTCAGATCAACTCTCCCCCAACCATGGCTGAAGCCTTCCTCACACTCTCCAAGATTCTTTTGTCTACGCTCGACTGGGATGCATCTGATTATGATCAACTTCAACTCCACCAGTACGTTTCGTTGCAAAAAAAAAACAAAAAAAAAAGACTAAATTTTCGGAGTACCTACTGATTTTTGTTATTGTATTGCACTCCGCATAGTAGTGTTCATGCAAACGGCATTGCTCTATTATCTATGTCATTGTCAACACAACAGAGGGGTCCCAACACTCATAAGCTGCTTAACATTGAGGTATTGACCCGCTTAAATTTTTAGAACAAATATAGAGTATTAGCCAGAACCAAAAGTAGGATTTGAACATGTTTGCTTATTAGATTTGAACATGTTTGCTTATTAGATTGGAACACGAAGAAATCAATAAGCGACTAATTGCAACGCCATTCAAAGTTTTCAGAAATTGCAAATTGTGCAAGGAAAACAAACTATAAAGATGCAGAAACAACAAACACAAACGGAATTCCATAAAATTAGAAGAGCCAGAGTACGATCCAATGTCCATACAATTCTATATCTAATTAGATGTTATGAAACAGTATTATATTCCTGTATGACCAAATCAACCTAAATTTGTAGCGACAAGCTACCAAAAATTTCCATAATTTACATACAAGCATGGTGGCATAATCTACCTAGTTAGAAAACCAGAGAGCTCTCAGGATGCAGGTGGCTCTCGATATGGTACACAACCGAGAATAGATTAGCTGACTAAAATTTTATATCAAGGTTACACTGCAGTAGGAGGCGTACAATATATGGTCTGGGATTAGAAAAGCATATCTTGTCTCTGCCCTTTGCAACTCATTCCACAAACTTCTGCAAAACCGTCCAATATCTCATACAAGAAGGGTTTGTATGAATTGCTCGAAGAACCCATCTTTGCGGACTCTGACAAAACTCCACACTGGAAGATTGTGGACTAGCTTTTGACTGTTTTGCAAGCAAATGCATCTGGAAGAACAGCTCAGCAGGCCTCATTTCTGTACAAGATTTAAAAACATCGACACATCATGGAGTATACATCAAATAATACATATCACAAACAAAGGCAGGCAGCCAATCAAAGGGAAACAGGTACGCCATTAAGAAAATCTTAAGCCATCTACAATGGAGAGGGCTAAAGGTCCAAAAGCCAGAAAATGACATGATTTGCCCAAAAACTCATCTCCAACCGATGCCTAGGCTATAAGTTTAAGGAGCCCACCAGGCTATTATTTGGCCAAAAGGGCATTAGGCTGGCCAAATGTAGCCCCTCTTAGCCCCTTTTTAGGGTCCAGCTCTTCAGTTGCAATAATTAATTCAAATTCAACGACTAGATTTGAAAACATTCAACGGTAGTGTAACTAAATTAACCAATAAATTTAAAGTATAAACTTAAAACTAATAAATTATTGAGGGTGCTACATTTAGCCCCTTCGGTTAGAGATGGTATATGAATACAGCCTCACACTATTCATTTAAAAATAATTTTTTGCAGCGCTATAATTCTGGACGGAGCTATGACCTTAGTGGTTTCTCATAATTGTACCACCTAGACATTTAAAGAAAAGGACAAACAAATCCAAATTACACTCAACATGGCAACTGATTTGCAAGTGTGGAAGTTGCTAAATTGGTCGTCTATTTCTAGATGGATTGAAAAAAACAAAACAATAATTCATCAGGACACATGAACACCGATATGTCACACATAATTTCATACCTGGCGGCCAAGTGGGCCACTCAAGAAGGAGGTTCTTCTCCCACTTCTCTTTTGAGCCAAGACTTGCTACTGCTTGCGCTAGTAATGCTGAGACAATTGGTAAGGGAATGAGAGAAGCTTCTTGAGCTTTAACAAGACTCTTTATGGCAAGTGATAAGAACTGTGAAGCACACCCCCGGCGGGAAAGCTCCATACAGGTGGCACCTGGACCCATCGAAGATTTAATTATTGAATGAAAATACACACACACAAAACATCTATCAATCTTGCTATTGTAAAAAATCAGGCATACATAGAGAATGATCAGGAATCAAATCCGCATAGCACCTGCTTAGAGAATATGTGTAATATGAAGTACAAACCCTCACACATTTATTAGTTAATGGAAAACAAGTCTATTCAATTTTACGTCATCTAATTCAGTTGGAGCATGTCATGTCAAGTTTAAACTAAAGCTTGAAATCTTACATTTAATGATCAGTAGGACCTACAAGAGGAAAAAGAAAAGAAAGAAGTCCAAAAATCCCATCTACTAATGGATACATACCATGACAAAGCAGGAGGCTGCACTCAGCGCCCGCCAATGAACAAGCTTGTGCAAGAAACTCTTCTGCAGAAACAATGTCCTGGTTCCATATACAAATCAAGCCTTTCACCAGACTGAATATAGCCCCCCACATATTCCGTGAATTCATTAACTCTGTTGGGCATTCTCTGAAGCTCAGTTCTAACATATCCAAGTCAGTTTGCACTTCATAACGAGACTCCATGAGTTTTAGACATATCCAACCAATATGAAGATCTGTCTTGAGCTGCAAGCATCTTATATACTCTTTTTGAAGGTTTACTATATTACCTTCTGAGGCATAGGCACGGAGTAGTAGCAAGTGTGCAAAGAAAAGATAGCCATCAGGGAGCATAATCGATGAAGAATTTTTGGCATGGTTTATACAGCCAGCCAGATTACCACCTTGCAAACAGATCTCAGAAGCACAAAGTAGAAGCTGGAATTTCTTATATTCATAAGATGAGTCATCATTATGATGAAATTCATCGGAAAGAGCTACAGTTATTAGCCGCTCAAGTATAATACAAAGATGGCAAGGAAATCTCTCTTCACGTGCCTTCTGCAGTAAATTGAGAACAAGCAAATACCTTATGTTCTGGTTCCATGGTTCTCGGTGTAAACATCTGCAGATTTAAAACATGTATAAGCTGTAAGCCCCTATGTATAGAGTTTAGAACAAGCAATTCCATATTTTCCGTCAAAAAACGAAACAAAACTCTTTTGAAGGAAAACCCAATTGTCTAGTTCATCATCTTCTTATGCAGCCAATAGTAACAAGCACAAAGGAAACTATGAAAGGATAAACCAACAAAAACACTTAAATGGGATAAGGAATAATTATAATTCTGTTCTCTTTTTAATTGGAGGAGAAACTGATCTTTAAAATCCAAAAAGCACATAGGTTTTACTTAGAAGTTATATAAACCATGACAGTTTTAGGTTTGGCTAATGAGTTCAAATTCAGAGAGAGGCATAAGTTACAATACTTCTGTAGTTGCTGGATGGTTCCAGGTTCATTCAGGCACTGGCATGTGCATGTTGGGTAAGAGAACTTGGGATTGCAAGTGCCAACAGCATAGCAAGCGACTGCTCCAGCACCAAGAATTTCATATGCTGATTTTAAACCACCTTCAATTGGATTCATAGTATCAACGTTGCAACACCTAGTTGCAATGTGGGTATCATTCCATTCTTCAGTGGACAACAAAAGATAACCAAGAAAATTCCTGTTCCAAAAAAGTGCGTCAGAAGAATGTTTTAAGGCTAAAAATCACTAGCACCAATGCACTACGAAGCATAAGTTAAAACCAAAACATTCTAGAAACTAAATGGCAGGTCTGTGATAACCATAACAAGAGATTTCATAGGTCAACACTCAAAATACAGAAGGTTTTATTTTGACCTATGAAATCTCTTCGTCAGCCCATCAAGTTGCAGTCTCACTGTCATTCTAATTCTATTGGTTAATCCTTTTCAGCTGTTCCTACTGGCACCGTCAGAAGTTATCCAGAAATCAGGTTTTGTCCATGAGGCCTTGATCATTGAAGTTACCTTAATAAGCTACTGTTAGGATACATATGAAGAGCTTTCCTAAGGTGATTAACTCCGCTTTGATATCCAAGACAGCATTCTGATCCATGTTTTACCTGCATACCCAAACCACAACAATATCATTTTTCATATAATCCCATAAATAAACAAACCCCAATCAAACACGAAAGGTTACTGGACTAGTAAACTTACTAGTTTACCAAGTGCTATCAAAAAGTGCATTCCAGTTATCTCTTCATGAGACTTAAGATAGTCACGGGTGCTTGACACAATAGACTGAAGACGATTACTTTGATCTAGAGCATGAATAGCAGATACTATGAAACTGATCTTTGAACTCCGAAATAGTTGCTTTGGCATCTTCAGAATGCTATTGATGGCTGAATCCAGTCCAGAAATATAATAAAGGAGTCTACAGATAAAAACAACAGGGGCAGCTGCAGATTTTTGTTCCATTGTAGAAACGCTCACAGCCAGACTTCTTACCACAGAAAGAGCCAGGTTAGTCTCACCAAGTTGCCACAAGGAGAAAGCATATATTTGCAAACCTTCCACGTCGAGCAACCCTTAAATATGAAAGATGTCAAGTAAAAAATCAGCAAAGTGAAGAATATATCAAAGGTTCCAGTATATAATCACAAACACCCCCCTCCCCTCTTCATTTAAGGCTTGTACAAATTCTAAGTTGTTGAGCAGTTAATTATGGATGTCTTTGGAGAAAAGGAACAAGTAATTGAAAGAAAATGTTAAGCATATCCTATTGTAAGAAAATGTTTGTTTGATATAAAAGCAAGCTACTAATACATTATATTCACACAAACCTTCTTTCTTCAAATCTTCACATTCGTGCAAAGCAGCTAGAGCATTCCCTGCCTGCATCACAGACGAGCATTTTTTAGATAAGATACATATGATATATATATATACACACACACACATATGTATGTATTAGCACTTCAAAAAGAAAAAAGTCATCCTGCATGCCTCCAATGTAATTTTGTCCCTATGTTTTTAACTTTTTATAAAGGAGTGCATATTACTTTTTAGCAGTGCCAATAACAGCTCCCTACATGTATATTGTATAGTGTGTATACACATTAAATGTAAGATTATACCTTTACAGATCAGAAACAGGTCTTAAAAAGACATCATATATGTTACCTTACTAAGGGATCGGGCCAAATTGACAGATATATCCGTCATATGAGACTTTCTGTCACTGCCTGACAAATTGGTGATTGCACAGCGTGCTAGTCTATAAGAAACGGCAGCAGTCTGATAATTGCATTGTGCCTCAGAAACTAGCCCGTTCAAATTATGGCATTCAGGATAGTGAGGTGCACGCTGCATGGCCTGCCTGATGGCTCCAAAGACCTGTGGCAGTGATAAGCAGCACTACCATGAGAAAACTTAAATGACACTTCGATGTCTCTTCCTCGCCCTTTTACAGAAGAGACGAAAGAAAACATGTAATACTAATATCTGATTGCTCAACTATCACATAGGCATGACCAAACCTGTGAAGATGAAAGATTTCCTGAAGCAAGAGCAAGCTTTGCAAGACCAATTTGGAATTCAGCAAGCTGCATAGAAAGTTAGAAACATTAAATTAAAAATAGAGAATAATAGATCAAGTCTTTATGAAATTAAGAGCACAGGCTCCAAAGTTAAAAACAAGAAAGCAAAGATCAATAATTGGAAAGAAAAGATGGAATAGGCAGTCAGATCCTGCTCTAAAGGAGGTCATAAAATCTAACAATATTAAATTAGAACAGACCATCAGTTGGAATGGAAAATAAAAATAAATGCATCAAACATTTTTTCCCATATAAACCACACTGAAACAACATAACAAGGGGAAGGAGATAGAAAATTACAGGCAATATCTGCGCAGCTCGTAAGCAGCTCTCGTAAGCTTCTCCGACTGCAGACTCTCTGTAAAAGTACAACTCACTGTTAATAATGCTGACAGATGACTTCACGTACATCACATATTTTATGGGCCAGGTCCAAAGTTACAAATCCCAAAAAAAAATTTACCCAGCATGAAAATCAGCTGACATGCCTGCCCATGGTAAAGCAAGTGAAGGATCTATACTTCTGGCACAATCAAATGATTGTCTAGCAAATTGTTTCTCACCTTGTTTTCTATAAAGCTGCAAAAAGAACAAAAACTCAGACACCACAGGCAAATTCTGCAAGCTATAATTTTCCAACAAGCATCGTTATTACCTCCGGGATGTTTCAAATTATATAATGGATCAAGCCAGTGGCATGATAATGAAGTTCATAAATACAATGTCGATAGGTAAGGATTAGTCTAATTCAAGTAACTAAGACAGCAAATATACCAAATGCAACCACATCAAAGATCCAGAATTCCCCATGAGTGAGCATGGAAAACTCTCAGTATTCTTATGTTTTCTAATTTCCCCTTAAGAACTTAATATTAAAAGAGAAACCATACAAAAAGTCCAAGAAAATACTAATAGGACAAGGAAAAAAATTTGAGTAATACAAATGGACAGTACCTTCCCTAGGTATGCCCAAGCAACAGCTAGAGATACATTCAATTGCAATCCTCTGATTAGAGCATGTTGTTTCAATGCTTTATGATCAGACAAAAATCCCAAGGCTACCCAAAACTCAGAATTGTCACCCTCAAGTAACAAGGCTCCCAAAGCCATCTTCTCTGATTGCTGCCTGGTAAAAAAGGAAGGTAGACTAAGAGAGCCATAAACAGCTAAATAAGATGATTAAAAGATTATACTACATCATACCAAGCACTTAAGTCATGTCCAGAACTGTTGTCTAAAGAGTCTATGAGATCTGAAGTTACTGCAATGTCAGTGTACATATTAGCTTGCCATGGGGCCAAGTGCAAAGCTCGTTGATAAGAGCACCTGGCAGTTTTCGCAGCCAAACAGCAGGTACGTTTCCATGAAAGGATGGAATTATCAAAAGATTCCATATCAAATTCTAAACCGTTTCCCTCCTCCATCCATGGATAACACTTTGCATAAGTAAGCTAGAAAAGATGAAAAGCATATCTCAAATTAGTTTTGGTTTGGGTCAAATTATGGTGTTTTAAACAGAAAGGTGGACATGCAATGAATTAGAAACAAGATTTCTAAGCACTAGAAACTTAACTAGAAGTTGAGGTAACATGAAAGATTGACAATAAGTCAATCTGCTATGAGACTTTTTTTCAGGGTCGGTGATCATACCTGTATGTCACCCTGCAGTTTCCAAATAGATGACATATTTCCAGCTAATTGAGTGCTCATCCAGGCAACTTTAGATGCCTCCTGAAATCAAATCATACAGTTCATCTTTTAACGTTTCAACAAATAGTAATATTTATAAACTTCAAGACAGTTTACCTCTAGCACTGTAGCTCCCCATCTATATGCGCCCAAATTATTACATTCCTTGGCCAAACCAAGCATCCCAGCAGCAAGCCCATAGTGTGCAGAGACACTTTTGGGGGAGATCTCTAAAGCTTGCTGAAATGTCTCAACTCCCTTTGCAGAGAAACACCACCAAATGGAAATTATTTTCATCTCCATAGAAATAGCACTTTGAACATAAAGGGAGGAACCCAGTATAATATTATTTGATGCAAATAATATGTTGGAAATTGCATAACTACACTTGCAAGTCTAACTAATTCTCCTGGACAACTCTACTAAAAACTTAATCCATTATATATAAAACTACTGAGAGGAGAAGTCGACCAAAAAAAAGTAACAGCTCTTGATAGAAAGAAAAAACATAGGATGTAAGGGCTCAAAAACAACTATACCTGTATTAAATAACTAACTTAAATGCAAAGATGTAGGTTACACCATTGTCATTGATGAAGTTATAAACGAATGAGGAAAAATTGGTTGGAGAATCAACGCAGCGACATAGACATAACAGAACCTGACCTTTTTATAGGAACCAAGCATCAAAAAGGTGTTTCCGCTTTCAAGCAACGCAAATATTCTTGTACCCTCCAATTCGATGGCTCTTCCATAGGACTGTTAGATGGTCATGATATCAATCATAAATATTATATTCAAAAGAGAAGTATTGCTAGAAAAGTTTCAATTTGAAATTTAGAAGACAGCATCACATAATGTTTTGCCCAAGAAGAAAGTCAAAAGGTTCTTTGTGCTTGTGAATATAGATATAATGAAAGAAGAGCTGCAAATGTAGATGTCTATTCAAACATCAGTTAACACAACAAGAATAAGTCCTAACTCATAAGAAGAGAACATCACCAGAAACACATACGTGATCCCAAGTCCTAAGAAGTCAAAGAAAAAGGAAAGATAAAGGGAGAAGCACCTTTAGAGCAGCAGTGAACCTGCCTAGTCGCTGGTAGGCAAGGCCAAGAGCCTACAAATAAAATTCAGGAAGGGTGAGATAACTGAGTACTGAGTATATTAGAAGCAGAAGCAAAAGAAAGATAAACAATGACAACAAAATGTGCATGAATAAGTACCTCCCAGAGATGTGCGGAGGTAGGATAGCCTCGAATGGCATGTTGAAGACTGTGGACAGCTTCAGAGCATTTGTTTTGATGGAGATGCAAGTAACCCAGTCTCTGAAAAGCCCAAAAGGCCCTGGGTGAATTTTGGGAAGCCTCCCGGCACACAGCCACCTCCAAGCTCTCCTTTCCTTGTTGGTCCAACAAATCACACAAGGCTTCCCCAGAAAGGGAGTCATCAGGATTGAGAGAGACAGCTTTTTGGAAACACTTGAGAGCTCTCTGGGTGTGGGACTCGGAGTCAAGACCCGCGTAATAAAGCCCTAGATATGTGAATGCCCCTCCCTTTTCAATCTCAGGCTTCAATTTCGCGGCGACTAGGAACTGCTCTGCCGCTTTTTCCTTGTCATCCCACTCTTTCCACAACAACACTCCCTAACATGTTTCCATTATTCATTATTCAAGTATCAATCGAAAACGCCAAATTCATATCTAGTGATTTACATATTAGAATTAAATAATAAATAGAAGAGGAGAGAAATCACATCAGCCAATTTTTGAAAATAAAGAGCAAATTAATTAGTGAATTGGAGGGATGATTACGAACCAGTTGGAAGCGAAGGGAGGGGTCATCTGGATGGGCCTCTACGCTCTCCTGCAACCGTCGGAGCTTCCCTTCCTTTTCTGGGTCCTGGACAACAACCAATTTCACTCAATTTTCCTTTTCCTTTTCCTTTTTCAGTAAATATATTTAAATTTGCATAGAAAGAGAGAGAGAGAGAGACCGTGTGTTGCATTGCATTTAGATTTAGGAAAGTCTTGGAAGGAATTTCGTCCGTCGATGATCTTTTAACCCTACACAGTCAGTCACTCGCGTCGGCCCCGGCGACGGGACTAAAAGTGAAACTGGAACTGGACAGAATCAGTCCGAACGAACTAGTCACTACTCACAACTGTGGATTCTTTTACTTGAGACTTTGCTTCCTTCTACTGCTGTGCTGATTTTCGGTTCAAGTATTTTGTTTCTCTCTCTCAATTGCACATACAGATCGCTGGTGTCTTCTCAAACCCTTTCGTTTGGATACTTTGGAGGTGCTGCGTTATTGGCGAAACTTAATTAAGGGCATGTTAATACGACTTATGATTTATTTTGATTTTTGCCTTTGTTGCATTTACTAAAAGAAGTTTTATTGCAACACTTCTACTGTTTATTTTTAACGAAAATGATATTTTTACTCTAAAAAGTCACTCTTGATACTATTCATTTACAGCACTTTTTTATCCTTTTGATTAAAACTCAAAGTTTTCAAGTCATTTTCATTAGTTTTCTTTTTACTAAAATATGATAAGTAAACTTTTAATTTTCTCACGTGTTAATTACATGTAAACAAATTGGAGAATTGCAAAATTTTATTAAAACGCATTTAAAAATAAGGAATCCGACTCTTTTATTTTTTATACAATAGAAATAAATTGGTTACAAACTTATTATTCTCCAAGTTCAAACATAAATGAAAAAAAAGGTAACTAGACCGTATTATTAAATAGCATCTTATTCTTTTCCTTACTATGAATTAAACATGCTCTAAGAGCATTTCCACTCCATCCAATTGAAAGGGAAATTTGGGTGATTCTGTCCACCAAAACCAACAAAATGAGCTCTAGCCCGAATGAGGATCATCTCCTGATCCTCTTTGTTAGAATTCTAAGGATACTCAAATCACATTCGTTCATCATACATCGTGCGGTCAGTTTTCATTATATATTGTTTATATTTAATTTTAAATAAAAAAATTTACAATAATTTTTTATCGCACGATATACGATGAACGAATGTGATTGGAGGATCTCCGGAACACAAAGAGGATCCTCATTCCTCTAGTCATACATATTAGTCGAGCTATCATGTGGGGCCAACAACCACTGATCGAGGGCTTAGCCTATTCCTGCCCGCCTCAGCACCTCGGTGAATTTGACATCGGGCTAACGTAACATGTTAAATATTTTTTCGACACCAGATTTCTCCTCTTCTAACGACCTTCCTTCCAACTGAAGACGACCTAAGCTCTGGAATCTCAAATACGACGCCAGATTCATCCCCTTCCAACAACCCATCAGACGAGTCGCTATTCTTTCCTACTGAAGACGATGAGCTGCTACACAATTCCTCATGCTCAAGAGGATGATCTTGAGCAAACTCTTTATTCTCTGACGAGTCGTAGATGGGGATGCAAGGCGTCTTATGGATGAATTGGGTGATTAAAATTTTCGCGGTTGGTCTGGTGTGGGAAAATAGAGGTAGGGGAGAAAATGATGGGCGGAGATGACCAGGGACGGAGCCAGAAATTTCTTCTAATGGGGGCTACCGAAAACAACTAAGAAAACCTTAGGGTAAATGACAAAAAACTATCTCAACTATTGGTGTCACGATACTTTCATACCTCATTTTTTAAAATTGACAATGTCATACCTCATCTTACGAATTTGTGCCAATGTCATACCTCCGTCAGTTTTTCTGTTAATTTTTCTGTTAAGTGCTGACGTGGCTACATACGGGGCCCACTCACTAATCCAATTGGATTAAAAATCATTAAACATAATTTTTAATAATTAAAATTTAAAAAAAAATAATTTTTTTATAATATTAAATCTATCTCTCTCTCTTTACCTATCTCCATCTCTCCCACCTCTCACGCCTCTTTCTTCTCTGCATCCCCAGAACCCCTTCCCCCAACCTTCCTTCCCGTCGGCACTTGCACCCGCACACCCAACCCAACCAACTGTGGTGATTTTCGCCCTTTTTTCCGTCGAATCACCACCATCCAACACCCACAACCTCTTCCACAACCTCCCCTCTACGATTTCCACCCAAATTTGGGGATTTTTAAGCCCAAAAATCGTGTAAAACTGTGCGGGTGGGCGAAGGTGTTCCACAGCGATTCCTAATCTCTGCAACCTTCAACCCAAAATCACAGCAAGCTTTGAATTTGCTTCGCGTGAGGGGAGATGCAGAAGCTTTTCGTTTCTTCTTCTTCTTGTTTATTGAAATTGGCGAATTCAAAATTCTAGGGTTTGGGTTTGGGTGGAATTGGGATATTTACAGGGATTGATTTGGTGAGGGTGATGGGTGTGCATGAGGGGGGGTGGTGGGAACACGGGTCGATGGAGGGGGGCGGGTTGGTGGAACACGGGTAAATTGAGGAAGAGACGGGTGGCCACGGGCGTTTTCCCGGGGGGGGGGGGGGGGGGGTAATGGGAGAAGGGGAGCCGGGTTCTACGAGGGTGGATGAGGAAGGTTTTGGAGGGGGATGGGTGGGAAATGATGCAGAGAAGAGGAGAGAGAGGGGTGGGGGGAAGAGAGAGAAGAGAGATAGAGATTTAATATCATAAAAAAAATTAATTTTTTTAATTTTTGATTATTAAATATTTTTTTTTTAATCCAGTTGGATTAGTGAGTGGGACCCGAATGTAGCCACATCAGCACTTAACGGAAAAATTAACAGAAAAATTGACGGAGGTATGACATTGGCACAAATTCGTAAGATGAGGTATGACATTGTCAACTTTAAAAAATGAGGTATGAAAGTGTCGTAACACCAATAGTTGAGGTAGTTTTTTGTAATTTACCCAAAACCTTATTATAGTATGGTTATACGCAATATGATATTAAGGATGGTTTCAAATGATGATATATCACAATTCCAATGTTACAAAAATTCCAATATAGTAGTGGAAAGTGACATAGCAATGAGAAAAATATAAGGGTAAATTACACTTTCATACCTCAGGTTTGGAGTCTATTTCAATTCCTTACAACATCTTTAAAACATTTCACTTTCATACATTAAATACTATTTTATTTCAAAATAATACCTCCGTTACATTTTCCATCCATTGATCTGTTAAGTGCTGACGTGGCTGCCAACGTGGATGCCAAATGTGTGCCACGTGGCAAAAAAAAATTTAAAAAAAAACTTAAATCTTCTTAAAAAAAAAAAAAAAAAATCTGAAACCTTCTTCTCCCCTCAATCCCCAAACCCATCTCCCCCATCTACATCTTCTTCCCTGCAACCCAGAAAAAAATAAAAAACCCCTTCAGTTCTTCTTCCCCCCCTTCTTCCCCTCTCTTCTCCCCCATCTTCATCTTCTTCCCCCGACCCCTTACATGCAACCCAGAAAAAAAAAAAAAAAAAAAACCCAGATCCCGTCTCCCCATCGCCGGGTTCGTGGAATGGGTGTGGATTTAAGGAGTGGAGGTGTGTAGAGGAGAGTAGGGGGTGTGTGTAAAGAAGGGAAGATGGTGGGTGCGGAGGGAGGGAGGGTCGCGAGTTGGGAGAGGGGTGCGCAGGGAGGGTTGCAGGCGGGTGGGGTTATTCTTTCTGGGTTTCTGGTTTTTTGGAAGGAGGAGGGCACGCGGGTGTTGGGGTGGGGGGGGGGGGGAAGACGAACTGAAGGGGGTAGAAGATGAAGATGGGGGAGAAGAGAGGGGAAGATGGGGGTTTTTTTTTTTTCTGGGTTGCAGGGAAAAAGGTGAAGATGGGGGAGATGGGTTTGGAGGTTGCGGGGAGAAGAAGGTTTCAGTTTTTTTTTTTTTTAAGAAGATTTAGGTTTTTTTAAAAAAAAATTTAAAAAAATTTTTTTTTTTGCCACATGGCACAATTTGGCATCCACGTCAACACTTAACAGATCAATGGATGGAAAATGTAACGGAGGTATTATTTTGAAATAAAAGAGTACTTAAGGTATGAAAGGGAAATGTTTTAAAGATGTTGTAAGGAATTGAAATAGAATTGAAATAGACCACAAACCTGAGGTATGAAAATGTAATTTACCCAAAATATAAGTACATGATAAGCAGGAGAGGGTTTTTTCGGTTTAAATGACAGAAAAAGAGCACTATTTCTCATATAATAATTGATATAGAGTGTAAGTAGAATGAATACATGTTGGATATTAGATACATATATTTTCTTCAAAGATAACCCGTGTATATTATATAATTGTAGTCTGCAACTAAACAAACGAATTACTTGAGTGAGGGCATCTACCCCCAGTGAGCCTTCATTGGCTCCGTCCATGGAGATGACGATGAGATAGAAATGGGAAGAGAATGGGAAATGGGAGGTTTCTAGAGAGAGGATTACTTTAAAAAAAGAAGATTATATAATAATATTATAATATTAATTTTCTTATTTTTTAAATAAATTTTTAATACTTATTGCCCCGGTGATTTATTTTGAGTGGTTTTGTATAAAATCAATGAAAAGTTTCAATATTAACAACAGTTACGTTAATTATTATTTTTGAACAAACGATATTATCTACACTAATGGAAAGGATGTGGACTTAGTCTCACAATGAGCTAGCAATAATGTGGTTCGAATTCACCTTTGGCGAAAATCAAACCTAAGACATCTCACTTACAAGTAAAAAGGAATATCACTAGACCGTAGTACTGAGTGGCAACAGTTATGTTAATTATAAATAGGTCAATCATGTATTGTGATACTTAAATGCATTTAAAAAAACAAAAATTACAAAATGTACCATTACAGCTAGCATCTACTTCAACTGACACCCCCTTTATTTTGGAATAGGTCAATACAGATCCAGACATTTCAACGCAGTGTCCATTTCCTGTTTCTGTTTTTTACATTTGGATTCAGACGTTGCGTTACAGTGTCAATTTCCTGATTAAGCATATTTGTCCATTTGCCCCCCGAACTTGTATAGACCTGTCAATTTCCCTCCTAAACTTTTATAATTAGCCAATTTCCTCCTTGAACTTTAATTTTAGCCAAAACCTCCCCTGAACTTTTATAAATAGCCAATTCCCTTGCTGACGCTAGATTTTGAAATTTTTCATCCAATTTCCATCCATTTTGATCATGCGGACAACGCATGACAAATGTATGGGGGCAAAGAGAATGGAAAATTAGATGGATGAAAATTGGATGGCAAATTTAAAAATCTAACGTTAGAGGGAAATTGGCTATTTATAAAATTTTAGGGGGTAATTGGCTAAATTTAAAGTTCAGAGGGAAATTAGCAGCTCTATACAAGTTTGGGAGGCAAACTGACAAATACTTCTTCCTGGATATATATTTTCCATCACTTACACATCTCCTACGCTTCACACCTCGCACGAATCTTTGGTTTTTATTTGAATTCAGACACTTCAATGCAATGTCCGTTTCCTGGTTCTGCTTTTTACATATGGATTCAGACTATGTGTTGCAATGTCCATTTTCTAGTTCGTTTTTCCATCCCTCACATACCTCATGCGCTTCACACCTTGCACAGCTTTTTTTTTACATTTGGATTCAGACACTGCAACGCAGTGCCCTTTTCCTTATTTAGTTTTTACATTTGGATCCAGATACTGCAACGAAATTTCCATTTCTTGGTTCTTTTTTTACATTTGGATTCAGACACTGCGTTTCATTGTGCGTTCCATGGTTTATTTCCATCATTCACACACCTTCTACGCTTCACACCTTGCACGGCTCCTATTTTTATCATTTGGATTTAGACGTTGCTTTGCAATGTTCGTTTCCTGATTCTCTGGAAGCTTATGTACACTTGCAACAACTCCTTCCCAAACCACATCACTACCATCTGCTTTATGATCTCATGAAGTTCATTGATGGTTCTGGAAGGAATCGTGTCAACCATGATGTCATAGTTGTTGATCGGCTAAGCCATTGGAGGTATGAGCCACCTAGGACCTTTTGTTGTCTCTAAATATATGTATATTCAATTAGCTGATTAACTGGGAAGGAGCCAGTCTGAGAGAACAAAAATTTGAATATGTCCGACCACAACTGAACCTTGCTTACTGAAAAAGAGACGTGCAATGAGGAATGCAAAATTACAGATATAAAAAATATGTCCGCTTGGATATTGTATCTGCTAAATCGTTTAAATCTACATACATGAAGGCTCATTAAGTTTGAAGCAATGGCATTGGAATCTCATAAGCAACAGTTCTCACGACTCCAAGATTTGCAGATGAAACAGAGAAAATAACAGCTACTAGTGATGTTGCTAATTGCCTAATTAAATCCATGAAGACTTAGGTTGCATGAAGAGAGTGAATAATATGTTGGAGGTAGAATTAGAGAGAAAGATGGAAAGGAGGTAGAAGAAAATGACGGGAGAGAGTGGAGAGAGAGAATGGAGGAAAAGCCAAGTTAGAATAGGAGGTGTGATATTCACACATCTTTTTTTACTTTTCACACATCCTTCTAATTTTCGGCCGTCGGATCGGATAAATTGCAGAAGATCAAGGGACATAAATCAACAAGGGATGTGTGAGAAGTAAAAAATGGTGTGTGGATTGCACACCCCTAGAATATACTAGATAAGGATGAGAAAGGTGAGGAGATAAAGAAAGGAATAAAGTAAAGAGAGAATAGTATAATAATTATTTTATAACTAGCTTAAACCTATGTGGCGTGCTTCATTGACCTATTCATAATTATTTTAAATATTTCATTGATTATGTCCAAAAAACGTTTGACCATTGATATATGGCTAATTAGTAAAGGTTCTATTGACCTTTAGCTAAAAAACCTATTTATTTTTAGAGTTGGAGATGCCATCGGACGATTACTGTTCACTAAGGTACTAATTTCCAATTGCCCAATTGCCTGGACAATTATCTCCCCAAAGAGTGGAGCTAAGAAAAAAAATTTGGATAAATTTGCGGTGATACTTTATTAGTAAATTGAATTAAGATTGATTATGAAATGGACCAAAAAATTTTGGTCATCCGATATAAATCAAACCGCGTGGTTAAGCAAATCATGATCGAAATGTCTGTATTTTGGAGTTGTTAAGAATTAAGTTGAACCGTCACTTAGTAATACGGTCTAGTGATATTTCTCTTTATTTGTAAGTGAGATGTCTTAGGTTCGATTTTCGTCAAATGCGAATTTTGAACCACATTATTGCTAGCATATTGTGAGGTTAAGTCCACCCCTCTCCTTAATGTGAACGATATCAGTTGTTACAAAAAAGAAAAAAGAATCAAGTAGAGCCACACCATTCATTCTTTTTTACTTTATAGGACTAAAATAATTGAAACACCTTTATACCCAAACCAAACCAATCATTATTGTTCAATCTATTACAGTCTACATCTATGAAGCACGGATACTTTAGTTTGATAGCGTATCTCATATTTGATACGTTATCAGATGCGTTAATTTCATATACTCATTGGATACAAGTATTTGACTTTTAGGATACAGTTACACTTTCAAATGAGAAATTAAAAGGAGAAAATTAATAGGAAATAAAAATTTAGTTAAAAGTTGATGAATACAAATAGCTTGCCTCTTCGACAAAAAAAACAAACACAGAGCTTGCCTCTAATTGAAACAATGAATTAGAATGAACTTGAATATTTCGATGTTTTTATGTTAAAATATGTTTAAAATTATATATTTTTATTGTCGTATCCATGACATATTGTATTTTAGTTTTTAAAGTTTTTAAAGATTTTGGGTTTTATGTGAGAATTTTTTTCTAAATTGATTGAGACTATACATGCATAAACTGGATGCATACTAGTGTGTGATTTGTTTATTTTAAAATGAGAATATGCACTATCATTGCAATATCTTCAATAGATCCCCAAGTGGGAGAATCAAGTTTTCGAATGTGAGAATAAGTATAATGTTGTAGGCATAATTTACTGAACAATTATGGTGGCCATAGAGAGAGGGAAAGTGCGACAATAGTAGAGAGATGTGTAATTGTGGGTGTGTTTGATTCACCCTATTGTGCCTTTATTTATAGTAGTATGATAGGTAAAAACATTTCCCTTTAGGATTACAACATTTAATAGGTAATCTACTCCTAATAGGAATATAAGATACATTCCCATATCTACTAGGATTTACACAATCATATTCCTATTCTAATAGGATTGCAACACTCCCTCTTGAGTGTGTAAATACTCAAGTAAATGGCGCATCAGGTCTTCAGTGATGAAGCAAGTACAGTTGATGAAGTTGTCTGCACAATGAGCGAATGAGAGTCTCAAATCAACAGAAGAATGCATAAAAAGGTAAAACTCACAAAACCTCGCTATGGTAAAACCCAAGGTGGGAGAAAAACCCATAGACTAAGGAGAAAAGTGAGAAGTTGCATTAAGTCAAAACTATACGTCTTTTGAACGCAAGTAGAAAAGCTCACAAGGGTATGATCAGCCTAGGATGGGTGCCTCGTTAAAACCTAGTTAGGTAGCAAAAACCCAGTGGGAAAAATGCTCCTAATCGTAGGGAAAAAGAGTACATTAAGATCAAGTGAGTATACTTCTGGATACTCCCCCTGAGTTTGACATAGCTTCCAAATGAGAACTACAAGCATTGCATATGAAGAGTTAGGCATACCAATTCCTCGGACAAGTTTCTAGAAGGTTGACTTCGGCAGTGACGTCGTGTAGAGGTCGGCAAGGTTGTCTGGGATCAGCTTGCATGACTTCAATCTCCTAATGCTTTGCTAATGTAGATGTAGACGCAATATGTCTTGGCGTTGACTTCGTTAATGTATCATAGTTTAGTCGGGTTAATACATGAGGCATAATCTTCATGGATCGTCATTGGGACTCAACGATGGATGAAAACATAGCAAGTACTTCGAATATGCTCAACAATAACTCCTAACCATGTTTCACTTGTGGCGTAATGAAGTGAGGTAAGTCTTGGAACGATTCGAAGATTTCGCAACTAAGGTAATACCATGGACCTTCAAGATATTGCGATATCCCTAATGGTAAAGACATAACCATTTGGGGATTTTGCCTTGTGCGGGTTTGATAAGTAACATGCGTTAGCATAACAAACAAGGCAAGCATCATTTTAAGGATCAGGGGGGTTGGATCCGCTCGAGATGCGTTGGGATTTGCCCACGTAGTACCTTCAGGGTACTTCTTTAATACCAATTCAGTGGTTGCGTGTAGGCGCGGTGCTGCATCTTTACCAAGATCAACAACGAATGAGATGTCCTGTCTAAATACAATGAGTTACGTACAACAAAGCGCAAAGTTGAACTTTAGATATGGAATTTCGGATTCCATAACCTCTTCAAGGGTCTCATTTGCATATAACGTATGGACGATCAAAGGTATACTCAAAGGTGACACATTCGGAGTGTAGCTCGGCTGGTAGACCAAGGTATTGTCAGAACAATGCTTCAACTTCATGTCAAGGAATAAATGAGTTTTCCTAAGATCCTTCATCTCAAATTCCATCTTCAGGTGCGAGGCAGTTTTCTCAAGCTCTTCCGGAGTCTTAGTGAGATTCGTGTTAACGACATAAACTGTTAACTCTAGCAATTTGGAATAAGACTTCATAGTTTAACACGTAAGGGCATAATTCATATCCCTGACTAATCAAATAATCACGTAGACGGGTATACCACATCAATCGGATTTTTCAATCCATAAGTGAACGCCTCAAAACGAGTTAAGAGGGTGTTTCGTGGTTTTGGAACTATTTGAACCTGTCTATGTAATTCTTTGGGAACTTACATGTAAATCTCCAGTATCTATATCCCCATGGAGAAAATACTAACCACATTTCATAACGTTGCTATCAATCACATAACGTTTGAGAGAAACATTGCGCCGTAAGGCGTGCATCATATCGCACTATTTCATTCATCTCATAATGCTTCATTTCCCACTTGTAACACAATAGGGTTACCTTGGGCAGTGTAGGAACGACAGGTCCAAACACACTTTGGTAAGGAATTTGACCTGGATTGTAATTTCAGTTGTCCAATCAATTCTACGTTGTCACTTAATCAACGGAACACGGTTCAATATCGTCGCTTTTCATTTATGTCGGTAGCTACCATATAAGTGAAAACATCATCGATGGTAATCTCATTTCAATTCCATTTAGCTCATCCAAACTAGTATACTTGACCAAAAACTTAAGTCTTAGGAGAAATCTCGATTAATCTCATGAGATGGAAATGATTTGAGACAGCGATCGAGTTTAGATTCATTGTTGTGCCGTGTCTTCCTCTTCTAGGGAAGTGAATCCTATGAACCGAGTGATTTGTCGTGCTCCAGGCCAAGACAGATTGATTGGCTATCCGCCGGTGTACCAGATCGTCTAACAGGGGCGGCACACCCTCCATGGATGTTGACTCAACGTTCGTTAAGTACTTATATCCTTATAGGCATGTTTGCAGCTGGTTTATGATCTCGTCACTTTAGCTAGATCAGAGGAATGCGTTTGGGGGAACATTCTGAAATCTAGAATTTATCGCACTTGCTTATCACACTTGTGCGATATGGGGATCGAGATGAGATATAGTGGGCAACGTCCACGCAAATTCGCGCCGTTATCCAAGAACGTTGACGTTCTTATCTTCCTCTAATGGCGGGAAGACGGTCTCATTAAAGTGACAACCCGCAAATGAGCGGTAAAGAGATCGTGTGCAAGGGCTCAAAGAGAGTTAGTGTGAAGGAGAATCATTATCGACAAAAGATACACATCCTTCTTTGAGGACCCATGGTGGTACGTTGCGACGGCGCAACTTGGCACATGGAATGCTCACCCAAATGCGTAAATACGAAAATCGTCAGGTTCGTACCCAGTAACCAACTGTAACGTCATATAGGTTAGGCGGTAATGGGCCTCAAGGCGGACCGACATAACTGCGTACAAGGATTGCATAGCCCTAGGCAGAAACCGAAAACTTGGTACGTTCACCAAAATTCGGGCGATCATTTAAATTGCACTTTATGATTGCTAGGCGAGGCTATTTGGGGTGAACATGGGAATTCGATGTTCAATTATAAACCCAAAATACATGCAATACTTTATCGAAAAACCGTTGATATAAACTCTCCGGCATTATCCAGTCTCCTGGACCTTAAAGGATAAGTAGGGTGGTGAACCCTTAATCAGCCATGAGGTTTAGCAGCAATGTGTGTGGACAAACATGTGACCAGTTTGTCGTTTCATCAACCAAAACCATAAGTATTTATATGGTCCGCATTTTGGTTGGATTAGTCCACATTTATTCCCTTGAATCCACTGTGAAAAAGGTGATTTCGTATCTTTGTAAGAAATGATATAGAAAATCATTTTCCCTAATGAACAGGCTAGGCAAAGTGTGCTTGTAGGCACAATATCCTTACTTCAGATAAGGAGATGCGTTGTAGCATCATTGTTCGACCTAAGTGTCCCAAAAGGTCATGCCAAAGCAAGTAAACTGCTCAATCACCAGGCACCAGGCCGGCCACATGTGGTGTATTCCCAGTTGGGAGACAACCTATTGGCCTTAAATCAAAGCTTCAGGCTCATTTTTGGAGGTAGTGCAAAGATATTTCACTCTATTTGCTTCAGTGGTTCATTTATGATCATTGTCATCTCGAATATCCTTAAAAAACTCAACGACAAGGAGAATTTAAGGCCCCTTAAATGGTGATTCAGTACCATTCATACAACGAGGAGCGTGCCAATGCTCTTAATTAGGTTGGATAGACCTGAAGTCATTGTTAGAGATGTGATTTAGGTGTAAAGTTAGTGTGTGTAGTACGCATTCATCCAGACAACTAACTTTCCTACATTCCTACCTAATCACGTGTTTAATTGAATCGATCACATGTATTAAGAAACATGATTCAATTAACTCATATTCGATGACAATATCAATAAGATTATCCATAAGTAAAACATACACCAAACTTGAACCAAGAACATAGAAAAATGTTCACAGAGTAAATGGTTTACTAAGGGGATTCGGCCAACAAGGCCATCCATGTCAAAATTCTGCTCTGCCAATGATGTTCGGTGGAGCAAAATCAATCTCACATATTGACTACTAGAATGGTACTCCTTAACGACATTGGTAGGGGCACGAACATGTGCATAACCAATGATCTATTCCATCAAGACGGAAGTAGATTCTGCAGGTTTAAGGTTCGGGAATATTTTCCCTTATTCTTGAAGTTTTAGGTCTTAAGTGCCAAGGATCATGCTTCGTGCATGATGCCATACCTTGGCAGGCCCTGATTCTCCAATATGTTTGTGGTAATAATCAGATCCAAGAATTTGGTAAACTTCCACTTTCTACATTGGTGCTTCAGGGGCGAGTTAGAAACATAGAAGGACAAGAAAAGTATTCTCCAGTCAAAATTCGATCGGATTTATAAACTTCATAATTGTACTCATTCATGGACGTAATCATGGTATGCTTCAGGCAATGTCTTTCATGATTAGATGGTCTGTAGGAGCGAGCCAAAGAACCATAGAATCCTCTTTCGGGAGGTATTTCTATTTCTAATGCTTCGGGCATAAGTCTTTGAATGAAGATCATGGCGAAGGCTTATTCAACTCTTCCTTGCCATTGTCGGCTTCAATGGTTTCTCAGCTACTTGATAGTCAAGTGGAGATTCACGTCTTGTACCCTACGTTAAGTGGTTTCTATTAGAAACGTCCAAATAAGGGAAATCAATCTTGTGACAATTTGACAATCCACCGAATTGGAGGGAACAAGATTGTGATTGGTGCTATGGGAATGAATCATCCATAAGCATCAAAGTTAGAACATTCGAGTTCTAAGACATGGTTTTCATGAAAAACGTCGGGTTTTCAAAGGCACTAAATTTGAAACTACAGGTTCAATTTAGTTTATGAATGTTTAGTTCATAAAAGAGAGGTTCCTGCAAGAACACAGAATGCAATATACAACTAAGTGTAGTGGATTTGAGTTTCTTCAGGAACTCAAGTGTGAGCACTTCGTTACTACGAAAGTATGTCACGGTTCAAAGAAAAGAAATAAAATATTCAATCGTTAATGTCCAAAAGTGATCTTCAGGTCAATAATTTTGGATTCATTATCAGATTAATGGACTGCATGCCACTTTTAATTAATTTAATAGATCGAGACTATTCGAAGTTGATCGTAGAAGCAAAATAATAAAATTTGTCTAGGCCCATATTATTTAATGTTGGCTGCAGGCCATACAAAAAAAATAAAAAAAAATAAGGCCCATGTTGGGCACGGGTTGGCTGCATTGAGCAGCCCAATAACAAGCAAAGCAAGCTGCATGCTTGCTGCAGTGTGACGGGCCGAGGAAAGGAGTAGCCCAAGGCATGCTGGCATGCGGACTAAAACAAGCGGAAGCCCAAATTGGCTTCGGTTTGTGAAAAAAGAAAAGAAAAACATCCCAGCCTTTGGATGTGGATCGAGGGAGAATAAGGCCCAAAAAGGAAAAAGGTCGGCTTTTGGCCTGTTGCTGAGCAGTGCAGGCTTGGCCCCGCGGCTTCAGGCCGCTACTCATCCAATTTTTTCTTTTTTTTTTCTTTTTTTTTTCGCTTGTGCTTTTAACAGATTTTAGGGTTTTTAGAACCCAAAAAAAATTATGCTTCTATTTTATTTAGATTCTTTGACTCATAAATTCCACATAGCATAATTGCATAATGCATGAAACAAATATATATATTGACAAATATATGAACATATACAATATATATATCGGAAGGTAAATATAAACATAGGGAGGTTCATGTATCATGAGGAATGTTTTCATGCTTCATGGTCGATTCAAATATCTTACTTTATATTAAGTGTACCTGATTGCCAGAAAACAATAAAAGCCTTTGAATTTGTAGAAGATCCTTCTCGAAAGCCGGAATTGCATCTCCAATGCGTTGTATCACGTTCAACACCAAAAAATTAAATTGAATCAATAGTATGTAGATTAATTCAATAAAATAATTAATTAATCATGAAAAGAATGATTAAAACGTAATACTCTCCTGATTGAAGATCAAACTCTCTTATTAGCGCAGCGTCAAGAGCGTGCTGATAACGTGTTGTAGACATAATTTACTGAACAATTATGGTGCCCATAGAGAGAGGGAAGGTGCGGCAATAGTAGAGAGATGTGTAATTGTGAGTGTGTTTGATTCACCCTATTGTGCCTTTATTTATAGTAGTACGATAGGTAAAAACCTTTCCCTTTAGGATTACAACATTTAATAGGTAATCTACTCCTAATAGGAATATAAGATACATTCCCATATCTACTAGGATTTACACAATCACATTCCCATTCTAATAGGACTGCAATGACCCACCCCGACCTGAAATGTCCACTAGGACTCCGATGCGAGATGTGCTGGCCGACACCTAGAAGGTGACGAAGCCATAAAGGGTATTGATGTGGAGAAATGTGAATAAATTTAAACCTAAGAGTGCCTAAATACCAGAGTGCGCTGGTGAGCGGGAAATAACCCACCTCACACGTGAGAATAGAGCATAACTATGTAGAGCATAGAGGATAAGGATTATACCCTCTGAGGTAGCCACCTATCCTGAGATTTTCCAAATATCCTCGTCGATACGAACTTTTAGCAATTAAAACATGGAGGGGCGCAAAATAGAAAGTGTGAGTGGGCAGAAACAAAGCTTTTCAAAATCATTGTTTTATCAAAAGTTATATCCCCTCGCCGTTAAACCTATGTAATTTCCCAGAAAATAGCATATATAAACATATATCAAAACCATGCTCAGATTAGCAAAATCCACAAGTATACCATGCCAAATGTCTCATTAATATAGCAAAGGTAAATCAGGTGAGATAATTCAATGAGAAATAACATATCAGCCGTTTGGCCTGCACGGCTGAACTCATAGCTTATAACCAATCTCCATCATATCAAATCATATCCTGCACACGAGTCGAACCCACTTATAGTGGTCTATACGACAGGCTGGGTGTATAACAATACGCTCTAGTGCTACGATCACGTGAAGGCTGTGCGAATGATCGTGGGTCACCTACGAGTCGAACCCACTAAAAGTGGTCTATACGACAGGCCTGTTTGGATAAACAGATTCCTTGAACTTCATCTGGGCCTGGTATGTGGTGGTAAATCCTAGCTCATTGTCCACGTACTTTTCGGTAGAGGTGAATTTAGCTTTTTGCTTGTAGCCCAACTGACTAGTGCTCTTGTTCACTAATTGTTCAGCCTTGAAATTTTCAGTGTAATGGCTTGAGACTACCATATTCATGATTGTACGAAGATCGAGCTTGGCTTTGAACTTCTTTGGACTCATTCAGCTTTGGTTTTCTTAAGGGCATCACTTTATGGTAGCCAATCGTGTCACTGCATGTATACACAGGCTGCTTTGTATCTTTCTTCTTTGTCATTCTGTTGATTCAAAGGTTCTATGTTTAATTGTTGATTTTTGAAACAGCTCTCCCAAAGTATTATAAATTTGAAATGTCTTTGGCCTTGTTAAATCTTATTAGCAGTTCTCTACTAATCTTGAGCTTAACCCTAATCCCTTATTGGTTAAGAAACCAGTCAACCTTACGGTGATGATTACCAAATAATCGTAAACGGTGACTTCTATTTCTGCATCTTCACCTTCCTTCGCTTATTCGTCCCTCAATGCAAAATTGGATTATGCCGAAACATTTCACGGAAAAAAAAAAAAAGCGTTTGTTCTCGACATGGTTTCTGGTCCAAATCCTGACCTCTTGTACTCTAGATTTTTAATGGACTTGTTTTGACCCTCAAATCCTAAAGTGTTCTTTTAGCCTTCTTGACGTGGTTTCTTGCTCATTCAGTGAGGAATTCACGATCGATCGATTTGACGGAAGTGTGTGCCCAACTCTTATCGATTTCGTCAGGAACATTTGAAGCATAACCTTTTCGCAAGCTTACCAGACTTACCAGAAAGAGTTCCACGTGGGTATGAGGTTCAAATCATCTTTTGGTAAGGGATTGGTGAAGATTGTAGTGCAAGTGATCAGCAGATCGCATCACTATCTTCATGCTGAATTGAATGGTCACCACTCATCATGCTGCTGCATTTCACCAACACCATATCGTACTCTGGTAGACCTTTTTGAGGATGTGATGTGTTCGCCTCAACGCAGCTTTCCACTACCTCGCACCAGAATCCTTCGGTTAGCGAGCACGTGGGCGTGAGGTTTGAGCGATCCTTTAGTAAGAGTTGGATGAAGGTTTTAGTACAGAAGGTCAGCGGATTGTATCACCAACTTACGATAATTTATAGGCATCACATCGGTTCTTTTCCAACGAGATGTGCTCGTCTCAAGGCATCATTCTACTGCTTCACTTCCGAACTATATTAGTGTGAGTATGTGGATGTTGAAACGTTTCTAGCTGATCTGTTTGGTGCACTCTAGGATGGCACCACAGCGTGGTCGAGGCGAGAATCGGATAATCTTTACACTTTTCTCGAAAGGTGTGTACTCATGGGGTTTTTAGATTGAGCACTTGCGAGTTCTTTCCACCAACATTGATCTTGTTTAACTAGAAATCTGCAACTAAGCAAAAATGGACAGGTGGATTGAGCACTACAACAGTTCCCAAGAGATACTGCTTGTTGAGGAAGGTGACTTCTTGTTTTCTGCTTGCTTGGCTCGAACTTTTGGGTATACTACTAGCATGGTAGCTACTTCTCTTGAATCCCGAGGTACAATTTTCAAATATGTTCTTTGTTGGCAAAACACTGGAGTTGTTGGTCACATTTGGAAGAATTGAGGATGATGGAATGTTAGGTGCTGGATAAAGTTTTTACGACGACAGTTTTTGTTTCGTTCGATTTGAGTATGGCATTTTTCCGACATGGTATAAGAGTTTTCTACAAGAAACATTAGTTGTCAGATGAGTGTTGTGAACTGGTATTCGGAAGATCGAAAATACGTTATGAGAAATTGTGCATCCTCAGGAAATTACTACTTGCTTATCAAGACAACAAATATGTGGTTGATATCACGGGCGGCCGACTGTGGTGTCGATAACTTATTCGTTGGTTCGTTAAGCAAGTGGGCAAGTAGACTCGTCTACAGCAGTTGTTACGGAATTTGCTATTGTTGGGGCTCGACCCAAAGACACATCTATTCTCGGAGTACGTGACGTTTCGAATTCTTCCGCGAGACCCACTCTCATTTTTTTTTCAGTTTTGATTTTCATTTTAAGTATTTTAACTTTCTTTACCTTAGTTATATGTTTTTGTTGTTACAAATGTTTTGGGGGAAGTATTTCTGTTTTCAGTTCTTAAGTTCAGCTCGAATTTTTGACCTATATGTTATTACATATCTATTTTGACGTATTCTTATTTTATGTACTTACTTTTAACCTTAAGTTATTTTATGATTTTGACTGTATATCCTTATAAAGTATGTTTTCTACTCTTACACTGATGGGGAAGAAAGTAAGAGCTTGGAGGCATGATAGAGGATTTTGCAACCCGTTCGCGACGGTGTGGCATATTCTCTTTGATGCACCCACTCTGACTTGATTTCTTTTTATACATATATATCTTTTTCTATCTTCGAGTATTTATGTATAGTACTTTATTTTAAATTTCGGGACGAAATTCTTTTAAGGGGGGTAGATTGTAACAACCCGTTCTGATAGAAGGGGTATTTTTGTGAAATTTCACCTTGGGCTAGATCTTATTCTTTTAAAATTGGTTTTTGGGTCTTAAATGGTGTGCCCAAGGGGCCCACCCCCTGTTTTGTCCCCGGTTCCTTTCCTTTTCTTTTTTTTTCTTTTCTGATTTTTGGCACTCTCTCTTCTCTTTCTCTCCCTTTTCTTTCTCTCTTTTTCTTCTCTACCCGTGAGCTCTCTCTCCCTTTCTCTGCAACTCTCTCCTTCCTTCCTCAAGCAGCATCGCACACTCACACACTAGGACAACAAAAACACCATCACCATCACCTCTGTGATCTCAGAAACGAAGAAAGAACACCCTAAACTCTTCCCTCTCTTTCGGCTGGTACTGTTCATCGTCTTCCCCGACGAGTTTCGTGTTATTCCGACGTTGGTAAGCTTCTAGAAACCCTTGGGTTATGTTTTAGGGTTAGATCGAAGCTTGTTTTAAGTGGTGTATACGTTTGAATCGCAGAAAATGGCTCGGAGTAGCTTTTCCAAATTTTCCGGCGAGCACCGCCCCTTTCGAGGCAATTTACGGCCAAACCACGGTGAGTTGGCCGGCGTGCAAGGTATCAATCTCTTCGTCTCTCTGAGTACTACAACTTTTTTTTTTGTTTCACCCAATTTCATCGAGTATTGAAGAAGTTATATTCATTTGAATCTTACCCAGTTTCCAGCGACCTCCGAGGCTTTCAAGGCGTTTTCCGGCCAAACCAAGGCGCGTTAGACGTCGTGTAAGGTACCATTCCCTTCGTCTCTTCGAGAACTACAACTTTCGTTTTTGAATCACTTGGTTTCGTCGAGTATTGACAAAGTTATGGCCGTTTAAAGGTTGTATAGGTTTCCGGCCGAATCCGGCCTTCTTCTCCGTTTAGCTCCGGCGAGCAGCAAGCAAACCCAGGCCTTTGGGCCTTTCTGCCGAGCCCAACCCAAACCCATTTTCCTTTTATTTTGTTTTATTTAAATTGTTTTAAGTCAAAGGCCTTTGGGCCATTCCTTTAAGTCTCAGGTTGGGCCTTAAGCCCACCTCTCTAAACCTTTAAGCCCATTTCCCTTTTAAACCCAAAACCCTTGGACCCAAAACCCAAGCCCAAGAACCCAAGCCCAACCCGGATCCAAACCCGTGACCCGTTTGACCTGGTCCGACCCGGACCCTGACCCTGACCCGTTGACCCGGTCTGACGTTGACTTTGACTGGTCAACGTTGACCGTTGACTTTGACTTTCGGGTTGACTTTTCGGGTTTTCGTCCGAGACATCTCCTAGGCTAATTTCGACGTTCTGGACCCGTTTCTGAAGTCCGTTTTCCCAAATTAAGTCGTTTGAGTAGAGTTTGACTAAATGTACCTCTTTATGTGCTTAGGGGCAATTGTTGTGGCGTTTTCATCTTCGCTTGTTGTGGCTTTTCGGCAGCTAAGTACTGTGAGTGGACCCCTTCTAAAATGCATGTTTTATAGTAGGAATGCATACATGAAAAGCATGATTTGATGAATATGTTATATGAAATGCTTTACGAGATATCGTGCCTATTAAGGCTATTTTGAATTATTACTATTTTTCCTATAACCCGTATTCTTATAGAATATCTGATGGATGACGATATGATATTTAGAATACGTTTCGAACACCTCTTTATAGTATAGATGATGGATGACTTTATACTATGAAGATGCCTTTCAAATGTACGTATGTTCAATGGTTTTGTACTTACCTAGTGGTCCTTACCGCTACGGGACGTAAAGATAGTTTCAGGTCCGTCCCGGGCGAAGATTTGGTGTTGGCATAGGGCCTGTAGGGTGTTTCCTCTGGCATTTAAGACCAGGGATGGGAAGCTGGCATGAGGCCTGGGGGTTATTTCCTCTGACTGTCTGTTCAGAGATGGGGAGCCGGCATGGGGCCTGGAGAGTTATATTGGACATTCACTAGCGGCTAGTATATATAAAAGTTATGATTTGAGACAGTGCACGGCATGCTAGGTTTCGGAAAACCTATGTTTATCACAATATATATATATATATATATGTTTTCATAAAACCTGGGGGTTAGTACGTTGATAACTGTTTTACTATATGTATATCAAATTGGTCCACTCATGTTTGTTTTGCGCCCCCTTCAGGACTTAGAATCGAGGCATACAATCCCGGCGTCAAGGCATTTTCGCATCGGCATCTTCAAGTCCTCTCGGTGTAGGACCTATTCCTTTGTTCATTCAATTTTATATTAATTCTTTTAGTGTTCTAGATTAGATGTGTGCTCTGAACACGTTCCTTAAATGCGTACTCTTTATTTTATATTTATAAATCTTATTTATTCCTTATTCTCAGCATTTGCATTCAATAAATGGCTTTCGTCACCCTTCGGGTGTCGGCCAGCACGTGTCTATCCTGGTATTCGGGGAATATCGGGATCGGGGCGTGTCACATGGCATTTCAAAACATTATTTCATTTAAACACATTATTTGGGAAAACACCAAGCATACATATATATACTGAAAACAAAAGCCCACTCACCTGGAATTCCCGCTACAACTCCCTAGCACACACATAGAGGCGTCACGAACGATTGGTGCCTAGAATAATTATCAAATCATAGCTCAGAATTCTTATCAAAAGAATACACAATTTACACAAAACACACTCCTATGATTCGATTTGGGAGATCCGCATCACGGCTTTCCGATCCGTTACTTCTAAAGATCCCCATTATACTTCTAGAACAACATCCTATAGTTCCATTACGATCCAACGGTCGGATCTTCGCCAATTGCCAAAACCAAGTGGCATCCAACATTTTATTTAATGAACTTACAAATCCAATTCGGGAAGATCTGTACATTGGATTCCCGATCCGTAAGTTCCTGCATTCTTCACATATTACGTATAACAATCTACTAAAGTTTGTTGACGATCCAACGGTCGGACCGTTGATTCATAAAATGGCCTATTAACATAACATATGTAGTTTAGGTTCTAACGATCAACCCACGTCAATCAATTCTCAAAACTGAACTCAAGGCATTCAATATAGGCTAAAAATAGCATTGGCGGCCCTCAGGTCACGCGCTGCCGTGGGTGGCGGTCGGCCATCCTAGCTCGTCGGAAAATTCAACTTTCTCCAAAAATTACCAAAATTTGCAGAATTAAAGATCTCAATGAGTAGAGTAAACTTTATACCTGTGGCCAAGTCCAATTTGGCATGGAAAGCTCCAATTTTTCTCAAACCCGTCAGAACCCTAGAATTGGGTGTGATTCGATTCGACCTCCAAACTTGCTCCGACGCCTCCACCACTGCCTGGGCTTTGTTCCTGGGTTCTAGGGAAGTCTAATGGTAGTGGAAATTGAAGGAAAACGTTTCACAAGTGGTGGATTTTGAGCAAGGGTCTCACGGCACCCACATTCGGTTTTGAGTAAATTACCACCAAATTCCTTCTAATTTTGAATGGAAATGGAAGAGAGAAGGCTAGGAAGTTGTTTCTAGGTGATGGTTTGCTTTGATTGCCTGAAAAAATGGCCAAATTTGGCCGTGGAGCTTGTCGGGTCGAACAAGTCAAAGGAAAACCCGATTTTCCCCTTCATTTTCTTCTTCCTCATTTCCCTCCTCTGGTTGGTCATTGATCTTCCTCTCTCATCTCCCCATTCGGTCTCTCTCTCCTTCCCTTTTTCCCGATTGGGTTGTTTTGTCCAATCCCTTCCTTTTTCTTTCTCTGCCACTCCCGTGGCTCTCTCTCATTCCCTCATCTTTCTTAATTTCTAATTGGGCTATGCCCTAACCTCACAGCCATTGCCACACACACGTGGCATCAGAATTCTCTAAAAAAAATCCATAATATTTTCAAATGACAATTTCATCCCCCACTTTAAACTTTAATAACTTCTTCGTTATAGCTCCAAATTCGATTCTGCTTGCTCCCACGCTTTCGTAGCAACGAGTACTATGAGAATATACCAAGAAACCAATTCTTATGTGACACGACACGACAGTCAACAAATGTCAAAGCATATGCCTCGAAAGGGCATTTTCGTAAAATCACACTTTCAAAATTCATAAAATCGTAAAATTAGGGACGGGCTGTCACAATCTACCCACCTAAAAAACTTTCGTCCCCGAAATTTGAAATCACTGATTAAACATAAAATACTCCAAAAGGTCGTAAGAAAACGTACACATAAAGAAGAAATCAAACTAGAGCGGTTGCATAAAAGAGAATGCCATACCGTCGCGATCAGAGTGCAGTGATTCCTCTTTTATGCCTCCAAGCTCAAATTTTCTTTCTTCTTCAGTACCATGCCAAAATAAATTATTTTATTAAAACATAGGGTCCAAAAATAAACATATATAGCATAAATACTTCGAAAATAAGCATGTAAAATCTTTGGGTCAAGCCCAAACAACAAATAACTAATTAAATAAGTGCAAATACTAACGTAGAAAGACTTACTTGTTTACTTGCTTAACGATCCCAACGAATAAGTTATTAATATTACTATCTGCAGCCCGCAATACCGACAACTCACTGTTGTCTCGATCGTGCTCATTCACTACCTTCTTAGGCACATCGTCAATAACATAAAATTTCTAAATCACAATGTTAATCAATCAAATATTGTTCACAAAACTCTTCTGTAAATCACAAGCTGCACATACAATATTTATATTATAACTCAAATGATGCCATACTCCTAATCAGGAATGTAGCCGTAGTTATACATAACTCTAACGAAAGTAAGCGTCTATCAAATATGCAATGTGCATAAAGTCTCTGTATGTCAACTCTAATGGTACCATAGCTAAACCAAAATTGTAACCGTGGTTACAAGCAATTAAAATAGAAATAATGGTATGCAACCACCATGTTAATGGTGGGACGAACAAGCTGCAACTGGTCCTCTAAGGTCTGAGTAACTCGTTTCAGACTAATCGTTAGTCTAGGGGTAAAAATGCGATACTAAACGACATCTAATACTCAAAACCTCCATAAAGACTTCCAAAGGCTTAGAAGTGAAACATGTAA
Organism: Heteromeles arbutifolia; assembly: GCA_024362995.1. Lineage (NCBI taxonomy): Eukaryota > Viridiplantae > Streptophyta > Magnoliopsida > Rosales > Rosaceae > Heteromeles > Heteromeles arbutifolia. The sequence continues at coordinate 11,933,725 of JANCRC010000020.1, forward strand.
CACGATGAAGTATAAATACACCAAGATGATAATCTTGTTGGGTTTCTGTTTGCCTTAACTTGTATAGAAGTCTAGAAGCAGTTTTCTCATAATGCCATTATCCTTTTGACGCAATTAGAAAACTGTAGTTGTCCAGGAAGTTTGAACTCCATATCTTCAATATCTTCTCAACGTTAGTCAAAAGTGAAATGTATCTAGAATAAGGATTCTCTTCAAACACATCAAAGAGAGTCTCGATTTAATTTCTTTCCTACCTCCACATTTGATCACGTTACAATGAGAACTTCTAGATCACATTACATCACATGAAGAAGTTAACAACATCCATCTTCTATCTTAGTTGTCTTCACAAGTGTCTTGTTGTTGAAATTTCAACGTCCATTTTAAGGAAATAAATCATTGCCAATACTTTAAGCTTTGAGGCTGAAAGAATACGACTTTCTACTTAAGTAAAGCTACCACCAATTGAAACACCACATAAGCATAACCTTGGTTCAGCCTCATGAATAATGATTTCCACATTCACTACACGTACAAATACCTCGCACTGAGAGTTGTATAATGATACTTCTCAACTCCAATCATTCAACAAAAGTGATTAACCATTCGAATTATTCTTGATGGATTGAAAGTAACACCATCTCGATACTCGAATTTTCAACTAGAATAGGATAGAACAAGCTGAAAATGATCAAGGATAGCTATGTTCTTTTACTGCTACTGTCAGAAACTTAGCTCATTCCAAGAGTAAATGTACTTCGGAAATTCTAAAGTTGATAAGGATTCTAGGCATGATCTCCAAAAAGAAACGTCATTGGATTTTCAGGCAAAGATGGTAAATGTTGACTGCAAGTCATAAATGAGATGGCTCATTCCAGTAATTCTACACATTGGAAATATAGGTGATAGTCTGTCATGCTGCCTCTACATCGCTGAAACATCCAAAGATACGTCGTTATGAATCTCCAAAAGATCAACATCATCTAGGAGTGTAAAGTGATGATGAAGTGAGACAACAATTTGGTTGTCATAAAATTTATTTACTTCCAACTTTCCAAACTAAACTGACTTTCCTCAACCAAAGAAGGATACTATAGGTGAAAAATCACTAACAAGTGTCGATAAAATCGACAAGACCAAGGGTATCTCGAATTCATAATCTTTAGTGAGAATGTCAACTTTCTTCCGTTACAACCTTTTTGAGAACAGAAAATAATCTCGTCCATTAAGATCACTTCTTCCAAGAAGAATATCAATTTAATCAAAGTTTACAATCGAGGAATCTCGCATATAGCAGACTAACAGAGCTTAAAGAATTTGATCTTGCTATCAAGGTAGATAAGAAAATCAGCGATAAGACCACTACGAATTTGTCAGACCATAGAGGTAACTCGGATTACAAAGGTCAGTCAACTAGACCAACAATTCGAAGTAGGGTTTAAATGGTTTCTAAGTGTCACCCGATCAAGTTACCAAAGTTTAGGTACAACCTAAGGTTCAGACTTTCACTTTCGTAAAAAAGGTTTGAAGTTCTGTAAGTAAGCATTTGATTGGGTAATTCCCTACTCGGTAAGCTCTAGTAACTAAATTATTCTAAATGGTAGAAATTACTCGAAAGTACGCAAGGAAACTAGTGAATATGAGAAAGTAGATCGATGATAATATCTCAAGTAAGGCTTTAGAATAGAACGCCCGAATGTACGTCCTCCAAACGTACCATACTATTTTCTTTCACCACGCCACGTGCTAATAAGTATTCACAGCTTTCTCGATACTCAGATCACTCTAACAGTGAGAAATTAAATCGACGATCTGGCACAAGGGTATCACTTCCAGATACTAACATATCTCTGGTATCAGAAATCATACCACTTGAATACTGGTTGACAATTCATAGATATCTAACAATATCATCAATTAGTAGTGCCACTATAGGCCGATTACAGACTAGAGCCCGCTCGGGTGATGGTTTGACAACTGATAAGGAATTGGTCCTATAATAGGGTTCCATAATTCTAGGGGGAAAATACTCGCTATCTTGAAGATTTTTCACCACTCATCGGTCTAACAACTCGTACTTCGGTGCCTATACTCATCGAAATGACGAGTACATCACCAAAAGAAATTCGGAGACAAGTATTGGTTAAGATTCCCAAAGCCAGAAAGAATAATTTATTAACAATTTACTTTAGAACGGCTTAAACGGAAGTCGATCGTTCTCTTGAAGATTTGAAATGATAACTAGCGCGATTAAGAGGGCTAGTGCTATCAAGAGCCAAAAGTGATTGTCCCCTTGATGTTTCTTTTGTCGAGTGCTACCACTTTAGCACCAAGTTGTCACTCAGGACAATTTTAGAATCTTGACGAAGTAAACTTCGTAGAAATCCCAATAAATGGTACACTAATAAGTACTACCAAGGAATCAAAATTAGTTCTGGTTTCCTATCTCGAAAAGATTGATAATGATGGCTAAAGAATAATGATGAAATTGATTTATAGATCTCTGGTGCCACCCCAATATCAATACCTTAACCCTGCTTTTGGGCCATCAACTAGTCTCAAATCTCCATCTTTCCTTGGCTTGAAAGTTCTTTGTTTTCAATCTAAAAGCGTTCACCATAGCAATCTTCTAAAATGTCGACAAGTCAGCAAAACTGCCCAAAACTTAGGAAAACTAACACATTTTTCGTAATCGACGAGGTGGCAAGTTTCGAAAATTAGACTAAAAACATAGAATGCTTTCATCACGCGTGTGATGGATGCAATACTGCCCAACTTATGCTCTGATACCAAACTGACACACCCCGACCCGGAATGTCCACTAGGACTCCGAATCGAGCTGTGATGGCCGACACCTGAAAGGTGACGAAGCCATAAAGTGTATTGATGTGGAGAAATGTGAATAAATTTAAACCTAAGAGTGCTTAAATACCAGAATGCGCTGGTGAGCGGGAAATAACCCACCTCACACGTGACAATAGAGCATAAGTATGTAGAGCATAGAGGATAAGGATTATACCCTCTGAGGTAGCCACCTATCCTGAGATTTGCCAAGAATCCTCGTCGATACGAACTTTTAGCAATTAAAACATGGAGGGGCGCAAAACAGAAAGTGTGAGTGGGCAAAAATAAAGCTTTTCAGAATCATTGTTTTATCAAAAGTTTTATCCCCTCACCGTAAAACCTATATAATTTCCCAGAAAATAGCATATATAAACATATATCAAAACCATGCTTAGATTAGCAAAATCCACAAGTATACCATGCCAAATGTCTCATTAATATAGCAAAGGTAAATCAGGTGAGATAATTCAATGAGAAATAACATATCAGGCATGTGGCCTTCACAGCTGAACTCATAGCTCATAACCAATCTCCATCATATCAAATCATATCCTGCACATGAGTCGAACCCACTTATAGTGGTCTATACGGCAGGCTGGGTGTATAACAATACGCTCTAGTGCTACGATCACGTGAAGGCTGTGCGAATGATCGCCGGTCACTTACGAGTCGAACCCACTAAAAGTGGTCTATACGACAGGTAGTGCACCTAACTTGGATCCAAGATGAGTGTGTGGTGCGGGAGGTGAACGATCACGTGAAGGCTGTGCCCTAACTCTGGCGAGAGCACTAACACCGGGGTGCAGGTTTATGAGCTCTCAATGTATCGCATCATATCTCACATAATCATCATTTCACATTAACAATCGTTGTCATCGATATAGATACGAAACTGAACTTACCTGAGTGTCCGCAGCGTCAAATCACATTTATGCATACTATACCAATTCATATTCCAATTATAATCATAAGGCATGGCATTTCAAAACATTATTTCATTTAAACACATTATCTGGGAAAACACCAAGCATACATATATATACTGAAAACAAAAGCCCACTCACCTGGAGTTCCCGCTACAACTCCCTAGCACACACATAGAGGCGTCACGAACGATTGGCGCCTAGAATAATTATCAAATCATAGCTCAGAATTCTTATCAAAAGAATACACAATTTACACAAAACACACTCCTATGATTCGATCTGGGAGATCCGCATCACGAATTTCAGATCCGTTACTTCTAAAGATCCCCATTATACTTCTAGAACAACATCCTACAGTTCCATTACGATCCAACGGTCGGATCTCCGCCAATTGCCAAAACCAAGTGGCATCCAACATTTTATTTAATGAACTTACAAATCCAATTCGGGAAGATCCGTACATTGGATTCCCGATCCGTAAGTTCCAGCATTCTTCACATATTATGTATAACAATCTACTAAAGTTTGATGACGATCCAACGGTCGAATCGTCGATTCATAAAATGGCCTATTAACATAACGTATGTAGTTTAGGTTCTAACGATCCACCCACGTCAATCAATTCTCAAAACTGAACTCAAGGCATTCAATATAGGCTAAAAATAGCATTGGCGGCCCTCAGGCCACGCGCTGCTGTGGGTGGCGGTCAGCCATCCTGGCTCGCCGGAAAATTCAACTTTCTCCAAAAATTACCAAAATTTTCAGAATTAAAGATCTCAATGAGTAGAGTAAACTTTATACCTGTGGCCAAGTCCAATTTGGCCTGGAAAGCTCCAATTTTGCTCAAACCTGTCAGAACCCTAGAATTGGGTATGATTCGATTCGACCTCCAAACTTGCTCCGACGCCTCCACCACTGCCTGGGTTTTGTTTCTGGGTTCTAGGGAAGTCTAATGGTAGTGGAAATTGAAGGAAAACGTTTCACAAGTGGTGAATTTCAAGCAAGGGTCTCACGGCACCCACCTTCGGTTTTGAGTAAATTACCACCAAATTCCTTCTAATTTTGAATGGAAATGGAAGAGAGAAGGCTAGGAAGTTGTTTCTAGGTGATGGTTTGCTTTGATTGCCGGAAAAAATGGCCAAATTTGGCCGTGGAGCTTGTCGGGTCGAACGGGTCAAAGGAAAACCCGATTTTCCCCCTTCATTTTCTTCTTCCTCCTTTCTCTCCTCTGGTTGGTCACTGACCTTCCTCTCTCCTATCCCCATTCGGTCTCTCTCTCTTTCCCTTCTTCCTTATTGGGCTGTTTTGCCCAATCCCTTCCTTTTTCTTTCTCTGCCACTCCCATGGCTCTCTCTCCTTCCCTCATCTTTCTTAATTTCTGATTGGGCTATGCCCTAACCTCACAGCCACTGCCACACACACGTGGCATCAGAATTCTCTAAAAAAAATCCATAATATTTTCAAATGACAATTTCATCCCCCACTTTAAACTTTAATAACTTCTTCGTTATAGCTCCAAATTCGATTCTGCTTGCGCCCACACGTTCGTAGCGACGAGTACTACGAGAATATACCAAGAAACCAATTCTTATGTGACACGACATGACAGTCAACAAAGGTCAAAGCATATGCCTCGAAGGGCATTTTCGTAAAATCACGCTTTCAAAATTCATAAAATCGTAAAATTAGGGACGGGCTGTCACACTGCAACATATAAAAGTATTTAAGTTGGCTAGTTTTGAATTATAATTCTTATGATGTTTAAAATCGTTTTTTATTTGATAAGGTTGTTGGTGAAATTGTAATATAATCCTTCATGGTGTTGCTTATAGATTTTTTTTAAGATTTTTATTTAAGCAATTGGTTGAGGGATGATCATGTTATTTATTATGTTTGATGAATAAGACGATTGGAACTGAGTATTGTTCGTTAATAATGAGTTTGGTATAGATGAGTGAGAGCAAACAATTTTGGTTTTGTTTTGCCAGTTGGTTTATGTCTCTGGTGAAGTTATATGTATATATATTTTTTGTTTTGGACAACAAGGCATAAGCCCGAAAGAAAAAGAAGATCACATAAGAATATCACGAGGCTACGAGACTCCGACTATATCTGCAACTAGCAACCAATGACAAGAAAGAGGAGCTTGCTCAAAAAAGACTGGACCCAAACTGCATGACAAACCAAAGCGAGCCAAATCATCAGTAACAAAATTCTTTTCACGATAGATATGATGAATTTAACAAGACCACCTTTAATGCACAAGGGCACGACAATTCAGTACTAAACTTCCCAGATGGTGATTATTCACTTTTGTATTTGGAACCAATTGAACTGCAAGAGCAGAATTTGATTTTACCATAATTCATTTTGATGCTTAAGAATCAAATTGGGATTCAATTAAGCAATTGTTTGAATTATTACTTTATTACTCATTATGTTAGAGTAATGTGAAAGTTAGCAGAATTTGTTATTAACTGAAGCTTAACATTATCGTTGTTTAAGTTTACAATGCTAAATATTTTGGTCGGAATTATTACAATCAATTGCCGCATCTTTTTTTCTTTTTTTTTTTTTGACAAGAAACGATAGCAGAGCCTTTCATTGATCAACACAAACAATTACAGAGCGTCGTTGGGTACATAATTCCAGTGACCAATAAATTGATCTGGAATGAATTTGCACAAACAGACAAATAATAGTAAACCCCTAGAGACACCCACAAGCACAAACATACAATTGCCAAGCGCACAAGAGCTACCAGTACAGATCTATCACAATAAACGATAGACGCAACAGATATATACCGACAAACACAATGGTCATCGCTGGATAACGAGGCCTAAATCAATTGCCGCATCTTTAGGGCCATACCAAGTTGGGGCATTTTATTGTGGGATTTATCATAAATTTTGAATGCTTCAATATAAACATTGCATATCGTTGAACTTCAAATACGAATGCTCTCTATCGTGGAAGATATAAAGAAACATTTGGATATGTCAAACATTTTTTATTTGGCAAAGGAATATTATGTAAGTTAAGAGTACTTCTAAATATCCAATTAATGTATATAATATATATATATATATATATATATATATATATATATTAAAAATTGTTGTTGCCATTTCGAAAATCTAATTGTGCATTCTTTATAAGATATTTTTCTTTTTAAATATAGAAATTTTGTAAAGCACAATTAAACCATTTTGACCATTTCATATGAATCCCTCCTACATGCGAACTTGTGCGATCAAAGTGCCTATGGAACTGGCCTCCTCTTTAGCAGCCTCCACAAATCGATCCTGTTATGAAATTCAAATCCTCATTAGAGATTCTAATCCATAATGCAAGCTAGTAATAGTATATGGACACACAAATTTGATAACATTACTAATACACACTCTCTTATTGTATTATACATGGGATTCAATTGTATTAGAGAGTTTGTGTAGTTTTGTACTACGTCTCTGAGTATAATAAATGAAGTAAGATTTTCTCTCATTCTATTTCTATTATCTTCCCTCCTTTTCTCTCACACTTTATTTTTTGTCTTATTATCTATAAAAAAAAAAAAATATAAGCAGTTGACGTGACTTAATCATAACAGATGAGAGAGATTAGAATGGAAGAAAACCTCCTCCAATAAAAATAGCATACATGTGTAGCTATCATGCGTCCGACCGTTCTCTTGCTCGACTCTTGAAGCTCCCCTGCAAGTAGAAGCTCATCCAATATAAAGTAGGCCTGCAAATATGCATGCCACCTAATTCCATTAAAATTTTAAAAATACATAAATATTGAAAGGAATACACTATATACTAGTTACTATCGTGCAATGGAGAAGAATATAATACACAGAAAATAATGATACCTTGTGGAAGTTAAAAATCAAGTCCAATTCACAAACCTATTTACACAAGAAAGCAGATCTTATATAACAATTGCAAGAGGGATTAAAATTGAAGAATCAATGAAAGCTCACTACTTACGCTGCCGAAATAGCGATCGAGTATCTCAACGTAATGGTGAATTATTTCAAGAATTTCCAATTCGTTGTCATCCTCATCAACACACATGCAGAAATAGAGGCTCGCATATCTGAACACAATAATAAACCACTAATTAAACATCAATTGTTATGCATCTTCAAAGTATGAACCGTGAGTAGCCAGTTTTTGTACCTTTACCTTTTATAAACAACTTTGAATCCCCTCCACTCCACAAAGTTGCACAACTTGGGACCCCGATTCAGTATTATGCCACTCAGTTCCCGCATTACCTTTTTTTTTTTTTTTTTTTGTTTAATAGGAGAAAAAGTTAATTACAAATTTATCGTGCAATCACAAAATGAACGAATTAGGATCTTCTTTATCGATTCATTGCATTCTAGGTTCAAATTCTTCCTCATTTTGTTAGTGTATATTAGTGTAAAATATCGTTTATAATCAAAAGTGGAGGATTGAAAACTTATTACCTTAGATCGTTCCTTCTGGGGATAGGTTGAAAACCATTTGGTCAGCCTCACTTTTCCTTGTCGGCTAACAAGAATCACGAAATGAATCTGCATATGCATGCATGCCATCATGCGCCAACAAACAATATTAATTTCATTGCAATTATTAATACCCAAAGCTCTACATCTGATCATGCGTAGCGCACCAATGAAATTTTTTGAGATGTTGATTCAATTAACATAAATGAAGATAGAAATTACCATTATTGCTGATGAAATTGAACTATTGATGCTTTTGGATGATTGGATATCTTCTTAATTATTATAATTTTAAATTCTTGAATAAAATATACGAGAGAGATGTCATCTTATTTTTAAACTCACTCGGAGTAACGCAACACAAGGTGTGGGCGTTGTGCTACAAATTTGGGTTCAAAGACAACCCATTTAACGGAACACTGTTACACTACCACTTGGCACTTGTCTTTCTACCAAAGTAAAAGGATTAGAGGATTTTTGGTTTATTTTTTAAATACTGGATTAGAGGTATTTTATTTGAACCCTGCGAATGATTTACACTAATTAATCATAATTTCCAAATGGACGGACTCATGGGTTTTCAAATTCGCAGTGGCACGCGCCTGTTGAACTAGATATGCGTTTTGTAGTGCATTTCTTACTATTGTAGCCTAAACCGCTTGACACCTAAAAATCCCTCCTGTAAATACAGTGAAAGAAAAACAAATTTTTAGCGTCACGTATTACAAAATTTGTGTTTAGTTTTTCTTATTTTCTTTTTGTGTTCAATTTAAATCCTTGATGTTTTTGTTTTAACAGAGAGAGCATAATTCACCATTCCAATTAACTTCTTCTTTAAGTCAACCGGAGGAACCACAACTCCCTCCCTCCTCCCCAGTTCACAGCCATCTGAGGAAGGGGACATTCTTTCGAGCGTTGGAGATGGTACGTTGCTGGCTTTTGCACAAAATCCACAAAATCCATGACATAACAACCATTCCTGGTTAACTTACATTTGGAACAAAGCAATTCAGTTGAATATTTTCTACTTTAATTTCATCAGTCCAACTCTGCCTGTACAGATGATTAACACTTGCCCTTTATTTGGCTCCTATGACAAAGAAACACAACCATGAGTTGAATAATTACAAAGTTTATACATTGGTTACATCCTCATGGATCACGTACCGAAAGGTTGAACTCTGAGGTAGCCAATGTATGTAATTGTCAAGCTTTCTTTGCATGCAGCTTCTGATAGCTTTCTTTTGAATATCCGAAAGACAATCATTTATTTCCTCCAAGAGGCCTACCGTACCCAGCGACATGTCTTTTGCATAGTAGTCAAGTATTTTAGGGAGGAAAACTTTTGTCTCCTTGCACGAGACACCAGCTTGAATGAAATCTGTTTGAACAAGTTTCAGATCCTGAAATACGCTCTTCGCCGTGTATGCTCGAACCTACATCCAGTAAAGTGGCACCGTTTCAGACAAAGCTAGAAACAGGTAAACTAAAAATAGTTATAGAAAGAAGAAATTGTTACCGCTGGGTCAGAGTATGCCCCTGAACATAGAGCAAAATGGACTAGAGGCTCAGGGTATTCTAATGCGTATACATGTCTAATGCTCCCCGCCTTCAATTTCTTTCCTGAATGAAACAATGTTTGTCGCCACTGCATTCACATAGTATGAAGAAAGGCATTACAATGAGCACAAAATATAATACTACTATAAAAGGTATGCAATGAACATTGTGAATGCTGGATATGCATCAAATTAGCTTCAAATGATGGTTGCTCAGCATACTATGAGCCATTTTTCACATACTCTGAGGTTTAGATTAACACTATGATGGTTAGTCCACATATTCTGAGTTTCTAGGCATCAAATTAGAGTCAAATGATGCAGAATACGCAGCACAGCTGAGTTTCTTGGACCATTGTTCACAATAGCATTGCAGAAGAACGCCTAATATTCCTAAAGCTCATAGACCTAATCTTGTCACAAAATTACATGGTTGGCTTGCAGGATATGTAGAGAGTCCTAAAGCACTCAGACCATACAAGGTTTAGTAAGGTATCAGAGAAAAGTACACATACCGGTGCTGAGCGGTGTGCTCGGATTCCTAAGATGGAGGTCTGAATGATATACGCATTTATGCTATGTCCACCTATATTATACGCTGCCTGAAAATAGGATTGTAAAGGACACAAGTGTCCATATGGGTGAGTTCCAAATAACATTTAAACAATAGTCTATAGGATGCACTTTTACGTACATTTAAAATTGAACTACTTTTCGCACGATTATGAGTTCCATATGCCAGGTATGCCTGCAAAGATTATGTCATAAACCCCATTAGACATGCATTTACTTCTATGGCAAATATCTTTTGGCAATATTCATCCGTTTGCAATTTCTCTGAAAGAGTTAAGAAAATACAAATGATAATCATACTGTTACTGGAACATCCCATTTTTCCATAATCATAAGCATATAGAACAAGTAACTTTCAGAGTAAAGTTTTGACTATGAACCTAAAGTTTTACTGTGAAGAGAAAGAAAGATCGTAAAGGATTAAAAATTATGGTTTAGAAGCCATACATGCATCACCAAGGCATTGTGAATGTTAATCCAGAACACAAGCTTCTGCTCACGTTTCATCTTCAGGACGTCAACCTTCTCTAGACTTCGAACCAATGACCTATATAGAGCATTCAAGCATGTCAAACTCAAAAAAATCTCACATATCTACCGAATTTTTGAAATATCAACCAGAAAAAGGGTACGACACATGATATAATCATGTAGTTAACAGATCTAGTTTTACCAAAAGGGAAAATAAAATCTAAACTTATATTTATCAGATTGAGGTTCAATGTGCATAACCTGAAATTTTGCAGCATCATAGCAGCACAATTGAAGCTGTCTTCATCTAAACATATCTTTGAAACTTCGGTCATTGTAGCACAATGTCCACTTTTTTCTTTCAACCCTTGAGGATGCATTGTAGCTTCCTCATTGCAATGTGGACTCCAACTATCACAAGGATTCTTAGAAGAAAATATACTTGAGGAGGATAAGGATGAAGTAGGAGAAGCTGACAGGCGTGCATGGTTTTGGGGATTGGCGAGTTTGCAGTATATAGAAGAGATGCATCTCACAATATCTTCAGAAAGTCTATCCGGAGTATTAAGGGTACTATCATTGAGAGAATCACCAAGATGATCCGCTAGGCTGCGATGACGAGAATTAGCAATTTTGCTGTCCTACAAATGCATAAACTCTAGTTATAGACAAATCATAGCTCGAATTGCTTTCTCCAGAAACTGAGCAGAAAATAAAAGTCGGCACAATATTGTAAAAAACCCTTTAGCCCTGCAAAGAGAAATTTTAATGTTAATAAACAAGTTCATTTAGCTATTCACCTTTTTAGATGGTGCTTTTATGCCAGTCGCACTACTTCGATTATCTGAGCTAGCCTGGCGATATGCGGGGGAAGTTTGATCATGATAGGTCAATTCATCTCTGTGCATTTGCAGCTCCAATTTGGAACGTCCTGTTTTAAATTGTAAATGGCTTTCTGGAGTACCTGGCAAAGAGCATCCTTGAAAAGCTGTTCGATACAGTGAAAGAAGATGACGCTCTAAATGCATAATTTCAAGCTCAAGTGTATCAATCTCCTCCTTCAGCTCTGTACAAGACTGTTATAGAGCCCAAATGCCAAATTAAAAATTGAAACAAACTAAAGCAATTTTTTTTTTTCAATAATTAAAAAAAAAGTGAGGTATTACCGAATGTAAGAAAATCTAAAAGGTGTGTGGAAGAGTTTTTGGGAATGGGGGGATAGTAAGAATCACTACAGTGAAACTACTAAAGTGAATAGTAGAATACAAGAAACAAACCTTTGGTGTTGGAGTGGCAAGGGAAGCAAAAGAGTTGATGGAACTAGAACCCAGCGCCTTGTCAGAATCCCAGCAAAGGGAAGCCTGATCAAGGGAAATCCTATCCAACTGTGCAGTCTGTGTCAAAAGATAGATACAAAGCATGTGTGAATATTGGTCTAGACTAGAGGACGAGATCAACCATGAACACCTAGTTAGCTAGTGTGTATATTAAGCGATATATACAATCTTCAAGTCTCTTCAATATCCTCAACATGTTATGCTGAATCCATAGAATTCAACGATGAAATCGAGAAAGAAAGCTTCAACTCATGAAATTAAGTGGTAAATTCCAAATTTATTGTCCGAAATTGAAACAAATTTAGAATGAACGAACAAATGAATGAATAATGGATGGTGAATCAGGAGCAATGCTGATGCATCAGGTGAAAGAAAATGAGAGAGAAAAACTAGCAGGAATTAACAAATTAAGATTTGTAATGTAAGACTTACAACAGGGTTAAACAAGGAGAGGAGTCCATTAATCTCGTCAGAAGTAGCGCTGCAATTTAACCAGACCAACATTCATCATTCATTAATATCAGAAAACAAAAGAGCGAGTTGCTCATTAATCTCAATCCAATCTTGCAAAATTAAATTAATTTAAATTAAATTAAATTTACCTCTTCATATCATATGGGATGGGAGGAACAAGTTCTCTGTCTCCCTCTCTTACGCAGATACACTATCGCACTCCTCCTCCTCCTCCTCCTACCACCACAGTAACAATATCAGAGAGTTAATTAGCATTTGAGAAACAAAAAAACAAAAAAACAAAAAAAGACAACAAATTAAGGAGCCACACAATTAATTAATTAAATGTAGAATGGTTCATTTACCTAGTATAGTATAGTCTAGTCTAGTCGGCTTTTGTCTGTCTGTCAAGTGCTGGACACTTCAAACTCAAGAAAGTAAGCAAGCACCTGTATTTCCAGAAATATATGTATTCATATGTATATAAAGAGAGAGAGAGAGAGAGAGAGAGAGAGAGAGAGAGATATATATATATATATATATATATATATATATATATATATATATGAAGAAGAAGCAGAAGAAGAAACGAAAAAAGGGGTCAAGAAGCACATTGCACGAGAGATGAATCATGAGATGTGTAGAGAGGAGCAGAGAAGAGTAGACAACTAAACCTTCAACTCCTCCACGGGGTGAGAATAAAATTGATTATAAAATAATGAGTCAATTAACTTATTAATTAATTAATTAGAAATAGATGATGCAATGAAATGAAAGCAGATGATCCACCACAAGATATGGCGGGGGTTGGGATCTAACTCATAAGTCAGTCAAGTAAACAAATCCATTAATAGCTAATTAATTAATATGAAATGAGACGTGGGACCCTGGACAGCGCACGCAGGCAGGCAGATGAGAAAGACCGGTGGAGGAGGGCATTCCAAAACAGCAGACAATAATGAATCATGATTCCTTTTCTTAGTCTCACATACCAATATCATGATTCACGATCAACTCTCTAAAAAGATAATGATTAACACTAATTAATTATGCTATTAACAAAACAAAACAGAAAATAAAGGTGAAAAGAAGACCGACACAATTAATTACTAGTTATGATGATTGATTTAGGTGGAGCATCAGTCCATCGTCGTATGTGCTCTTATTAAACTCTCGCAGTTCGCATGCTCATTTCTCATCTCATTATTTCACCAATTGTTCCAATCCTATTTCTATCAAATGCATTCTAATTTCGAGTCAAACCACCTTAATTATTATGTAAATCAGATGACATCCTTCTTACTTAAAGGAACATTATTCATCTTAGCAACTGTGATCATATAGAATTGTCTCCCTATTGGAGAAGATAAAAAATGATTTTTTTTTGGCCAATTAGAGATTTTTTTCATAACAAAATTAAAAATGGTCTTGTACAAAAATCTCTCACATACTCAAAAAACAACGACCTCATACAAATACGGCATCACAGATGTATACAACCCCATATAAGAGGAAAAATGTAAACGATTGTCTACGAAGAAGTATGACAAAAGTGGTAGTTAGCTTTTTTTTAATTTTTGTTGATGCCTTTTATAGTAAAGCCACAATTCTAAATAGGTCTATTACGTTTAATTCTTTATGTCACGAAATCAAAATCAGAGCCTACCATTTTAGGTCTCAATATGATTACTTCGAATTGCAAGACCTCATGAGAGTTGATTGCCGTCTTCAATTGAATAGAGAGATTGAGATATTGAAAGACAGTAATGGAAAATGCTCAAAGTTTGGAGTATGCGATGCGACCTAGAGTATAGTTTCTAGGCTAAAGCTGTATGGACCTGGTTTTAACTTGGGCTACTCTCAGACCAAGTCAAAGTGGAGGCTAAGTTTAAGTTGATATGTCGGAGACGGCCCAATATATTTTTGTAATTGCACTTATTCAATGAATGAAAAATCTACATTTTCAAACAATCAATTTTTGTAGCCACTCGATACTACAGTTTGGTAGTATTCCTTTTTGCATATAAGTGAAAGGTCTTAGGTTCAAATTTTGTATTAAGTTGTCCATTGTGTAATTTAGCCGAACTCCTTTCTTCCCTTAGTGTAATATATCGTTGTACTAAAAAAAACAAAATCAATTTCGGTAGGTTGTTAAAAAGTGAAAGGTCTTAGGTTCGAATTTTGTAGATGGCGAAACCAAATTAAGTTGTACATTGTGTAATTTCGCCGAACTCCTTCCTTCCCTTAGTGTAATATATCGTTGTACTAAAAAAATCAAAATCAATTTCGGTAGGTTGTTAAAAAGTCTACACTCCACATTAAAAAAAAAATCAATTTCTGTAGAGTTGTTAAAATGTCTACACTCTACATTCTTCAACAAAAGGCTTTATGAAATTGGTGGGGGGAAGGAAGGGCACAAAACTAAATAAAACGATCTATATATAAAGGAAATTGGTGTTGTGGGGGGGGGGGGGGGGGGAAGGAAGGGCACAAAACTAAATAAAACGATCTATATATAAAGCCAACACAAAAGGTGAATAGTGTTTTGGTGTCATAAAGTTTCAACAAAAATATTTCGACAAATATGCCCCCAAAACAAAAAAACTTCAAAGGAACTCCAAAATAATGCATCAAATATGGCAAGGGCATTTTCGTCATTTTAATAGTATTTTTTTAATAATTAATTTTTTTGTGGTTTGTTTGTTTGTTTGTTTTTTTTTTTTTTTAATTATTACCTCACAATAGGCTAGCAATAATGTGATTCAATTTCTCTATTTTTAAACACGTTCAAAACATCTTAAGAGAAGTGTAATACCGGTTATAAAAAAGGTCATTCGCACATGGATAATAATGTGATTAAATTAGTTATCAAATGGTTGGTTTTTTTTTTTAATAAACGATATTATCTACACTAAGGGGAGGGGGGAGGGGGGAGGGGGGGAGGGGGAGGGGGTGGTCTTAGCCTCACAATGGGCTAGCAATAATGTGATTCAATTAGTTGTTTATTAAATATTATTTTCTCTATTTTTAAACATTTTCAAAACATATTAAGAGGTGTGTAATGTTAGTTATAAAAAAAACTCTTTCGCACGCAGATCATAATGTGATTAAAATAAACGATATTATCTACACTAAGGGGAATGGAGAGGGGGAGGAGGGACGTGGGTGGGCTTAACCTCACAATGGGCTAGCAATAATGTGATTCAATCAATTGTTTATTAAATATTATTTTCTCTATTTTTAAATATGTTCAAAACATCTTAAGAGGCGTGTAATGCGAGTTATAAAAAAGGTATTTCACACGCGGATAATAATATGATTAAATTAGTTGTCAAATGATTATTTTTTAAATAATATTATCTACACTAAGAGGGAGGGAGTGGGCTTAGCCTCACAATGGGCTAGCAATGATATGATTCAATCAATTGTTTATTAAATATTGTTTTCTCTATTCTTAATGTAAATGCTATAGAGACCGATTTTATTACGTGAATTCAGCTACTTTAATCGGTTTATGAGAGGTTTCTTCTAGCATGATCTAAGATTATTCATTTACTTTAAATATTTGACTTTCCTTTTGTCAATTTACGCATATAAATACATTTAAAACGTGTAAGTCGCGCATAGTACGCTGTGATTCAAAAAAAGCATTATGCACGCGCGTGAGCATGTGCATGAAGGCTAGTAATAAGTATAGGAGGAGCTGCATGAGCCCTCAATCAATTACGAATATTAGGTCACGTGCTGTCAAATGTCAATTCTAGAATGTGTTGTGTTCTGTGTAGAATTTAGACTTTAGGGGCGTGTTTGTTTGGCCTCGTTAAGTTTCACTGGACTAGCTAGGATTAATAGTGAGTGAAATCCCATGTTTGTTAACAGCCGGGACTGTGTTTAATGAGACTAAAAGGGACTCACCTAGACTAAACGCCTCACTAGGCGGTCTTAGCGAGGCCCACCGAAATTGGGCGGATTGCTAAGACCAGCTCTTCTTCGCCCATTTCCGCTTCACTCTTCGT
Organism: Heteromeles arbutifolia; assembly: GCA_024362995.1. NCBI lineage: Eukaryota > Viridiplantae > Streptophyta > Magnoliopsida > Rosales > Rosaceae > Heteromeles > Heteromeles arbutifolia. The sequence continues at coordinate 11,950,402 of JANCRC010000020.1, forward strand.
CAATTCTCTGCTTTCCCCCTCCCGGCTGCTATTTTTTTCCCCGTAAGACTCCTCTTCCAGCGAAGCCACCATGGATCTGTGGTAAGAAACTCGTTCTCTGAGAAACCCATTTCGTGGAGTTTTGTAAATTCATTTCGTGGATTTCTGCAGCCTTTCCCTTTTCAATACCAAATCCAACTCCCAAAATTTCAACCCAAAAAACCCAAAAATTTTAAAAACCCAGAAAACTCAGAAACTAAAAGCAGATTCAACCCCATCTCCCACCTTCGAGCCACTCACGCATGCATCCCGCCTCCAACTCCTAAATTTTCATTTTCTTTCTTGCTCTTTGGTTTGATTTTAAGATTTGCAAGGGATTTTTTGAGAGGAATAAAAGAGGCAAAAAGAGATTTGCAGTGAAAAGGAAGAGAGAGATTTGCAAAATAGCTGGTTCTCTTCTTTTGAAAGCTTCTGCAGGCTTTTGGATGAAACATTAATTAGGTTTCTAAAAGTTAAATAGCTACAAAATAATATTTTATAACTATAATATTTGTTTGTTTTTCATTTTCAAGGCAAAAGTAAATTAAAAAATGATAAAAAAACTAATTTGAATTCAAAAAATAATTTAGTCCACGGTTTAGTCCGGCTCTACATCAAACACCTCACTATTCTTATCCAGCTTAGTCTAAGCCAAGTCAGTCCGACTTAGTCCTGGAAGTTAGTCTAGTCCAAGATAGTCCAATGCAACAAACGCACCCTAGAGGTATGCAGCACGAAAATTCTTCTGCCCAACATTTTTCTCAACTGCTTCTCAACACGTTTTCTTCTCTCAAAATAGGGAATACTATAACCACTTATTATTATGATCGAGTGGTATTCTCTTTATTTGTAAGTAAGAGTGTTTGATTCTTATCAAAAGTAAAATTAAACTACATTATTGATCGCTCATTGTGAGGTTTAGCCTACTTTCCTAATATTATTTGTTAAACAAAAGAGATACTATTTAGGGAGCCTTACTTATAGAGACACAAATATATACCATATTTCACACAACTCCACAGTTTTTAAAACATTACAAGGAGGGACAAAATACCCAATAACAGAAAACCAAGCCCAACCCAAAAAGAAACAGACCGACTAAATTACGGCCCATGCCCCTCGACTATAACCGTTAATAAACGAACACGTTAACCACTACACGACAAAAAATCATAAAAACTAACCGGTTTCCCTTTTTCCTTATTCAATACCCGCAGTTTCATCTTCTCCAAACCTATCATTTCAAATTCCTATCATGCAAAAGATACTTCCCCAGAACAAAAAAAAAAAAAAAAAAAACCCTAAAATATCCATAGTTTCCGACACTTTCAAGCCGGATTTTCAGTAAGTGATTCACAAAGTTAAGCTGGATTTCCAGAAAGATCAGTGTTTCAAAGGTTTTCCTACTACTCAAAATCGTCCTTTTGCATGATTATATTTCAAACTCTGTAAAAAAACGAATGCATTATCAAGTGTTTTTGCATTTGTTTTTGCAAAAGACACTTTTCAAAACTATAAAAAATGCATGCATTATCAAGTGTTTTTTGCACTTGATTTTACAAAAAAAATAGTGTTCCAATTCGAGAAAAAACTATTTCAGTGTTTTAGATGTTTCAATTTCAGTTTTTTAGTTTATATGTATACTGATTCTTCAACAACATCTGAAAAAGAAAATGAATATACGTCTAAATTTTGTGAGTAAAAACATTAATCGTCTAGCTTCAATGCTACACTTTGAACTGATGCTACACTTTGTACTACTGTTGCACTTTGTACTGATGTTGCACTTTGTAAATTAATTATGGTTCTATTTTCTGTTTGTAAATTGGTTATGCACATAAATATGTTGTAGAAAAAGAAAAAAATGAATCTGCATCAAGCTTGTGTTAAAACAATTATGCATCTACATTGTGCGTTAACAACCAATTCTGCATCTACTTGTGCACTAAGTGACGTTGCATCTACTTGTGCTCTAAGTGATGCTGCATATAGCTTGTGCGCTAAGTGATGATGCATCTAGCTTGTGCGCTAAGTGATGATGCATCTAGCTTGTATGCTTAGTGATGCTGCATCTAGCTTGTGTGCCTAGCATCTGCCCTTTTGCATCTAGTTTGTCATTTATATGACTTCATATTATTTAATTAAAAATTATACTCATTATCGTTTCATTTTTTTATGAAGATGACGCCAAAAGTAAAACATTTTGCAACAAAAAAGAAATCAGCTCCAAAATCTCCTGCTATAAAGCGTCGGGCAACAGATGATAAGTATGTTCAAATAAGACTAAATCTTTTGGCCTTTGCAGAACTAATACAAGAGCTCAAGCCAAAACTTGATGAAAAACCAGAAGTCTTGGCATTCATATATAAGTCACATTTTGGTAAACCAGTGAAAGCTTACATAAACGGTGAATTACAAATGAAGAAATCAGACTGAGATGTCATACCTATAGTGAACTGGTATGACACTGAAAATGGAATGTTCAAATTCAAAAATAGATATTGCAAAGTAAATGCTGATGATGTTCAACGCATATTTGGGATCCCAAACCGAGGTAGAGAAGCCCCTCAGTTAACAAGAGAATCTAGAATCCCAAAGCCGAAAGAAAACATATTTGTTGATAAATACTTCGCAGAAATGACAAGAATCAATAGAAGAGAAATTCCACAAGCAATTCAAGTTGCATTTGATACTAGGACAACAGAAGGGGATCAAGATGCAGCCTACCTTATGATTCTATATTTGCTCAACACAAATCTGCTTGGGAACTCAGCAGGGAAACTCTCTTGGAGTTTGGCCCAGAATTGCAACTCCATTGATAACATAAATCAGTACAACTGAGCCAAGGAAACAGCAAGATACTTGATGGAATCAATCGATAGAACACAGAAGAGAAAAAGAGACAAACAACCAACCGTCAATGGCGCTATTGTACTTTTATTGGTAAGCAAACAAAAACTAATAAAAAAAAATCAGTTTTTGTCTTATTTTACAAAAATATACAAATCTCTAACTTTTATTTTGTCTACAGTATTGGATTTGTGATCACACCACAATCATCAAACCAATCGAAGGAAAGGAGAAACGCTTGCCAACAGTAGTGAAGTGGGATTTGGTAGTTCTACATGAAAAAATCTATAAAGAAGCAAATGAAAATTTGGAGCTAAAGCTGATACTGCATATACTTTTATGTAAAATATGATTCTGCATGTACTTTATGTGAAAGGATTATCTGTATGTGTGATTCTGCATGTGCCTGTTGTTTGTTGTTTTCAAACAAAGTATCAAAATAACATAACTCTTTAACCTTTCACAGATGGACAATGCAAAACCAATTGAAGAGTCAGTTGAACAGCGCTCAGAAGATGATGATGACGACTTTGTTGATCCTCCACCTGCACAAAAAAAATAGGAGAATGGAAAAGCAAGTAGCTAGGAAGGGACCAAAAGCCAAGAAAGCTAAAACATCAAAAAAATTGGTGCTTAAACATGAAGATCCTGAAGAAGATGAAACGGTAGTAGGACCTGAGCAAGTAGCCAAGAAGGATGAAACCGTAGTGGCACCTAAGCGTAAAAAAGTGATGCTGATGATGAGATGATTGACGTTCAACAGCAAGAAGAGGATGATGATGATGAAAGAACTGTTTCAGATGTTCCGGAAAAAGGCAATGATCAAACATATGATGAAGATATTCAAATGACACTGGTTGCGTGGAAGATAAAAACACAAAGCTAAGATAAGCTAAAAAGTCAAGACAATGACCTAGCAGACAAAATGGTAAATAAAAAAACAAGCTAATTCTGCTTAAAATTTGTGTTTATATTTTATATAAAATCATGAGTTTGCCATAAAAAATATTAAAATGCTATCAACTGAATGATTTTGGTATAAATGATGCCGCATACTAAGTCTGGTATAACTGATGTTGCATACTAAGTCTGGTATAACTAATGCTACAAACTAAGTCTGGTATAACTGATGTTGCATACTAATTTTTTTTATCATTAATGCTGGATACTAATTCTTGTATAAGTAATAATGCATGCTAAGAACTTATATAAGTAATGATGCACACTAAAAAAAAATATAAAAACAATGCTGCATACTAATTCTTGTATAACTAAAATAATGAATAATAAAATTTGATTCATATTCTTAATTCTCCTATAACTAATGTTGCATGATTATTCTGCTATAACATGAAGCTTTGTGATTATAATCCATAATTGATGATGCATAATTATTCTGCTATAAAACTGAAGTTTTGTCATTATAATCCATAACTGATGATGCATACTAAATCTTTGTCATTTAATTCTTGATTTTGAATACTATCAGGAGGAAGCTGGCTCCGCCACGGTTGAAGAACTATAGGATGCCAACTCATCCCAAAACCCCTTCAATTTGGTGTAATAAGTAACCAGAGATAGTTGTCCTTGGTTGAGAGAAGCAATTTCTCTTTGAATCTGAAAAATTTGTGGGGCATTGCTTTGGGAAAATCGTTTCCGAAGATCATCCCAAACTTCATAGGTTGTCGAATCCAAAATGTCAGATTCAGTGGAGTTGATGATCCAAGCAAGAAGCATGTTATTGCATCTTTCACATGCGGCGTGATCATCAAACTTCTTCGTTTCAGATGGCATTTTCACCTTGCCGTTAATAAAACTAATTTGGCACTCAAGGATATTTGCATAGCCCGGCACCAAGTATTGTAGTTGTCCTCATTCAATTTTTTGAGGCGAGAATCAAACCAAAATGGTCTGAAGGATGAAGAATATAGGGGTCGACAACATTCTCGCTGTCACCCTTCTTGGTAGTGGTGTTGTTGCTGTCACCTACGGAGAAGGAAGATAACGAAAAGGAAAAAAAAAGGTCTGTTGCTTCTGGTTGCGGCAGAGGTGAGAGCTAGAGTTTGAAACCTGCTTATATATACCATGTAGAAAACATATTTGCCCAGAATAATCATTTCATTGATAGAATACAAAGTATACACTTTCCTAGTACAACAAGAAGACTTACAATCTAGGAATACATCAATGGAAAGTATCAAATACAAACCAATCATATAATTCCTTCATATCTAATTACGTTGACTTTCTAAAAGATATCCTAGGTTAAATTTGTGATACCCCGTCCTTAATTTTACGTCTTTGTAATAGTAAATCGTGTGAATTTACCAAAATGCCCTCATGGCAAGAACATTGACTTTTGTTGACCACCATGTCGTGACACGCATAACTCATTTCCTTAGTTTATCCTTATTGTACTCGTCGCCACAAAAGCGTGAGCATGAGCGGAATTGAATTTTGAGCTAGAACAAAGTTTTTACGAATTTTGGAAACGTCGAGGGTAATTTGGTAATTTCACATTTGGAAGATATTTCATGTTTCATCTTTAGTGGTCTTATTTTGTGAGCCAATGGGACCCACTTCTATTCCCTTGTCCCCTAACCCCCATTTTCCCCATGACCCTCACATCTCCCTTATTCTGTCACTTTCTCTCTCTCGCTAAATTCTATCATCTCTCATCTCTCCCTCTCTCTAACCTTCCCTTTCTGGGAAGGCACACAACAACAACGACAACCACTATCACCTCCCTTGCACTCCAGCGAAACACACGAACCCAGGAATGACGATGAGACTCTTCCTCAGTTTCCTACGAGGGATCCGAAGGCTTTTGAGCTATTTTCTGACCAAACCACAGTGAGCTAGCCATCAGGAAAGGTACCATTCTCTTCGTCTCGTTGAGAGGTATGATTTTCATTTTTGAATCACTCTATTTCGTTGAGTATTGAAGAAGTTATATCCATTTGAACATTCCCTAGTTTTCGACGACCTCAAACGCTTTGCAGGTGTTTTCCGGCCATCTCTGGCCACTTTTTAAACTCCAAACAAGTATAATCTTTTTTCTACACTTCCCTAGCTTCGTTTTGATATATTATAGGTCTAATTTGGTTAAGAAACGATGAAGTTACTAAGCTTGAAAATTTGCCCAAATTTCCGGCCAAAAATTCCAAATTCCGGTATGAGCTCCGGCAGCTTGGGTTGGCTCAGCTCAGCTGAGTCAGCCGTTGACTTCTCAGTCAGCATTGACCATTGACCAGTTGACCGGTCGATGCCCTGATTCCAAATCTGCGCTCCGTTTTCCCAAATTCAATCGTTTTAGTAAGGTTTTACTAATTGGTCATTTTATATGCTTAGGTGCGTTTGTTAGTGGCAACCCCGTCCTCTTTAGTTTGAACGGCTATTCGGCGATAGAGTATCTGTAAGTGGACCCTTCTAAAATGCATGATTTTATTACTAGAAATGCATACATGAAAAGTATGATTTTATGACTACGTTTTGTGAAGCGTTTACTGAGTTATTGGATTTACGCTTTATGAAATATCATGTTTTATGATAGGATTAAAAGCACACCACAAAGTAGTACACAATTGTCCTATTGATTTTCCTTATTAACACTAAGAATTGTCAATTGTAGCATTTGAAAATAAGGATCTTTCCCGCATAAGATTGTTTTATCTAACTACTTAAAATGTCACAAAAACAGGACTGTTGTCCCTACTGACCAGCCACCGAAAAATAATTATTAGATCGACTTACACTTATCTAAAGCCTACGAAATTTTATATGAATACACTAAACACACAGAGCTACACTCACACAAATTTTTGGGATTTTTGGAGTTGATTTGCTATTTAAATTAAATCGAACAAAAACAGAACATAAACAAATTTTAAGTAGTTCACAAATTAAGAAAAACGAGTTAGGGGAATTGCTATCCACCACCAAATAATCATACAAACATGTTATGTTTCATTCAAATTCCTATTATTTGCGGATGAAGATGCTCAAGTTGGCTCAATGTTAGAACTCAATTGATTACTCTTTCTTATGTAGTATGTTAAGAGAATGGCATTTTCAACTTAACTTAGTCCCTAGCATGCAATCTAGAATGACGTGTTCATAGATTTAACAAGTAGAAATCATTAAGAATGAAAAGAGTTTGAGTCATTATAAGGCATCATAAGTACTAGCGTTGTCTTACTTATCCTAGAAATTGATTCACATGTTAATCGCAATTAACAAGTACTACTCTAGAACATACTAGTAATATGCCCGCGCGATGCTGCGGGACTTGAATGCACCAACCTTAACTACATGAATAAGACACATTTAACCTGAAAAACATTCAACATAATCATGAACGAACAAACATGATAGATCTAGGAAATTATAAAAAGCATTGTAACTCCAGGAAATTATAAAAATTCATCCAGTCAAGAGACAATATAATAGTTGTGGGAAGGTGAGTATGCAACCAAGAATCGAAGATATACTCAACTTGCAATTCCATCATAATTTCACCCAAAAAAAAAAATCAAATTTTGATTGAAACATCAAACAAAACAGTCTCATAGATTGGACCAACTAAATAAAGAATGTATCGATATGATTTTCAACCTAACTATAAAAAAGAGCTTTATAAAATTATTTGAACTTAACTGAAAAAAAAACTGATTACATGTTATAAATTCCATAGGTAATTTGATTTTTGCAGTCTCAGACACCCAACACCTCTCTCCCTCATATAGCCCCTAAACGAAGTGCCTCGTAGCATCAAATCGGCTTGCAACACCCCCGGGCGAGATTGAGACTACTTTTCATATTTTCATTTTAATGTACCAGCAAGGAAACGATAGTATATTCCAAAATTAGCAGTTTACAGAGAAATATAAAGAGAGTCTGAGCCACAATCAACAACCAAAAAAACTAAACCACGGGAAATGAACAAATTAAAACCATAAATGATAACCAAAAGAGCCATCTTTTCAAACACAAAAATGATAAACAGAAAAAACTGAAACAGCAAAAGCTGATGCATACCAAAAGCTTGTCTCTTGTGGTATGAAGCCATATGTGAAACCAGCTGGGAATTTGTAGGCACATGAACATAATCCGTTGACTCCAAATCCCTCTCAGAGTAACTTGTACGCAGTGAGCTCAATCTGTTGGCAGCCTCAAAGTTCACCAAACTGTCTGCACTTCTGTTATGCGGTGAATCATTAGAACTGCATGTCATTAACGCATGCCATCTACTGGCAAACGGCTAAATTGGATTTATATTTATCATTTCAAACATTGCAATGCCTGAGTTTTTTTCCTAGACATTCTAATTAATCATTATTTAACTGAAGAATACAATTCATAGAACAATAATTAGAAAAAACAGGAGAAGCAATATTAAAATCATGGGGTACCTGAATTTTGAGGTCTGAGGGTGATAGCTTAATGGCACCAAATTGAAATCGTAAACTAAAAACCCGATCAAATGATAAGGAAAAGAAATAAAAATGTTACCTTCCTGAGAATAAGGTCCAGAAGCTGCCCCAGATTTTGAGTCGCAAAATTAAGGTTGATTACTGCTAAATGCAAAGAAGAGAGAATACATATTATTACCTATAAAAAAAAAACACAATAACCAACAGGGTTTCGCTCTAATATGTTATTAATTAATTTACAACAAAATTAACTGAAGCAAACAAATATGAAAACAGGGCTAACCATCGAATTCTCGGGGTTTGAGCTTCTTGGTTTCAGGTTTACATGCTGACCTGCTTACTTTGTCACATTCAACTCTCAAGCTTTTTCAAATGCGTAAATTACCTTAACTACCACAACAATATATTAAAAAAAATCTTCACAAAATAGTATCTAATTTCACAAAATATATGAAACCTAAATCAAATTTCTTGATAAAAAATAAGAATAACTCCACAAATTACTAAGTTGTAAAAAAAATTCAGAATCCCAGATTAAATTTCAACTTTAAAAACCCCAATTCGGACAATATACCCACAATACCTCCAAAGACGCTCACCTTAACAGAATGAACAAAAACTGTCCAACTCAGTTGGACATTCCCTTAAACCACTCCAACATAAACAATCATGCTTTTAGCACAACACAAACCGTACAGGGAACTAAAATCTGGCCACAAAAATTGAAATTTGAAGCATATTCAGATATCTTCCAGCCTCTAAAAGAAAGAGAACCCTAAATGTCAACCTCAACGTTTCAGACTCACTAAATTCTAGTGCTTCTTCAGCTTTTCTAACAATGTGGTAGTTTCTGTGTGCGTGTGTGAGCTGAGAGAGAGAGAGAGAGAGAGAGAGAGAGAGAGAGAGAGAGAGAGAGAGAGAGAGATGTGAGCTGCAAAAAACCTCATTATTTATATCAAAGGACATGTAAGAAAACATGCATTAGGAAGCAAAGTGCTAAACCTGTCTCTCATATACACATCCTTAGAGAGAGAGAGCCGTGAACTGCAAAAAATCTCATTATTTATATCAAATGGCATGTAAGAAAACATGCATTAGGAAGCAAAGTGCTAAACCTGTTTCTCATTTACACGTCCTTATTATTCTAATGCATTACCCAGCTACTACTCATCATCCAAGTTTCAACTCAAACTCTGCTGAATCATATATGCCTTCACGCTGCAACCACAGGAACTGCAGTCTCCTCGACTTCTTCAGCCTTTCCCAACAAAATCACCAACTACGACACAGAAAGAGGGACAACTTTAGTATTAGGAACACATAATTATTACAAAAGTCCATCAGTGAGTAACATAACAACTTTGATCAGTAAAATCAAAAGGAAATAACAAACCTGAGCCTTCAACACAATCCATCCATCTTCGCCATCCAGCTTCGAGACAACAGTAGAGGTGCTTATGCCTGTTCCAGTAGTATCCCCACAACATTAACCATTATGTTTATCAAAATAGTACTGGAAATCAAACACAACACTTGTCAAATATCAACTTACTCTTTTCAACAGCAACTCCATTGCTCTTGAGACTCTCAGCAATTGTGATCAGAGTATGAATAGCTGTACCAAATAACTCGCAAAAATTAGAACAAAATGCTGAAACTTGATGAAAATGATTGTGCTAGGAATAGTAAAATGCATACTTTTTATGAAAAATGATTTACCTGCAAACCGGCAGTACATTACTGTAAGAGTGAGAGAGAGGGATAGAGATGAAAGATGAGTGATTAGTTAACGCTATAATTTTTAAGCATGTTCTGCAAACTGAATCATTTAGCTGTCACATTGATATACTTGAAACGAACAGTATGCATAAATGTGGTTAAAAAAGCAGATATGCAATATCACCAAAATTCATGATCATTATTCAAAATCTTTAAAGTAAACATTAAATCAAACTAACACCTCTCTATTCTAATCTATCTCCTTGTTAGTATTGTGATTAGGTTTATACTAAACAATGTTTTCACCAATATTTAATGAAAAAAATACCACAACAGAAATTTAACATGAGAGGTAGAGTTACCTCTCATATGTTGATCCTAGCATTCCCTTGCATACTTGATTTTTTTTTAGGTCCACCTGTTGGAAGAAACAAAAACAAAACAAAACTTGTAACACAGTTTGAACAAAAAGAGAGTTCTCAATCATGGAAAACTTCAATTTTCATGTGAAAAAACTATGTTCTAATTTCAACATAAAAAGAAAGAGAGAGATCTTCAAGAAATACATAAAAATTAGCAAAATCATAAATTAAAACTGAAAAGAAAAATGAAGATATTGAAATATGCTTATTCTTTATTAGCAAAGTTGAAAGAGGCTGCAACTCGCCATATGGCTTAAGCAAATCAAAAGCTCTTGAGCTCACCACAGAATTATGTAATTAGAGTTCATAATCAAAGTATATATAGACTGCATTCCTAGCATTTGAAATATCAACCATTTGTAATAAAAGGAGTGCTATGTCACGTGTATGAGCTACTGCAAGTTGTTTATGCAAAGTGAGTCTCCCAACACAACCCATTAGCTAACATACTCAAAACGCATTCACTAATAACACTCATAACAATATCAATGGTCCAACAATTATGGGGCTCGAAATTTATATAAGAAAGGGCCAATCAAATCATAAATTAAAATTAAAACATGCAAGTAATTAAAAATTATTACTTGCTAAAAAAATCCCAGTAGTCAGTTCCTTCTTGTTACTTCAGGGATTATCCAACAACTGGATCCGATCGAACTGCATCACCCAACAAAACAAAAACAAAAAAAAATTCAGGGGAGCTAAATTAAACATACACTAACCTTCCTTCCAGCCAGGAACGTTCGTGAATTATGAATTTTTTTTGAAATTTTTAAACATATACTAACATACACTAACCTAACTGAGAAACCTGATTTTTAAGAGATTTTATTGGTAAAGAACAGCAGTAATATCGCAATCATAGACTCATAGAGAAGGACATAATGCACATATAAATTATTTAACAGAGGCCTTTGGCTGTACGAATACGTTTAACAGAACAATACTAAGCACAGTTCAAACTATGTTCTTATGTCCTATAATTTCCTTTCAAGTTGATAATTCATAGGTAATTTATAAGGATACAATTGTTAAACAGTGGAAGACATTTTAAAAGTATAATAAGAGCAAAACATAAAAAAAGAGTCATATGCCTTTAGGTGAAACCTTGCTGCATATTGCTTGGAATGGTGGGTTCTAACCCGGTGAAAGGCTCTGTTAAGTGCCTTTGGTCATGGTTTTTCAGCTTGTTTTTTTTGTGATGATAAGTGCTTAGGATTTCATGCTTGGTCCAAGAGAATAGAGATGCTTAAGGATAGATTTTTATTCCTTTGAAATTCAATTTTGTTGAGACTTATGAAACCGAAAGGCTTTTGCACTCAAGGTCCCGTCAGGGTTCTGATCATAAACTCTTTTTGCAGATTTCGGGGCAGTAAGTCCATTAGCAAGTCATCCCCTAAATCTAAAGCATTATTTAAATGACAGCAACACTACCTCACCTTCAATGCTTAAATTATATACAACCAACTCAATCCTAGATACGTCCACAGAAGATTGGCTAAGAACAACAACTTCACAACGGCATTTATGGTTCGAGAAAGTGATCGGTTACCTTTGCATCAACCCATATATGTCCAAGTGAGATAATTGTTCGCCAAAGTTGAAATTTTTTACTTTCCATACTCTGAACACCAAAACAATCAGATCCCATTAGCCAAAAATAATAAAAAAGGAATACCCAGATCAAAAAATTTCAAATTACAATAAAATCAGATCATGCTTTAAAAAATGCAATAAATTCATGAAAATTTTGAAAAATTGAGAACGCTCTCTTCATTCGTTAGAATCAAAGTAGAGAGATTGAAGCCAAAACTTGAAACTAAAACCAGAAAAAAGAAATTAAAATTGAAAGCCTGTTTGATCACTGTGTCAGAGTTTCTGCTTGTCTGCAAAATTGGCAAAATTGGCAAAATTGGCACAGAGGTTCACAACTCGTCGTCTTCCCTTTATCAATGGCTCCTTTAAATATCCAAATGATCAAGGTCGATCATGCTCGCAGAATACTTTATGAGCTCCTTTTGGTAATCCACCTAAAACAAATAAGCACAATATCTTTGTAAACTGGCATTTCACTGAATGATACATTAGTTATGGCATCTTTGGAACTAAATGACTTCAACCTTAATATCCTATAAGCAGTATGTTTCTATATTTTAAATCCTGTTATAATAACGGGTAAATGTAGATGATACAGAAGTAATTTAGTTCCATCTTGCATATTTTCGCACTATTTAGCAAAGAACTTGACCGGACTCGATTCCGAACAACATTCACAATTTCATATAGAATTTCAAAAGGCAGAGACTTTAGTGTAAATTACAATAAAATTTCACAAAGAAAGCAAATTGTAATAGAAGTCTGATCTACAATTAGGATTTACCTGGATATGGTGATTTAAGAGAGAGGGCAAATTGGGGGAAAATTAATTTCAGAACCCTAACCCTAAAAATTAGTTCTGAGCATGGATTTGTTCATATGGGGACCTATTCACCCCACTCCTCCCTCTTTCTCTGCCTGTCTCTCTTTCCCCCTGTAACCTTTCCCCTCACCGAATCTCACACCCATCCCTCAATCTCATCGACAGGCTACAGCAACCACCCTCTCCCAAATCGAAATGACAATGGATGCAATTGGAGCTTCGGCTTTCAGGAAGCAAATGGAAAAAGAACCACCCTCTCCCTCTCTCTCTGTCGCTCTGTCTCCCTCTCCCTCTGTCTCTCTATCTCGATCCCAGAGCGGCATGGCCTCCCATCCCTCCAACAACCCTCTGACCGATGCATCAGCCAAAGGACACCCACCCGCACGTCCCTGCCGAAAATCCTCTCCCCTGAGAGCAACTCCACCCTGGACCCACTATTCAATACAGCTAGTAAATAGTAACAACCCTAAATAAACAGTAATTATTAGTAATTACCATTTGCATCTCCTAAACCTTATCCCTCCCCTGGTAATAGGCAATAAAATATTAGTTTTTTTTTTGTTTAAATAATACAACATAAAATTATTTGTAATTTCAGATAAGAATTTTTAAATCGTTCTTATTGCGCCACATGTCATTTTATTCAGAAAACAATTATTTTTGTGATGAATTTCGATAAGATTTTTATCTAATGTCATCGTGCCACATGTCGTTATCTTTTCAGAATCTTTGAGAATAGATTTCGATCAGATTTTAAATCGTTCTCGTTGCGCCACATGTCATTATCCGAAAAAATAATTATTGGAGATCGATTTCGATAAGATTTTTATCCAATGTCATCGTGCCACGTGTCATTATCTTTTCAAAATCTTTGAGGATAGATTTCGATCAGATTTTTAACGAATGACGGCATGCCATGTGGCCTTAACTACAAGCCAATCATTTCTGAATCGTCCATATAATCCACCATCAATCCCCACAAATCTCACACCAACTTTCTCAAGATCTCTATCATTATTCATAGTTTATGTTTCTTTCATCACCAAAATCTTTATCATTATTCATAATTTCTGCTTCCTTTTTACAATGTCTTCTTCTTCATCAAGGATGATGTGGGAAATCGATCAGTAAGATGAAGAATTGTTTAACCAATCTGAAGGAATGTTCAATCTTCAGATAGCCCAAAATGAGATGGAAGAGGATGAGGAGCGTACAAGGAGAGCCTCACATTCCCGTCGAGTCATCCAAAGTGTGGCTCGGATTTTTTACAATTTTTTTAAAATTTTTATTCAACTAATTAATCTCTGTCGTTGGATTTAAAAAAATTTGAATTCCAACACTCCAGATTGTGCCACGTGTCACAACGGTAACTTTTCTTAATTTTAAAACTATTTTTTTTAATTTATAAAGCAGATTAATATCAACCGTTGATCTCAGATCGAACGGTTGATATTAAATCAGATTTTTTTTTTATATTACCTTTGTAAATCGGATGACTCGTATTAAAGAGCCGTTGAGATCGAACGGACCGTGGGAAGCCACGTGGCTTCCCAACGGTCACCTACTAAAACTGAAGCGCGGGCCCCGTGCCCTGTAAAGCTGTTGGCTAATGCGCCCCCACTCGCGAGTGAGGGGCACGCGCCTAACACAAAAAAAAATAAAAAAAGGACCGACGCCAGGCCTAGCGTCAGCCTGATGTCACACCAACCTCGGGCTGCAAGGATGGCAATCCTCCACGGGCCTGGCCCTCGGGCTCCCACCTTCACTCGGGCTGCCCACGCTGGAGCCCTATCCACTGGCCCTAGTGCCCTTTCGCTTCACATGTCCCCTAAGCAACCACCAAGGGTGGAGTTGCTCTAAATCCCAGTGAACGTCTCCCCTCCAACACGTCAACCCTTCCGTGCTAAACCATACGGACAAAATTACCCTTTGAACTTTTAAGAATTACCCTCCCAACCCAACCCCATTTGGCTGGTATTGTTGTAAATAGCATGAAATTGAGTGGCTCCGTGCTAAACCATATAGACAAAATCATCATCTGAAATTTTGAGAATTACCCTCCCAACCCAACCTAATTTGGCTGGCATTGTTGTAAATAGAGTGAAATCGAGTGGCAAAGAATTGAGGCAGCTACAGTGTCGTTCCCCCTTCAATTTTAGAATAGATAATAATGTAGGTCCTCTTTCGACAAGGTTAGGCACACACATATTCATAGTGTTAGAATCCTAGATATGCTTACTAAGTATGCATCCATAGAAAACACATAAAAAATTCATCAATGAGACAAGTAATGAACCAATTTTCATCCATTCATAAAAGAAATTGAAACGAAATGTCATAACACATTTGCAATCATATTCGGGGCTTCAAAACAGCCCCCAACTTCTAAAAATTAGTTACACATAATTGTCAAATAAAACCAAAAGAAAGACATGAGTTTGAGAAGATAAAACCGAAATAAGAGAATGCCAAGATTTCCTCCTTCCTCCTCTATTGCTTCCCGTCAGCTCCCCTTTAAGTTTTGTTCTATTTTTTCTGTCCTATTCCTTTGCACTTGCAGCCTTCTTTTTTTTAGTGCTATTTTTTCCTCCTCTTTGCCGCTGCCATCTGCAGTTTTTTTTTTTTTTGTTCTTTTCTAATTTGATGCCCCCTTTCTTCTCCTTAACTCACCCACTAATAGTCATTTAGTGATGACAATAAGTGAGAGGAATTGGTAAAACAATTGTAACTCTTTGGGCAGTCTTTATGCCAATTACTTCCACTTAATCCTCATCTTTAATTCTATTTCCTCTGATATTTAAATAAGTGTCAGCTGGCTTGTTCTTGGCTGCATCAGTTTTGGCTGCTAGATTTATTGGATTTATTGCTTTCAATGCTTTCTTGTCAGTTACAAACTGCTCAGCCTCTTAGGAACCTTTCAGTGTTAAAATGGCTATAACTTCTTCTAGAAAAATGATATTAACAATCCGTGAAATGCTCCAGAAAATAGACATCTGTAGCTTTCCCAGCATATAAGGCTCATTCTCTAGTTCATTCTGAGCTGTTCGCAACTTGCTTCCAAAGTCAGCTGATCTGCACAGGCAATTTTGACGAATTTGTTACTTAAAATCCCACTTGTGCTATTTTTCGTTTCTTTGCTTGACAAATCCCACAAAACACAAAAACAAAGTAAATAGCTCAAAAATATAAGGAACTAACTATGAAAAGACAAGTGAATTTGATGTAAAATATATATAAGTATAAGCTTATCACTTTATCGAATTTACGTTCTTTGAAATATTTATGAACATGTTTTATGATGATTTGAGCTAGAATGCTCATATGGATCTATGATATGATGTTTGAGCTATTGAGCTCCGATGATATGTTTTGGAAAGAATATGTTCATGGTTTTCTATGCTTACTTAGTTGGTAATCATACAACACATACACAGAAGACGAGTACGTACCTCTCTATGGCCATATGACACAGTTTGCGCATGTTGAGATTTGAGGTACCTAATGATTATACTCCAAGCTTCACTAGCCACGGCTAGTGTCGGTGTGTTATGTTTTCTTTTCTGGCGTAACCCAGAGTCGTATAGCTTCACCTTCGGGTGATGGACCATATTTTCTTCACTGGCGTAACTCGGTGTCGTATTTCTTCACTGGCATAACGTAGAGTTGTATAGCTTCACATTCGGGTGATGAACTATACTATCTTTACTGGCGTAACCCAATGTCATACATATTCACCTTCGGGTGATGGATATGTCTTCGGGCGACTATGATACCAGTACTGAGCACACTATATATTGTATATGATTTACCAAGGTTTTATGGCATGCTAAGGTTTTCGGAAAACCTACTACATATTATGCTATATGAGTTTTCTAAAACTGGGGGTTAGTACGTTTGAAGAAAAGTTGGTTTTAGTTATTATTTATATTAAACTTGGTCCACTCACCTTTTGTTTTGCGCCCTCGACCTAGGAACGAGGCGTACGATCTGAACTTGAGGCATTCCCATATCAGTGAATTTATGTCCTCCTCTCTGCGTGAACCTCTCTTGTAATCACACTTTTATATTATCCATTCTGCTTGTATTTTCGGATTAGTAATATGCTCTGAACATGTTCATGCATCATCACTTTTTTTAAATGTTGACAGTTGAATATTCTCCTTCTATTAGTGATCAGTACATTATTATTATTTCGTTAAAGTTTGTATTTCATTTTATCATTGCGTGGTTTCGGCGCAAATTTTATATGCATGTTTTACATGTTCTTGGTATATGTATAATTAAATGGCTTTCGTCACCCTCGGGTGTCGGCCATCACGTGGCCATCCCGGTGTCCTTCGGAACTGGGATCGGGGCGTGTCAAAATTTCCAAAAATGACAAGTTTGGGAAGAATGTGTTTTCTTCATGACTAATCTATCGTCTCAAATTTGAATAAAATATGCAGATTGATACTCATTTTTTCATTCATTATTTCATTAAATCTAATTAGTTATCCAATTCAATTAAATCCTAGATATCAAATGAGAAGGGCAAAAAGGTGAAACCCATCGTACCATTCCACAAAAATGGTTTTCGCAGTTACAAATGACAACAATAATACACAAATGAGGTGTGTTTCATCCATTTATAATTTGTATGGTTCATCATCAATTTACCAAAAAAATAGTCACTGTGGACTTGGCCGGTACACAAGGATTGGATTGGACTGGGACCTGGGGGTGTGCTGTTAATTGCAGTCTAATCCGCATTCCTCCAGGGTTGGGTCATCTGACTTGGCCAAGAACGGATCAACCCGAACCCATAAAAGCGAAAAGATGGAAGCCAGCATTATTGACCACACTATAATGATTGTAGGAGTCCTGTTCTGCCTACCAAGCAGACCCTTGAGGAAAGGATAGAGGTGAATGATCACCCAGAACGCAAACAAGAGCTTACCTAACAGTGGCCCCCATGACTCATAACCGTTGTTTATTGCATTCGACACTCCGGCAACTACTCCGATCAAGTTTATAATAAGCAACGTCGTTGGTGGGATGAGCAATGTGGTCCACTTAACTACATACAGCTCTGAGAAATCCGCGTCGTCCCCTGCTTTTGATGTCACCGTAAAGTTTGTATCAACGCCGGCTAGCACCTTTAGAATCCCTTGAAACACGGCAAACAAATGCGCCAACACCCCACCAATCACCCAAAACTGCTCATTTCTCCACCATTCGTCGATGCCAACTCCACTCCATCTCATTTCCAATACGCTCGTTGTAAAAATGCAGATGAAAAGAGACAGAAACCACAAGCTAGCCACATTGTTCAGCTGCACACAAGTAAAAAAATCAACATTAGATGCATATATTATCGCCTAGGCAAGCAAGCCAACAAGTAGATGAGGTCGGTTTGATCCATCAAACTGTATGTTTATACCTCTGGAGTGATGAACTTTCCTGTTAGCAGACATACAGCAGGTAGAGTGCAATAAGCAAGAAGTGGAATTGATGTCAATGGGTACACAGTAGCGTTTATGTAAGACAGACGCTCCAACCACTTCAGACCCCCTCCATACCCATACCAGAGAGGGCAATGCCTGCTCAAGAATATTTCAATTGATCCAAGGGCCCACCGAAGGACTTGGTGCAAACGATCGGAAAGATTAATGGGGGCTGATTCCTTAATGCCTGCCTTGCAGGGATACAGTATATCGATCTCCAACCGTGACAATGCATTTTAAAGCCTGTCAGGATATCCTCTGTAACTGAACCGTATATCCAGCCGACCTGGATTGGGAGGAAGCGTATTGAGCAAGCAAAGAGAAAAAAAAAAGTTATACGGTTACTCAACTCATGAATTGGATCACCATCTTACCTCCTTTCCCCATTCTGTTTTATCTTCATAGCCACAACTAATTACATGGATGGCTTCTTTAAGCAGAGATGCTGGCCTAGTGCTTTTCAGAGTCCCGCCATCCTCCAGCAAGGTGGATGCAACAAACACTGGAGACTGCCCAAATTTCTTTTCCAGCTCGTCATCAGACATTAGAGTCAAGTTTTCAACTTCAACACCTGAGATAAGATGTTCTCAAGTCAAAAGGAAAACCGAGATTGGTGGGAAACAAGGAAAACTTAGGTTTATCTATATCCATATTACATAATAAAGAACCTATCTCCACAAAGGTAGCAAGTGTGCATCTGCCAACAACGCTGGCAGAAAAGATAATATCAAACCTTCCCTAGTTTAAAGAATACAAATCAATCATGAATTATAAAGTAGATTTTCAGACACATTTTCCTAAGTGAGCAGTACTGGAGTTTGTCCTTTGCATTTGCACATACTGAATGTACACACATTGCATTTCATAATCCTGAAGTATAAAAACAGACAAGTAAATACCAAAGACGGATTGGAAGCTTGGTGAAAAGTGCAGATTGTACGCTCAGAAGTAACCAATTGAAAACAGAGTTAAAAATTTATGCTTTTGCAATGGTGAGATATTTTCACAAAGGAATCTAGTGCAGTATGCATCCACAGTATAAACTATGCCGTTAAAAAGAACTTATTTATTTTCCCTCATACTGTGGAAGGCAAGGGATTACGTTTATTGTTATCTTCGACACTCTCCTGATCAGAGACATTTATCAAAACTATTGTATCTTCCTTCCTGGAATTTCTCTTCTTCTTTTCAGTCTTAGGTTTATTGGCCTTCTGCTTCCTTTTTCCAGAAAAACAGTTTCTGCAACAGCACCATTTTGGCAAGCAGTTGCAAGTCCTAGTTGGTGGCTTCTTTGTTTTTGGAGCATCATAACCATAGAGAGCCTGCCTTCTGAAGACACATCCAGTCCCAACATAGATAGGCCCTTGGATCCCATCCAAACCTTTCATGTTAATCTGTTATTGGTGATGATGACTTAGATGTTAACTTTGAAATAGAAGAAAAATGAATGGAAAATGCAACAAAGCAGTCTCACTGTCTAGAGATGCTTACATCAAAGAACACTGTGTTTCGGTTGGCATATCTGTCATGCCTATCAATACCATCGAATCTTTGTGGGAACTGGACATAGCACACTCTCTTTCCTAGCAATGGATCCATCATGAAACACATTGATTCTCTAAGAGCCTTACTATTATTGATGTAGTGATCACAATCCAAGTTCAACAAGTAAGGCGCATTTGTTAGAACAGCAGAGACTCTTACCTGTTTTGACATACAAGATGACAAGAAAATTAAACTCCAGAGTAAAAGGGGGGAGAGAGAGAGAGAGAGAGAGAGAGAGCACATAGTTCTATCAACTGCTATCGATATGGACCTCAAGAAGCCTCTCTTTCTCCCTTTCAATTTAATTACCAAAGCATTCATTGCTCCAGCCTTTTTGTGGTGATTAAACCCATGTCTTTTTTCTCTAGAAATATATACCAGGCGTGGTAATTCTTTCCCATCTGTGTCATGTCTTCCACTTCGGCCAAGAAAAACCTAAAAAGGTGCACATAACTGTTATATGCCAAAGTGCATTACAACTTTACATGCACAACAAAGAAATCAAATTCCCATGTGATAAACCTGAATCATCCCAGGATGATCACGAACATTATTTCCAGGCCATGGAGTTCCATCCTGCATCGTCCATCCTTCTTCTGGAACCTTCTGAGCTTTAACAACCAATGCATTTATTCGAACTTTGAACTCTTCATACTCTCTCTGCAAAGATAGTGACAAGAATATATACTAAGTTCTCTGCAATGAGTGATGAGGAAGTATCCACTGTCAGTAACCCTCATTACCTTCATTGCTCTTCGTTCTTTCACAAATGATGGAAGCACCTTATCTTTTAGATAATCTATCTTTTCTGCAAAATACCATTCAGGTGCCCGTGGTTCTATGCTAAACTTCTTGCAGAAAGGGACCCACTTCCTAGCAAATTCTGATGTTTCTGACAGTGCCTCGAATGTCAACATAGCGGCACCATCATCCGAAACATAACATGAGACCTTGTCAACAGGGTAGTCCACTGCTAGAATAGAAAGTACAGTGTTTGCAGTCACCAAAGGAGGCTCCTTCAGTGGATCAACTGTACTGACATAAATATCAACTGGACAAAGTTGTGAAGGTTGGCCTTCCTTCTCGTACCTGGAAAAAGGAGAATTAGCATGAATTGTGATAACCTTCACAGTCGGACCAAAAGGAAAGTTACATTAACATGTAATAATCAAATGGCTTACCTCAGGGATAATCTATCCAGATAAGTTTCTCTATCAATGGGAAACCACTTTGGGAACTGATCAAGAATCCATGAAACAGCAAACCAAATCTCACAAATTACTGAGATGAGCCACAATGCATATGCATCATTTACAGGATGCATGACCCGATAATGAAAGAAGAATCCAAGAGCAACAAGTCGAATAATGATGATCATTCGATAAGGGTTGATTTGTCTCGATGGAATAGGCAACTTTCTTGACAAGGGCTGTCTTGCCTCATCCATTCTGATCCATGAGTGGCACAAAGAATTTTCATTGATCGGCAATCCTTGGATATTTCAAACACTATGGTATAGGAAATATTAAAACTAACTTTATAGTAGAGAAAATGCCCTAATTAAAATGATCAAATGCAGCAAGTCACAGCCTCAAAAGACATGAGCAATGCTGCATGCATAGGAGCACTTACAGTGGTAGATCAGGGCCATTGTCATTCCCGTCATAGTCCCAATCTTTGGCACCATTTTCATGTTTCATCATCTGTAATTTCTCTTGTTTTTGCTTCCAACTCTCCATCCTCTCCTTCCAAGCAACACTACCGTAGCCATAAGCAGCCATGTCTTTGGAAGGATCCATGGCTCTGGGTTGTACTGCAAAAAAGGTA
The DNA here is from genome assembly GCA_024362995.1 of Heteromeles arbutifolia. Classification (NCBI taxonomy): domain Eukaryota; kingdom Viridiplantae; phylum Streptophyta; class Magnoliopsida; order Rosales; family Rosaceae; genus Heteromeles; species Heteromeles arbutifolia. Next base: position 11,972,117 of record JANCRC010000020.1, read on the forward strand.
GATGTGAAACCATTCAAGGTAACAAATAGAGGGCGAGTACCCAAGATGGGTAAGTGTGAGAGTAAGGTGATTGAATTTGGGGCATGTGAATTTCGTGAGGAGTAAGATGTTTACCTAGAAGGACATGGTCTGAGGAAGGAATGGGGTGGTTCCTTTTTCCTCCAGCAGCAGTTCCCATGAAAGAAGGGATCAAAGCATGTTGTTCAAGAGGGATATCATCATCCGCCTGCGCGAAAAACTCACAACCATTAAAAGAAACAAGCAAACAACTAAAGAAACAAGGAAAGAAAAAAGAGTGGTACAGCCGTGAAGTATGGATCAATGAATTAAGAAAGCAATTTTACACAATTGAGCGAATTCAATTGAATTTGTGAGTACCATTTGACCGTTAGTAAGGAGCGGAAGTTGGGACATGGGATGAGAGAAACCAGAGTCAGAACCATAGCTCATGTGGCCGTCTGCAGAAAGCGCATGTTGCATATCTTGTCTGCTCCTTGCATCAAAACTGAATTCGTACTCGAGGTCATCAATGCCATCTTCTTCTTCATCATCACCCTGGACCCTGGCACACCCTGCCGGCCAAAAAGAACATCGGTGAGACTAATTAAATAAACTGATAAAGTTGTATAAATGATTTAATTATTCAGCAATGGTATGGTACTACAAGTAGTAATATAATTGGTTTAGCGTTTAGGTAATAGGTATCCACCCTTAAGCCTTTTGAAGCGGGTCTTGCACTTAGGACAGAGTTGGGTACCCTCACTGCTCTCGTATTCATAGCAAGTTGGGCATATGGGAAAGGCACACTCGTTACAAGCGACGAACAGCTCCCCGTCTGCAGTTAGGCCTACATCGTCTCCACAAATCTGGCAAATCTGCCCCTTCAACACTTTGGCCTGAACAATAGCAGAACCAACACATGCCGGTTGATTGCCGACCAAATAGTACAAATACAACGAGTCATTCGTTCATTCATCCATAGGTCACATTAATTTGACAATAACATAGTTCATCAGTGAATGAAAGAAATGATTAAGTCATAAATTAGCAATGAAAGCATGCATGTATAAATATGAAAGTGAAGTAGGAGGTAGCAGGTGGGAGGAGGAAGAGGGAGGGAGGGCAAAGAGCATTATTTACATTTAGAGCAGATGATTCCCCATCATGACGTTCACGATCACGATCACGGCAGATGACCACAAGTTCATTCAGGTTGTGAGATCCCGCAACTAAACCACCACTTACCTCCATTTCAGATCGAAATTCAGAATTTGAAAATTGAAATATTGCTGTTCTGCTGCTACACTATTACGTACTATACTATCAGGCCGATAGTAGCTAACTATAGATAGCTACTTTTGTTGATGTCTGCATTTCAATTATAAATGCAGTAATAATCAACCGCTCATCCTTTTTGAAGTGACTTAATCAGAAAGAATTCAGATAAAAATTAAATAAACAAACAAAATCTCCCTCCCTCAGATCCTTATATATGGTTACTCAACCAGTTAGCAACCATGAACTCAATCTCTTCTTCTCCTTGGATGGTCTTGGTGGATCATGTTAATTGTTGTGGGATAAGTTGTCTTCGTCGTCTTATCAATATCTCCGCCGCCACACACAGCCCATAGCGAGCCTCATACACTCATACTACTACAGCAGTACTATTCCTAACGGTAACAACTAACAACTGAGTCTGCCTGTTCAAAACTAAACGAAACTGTGAGCGTGAGTGAATATTGATAATTGCATTCGCCCGGCATCAGCTGCAACATTAATAAACCAAACACAAAACGGACAACGGCGGGATCAACAACGACAGATGACTAATCACCGATTAAACCAAGGCCTATTATTTCATGACTTTAAGAAATCAGCCACAACTCAACAACGACTTTCATTGTTCTTGTCTTTTTTTATTAATTTTATTTTTACAGATATTATAGAAACTGAAAAAAAAGTATAACAAGAGGTCAAGAACAATAATAAATAACAAATATTTGCTCTGATTGCTAGGTTTTTCTCTTTAATGTCACAGTATTTCAAGTTCTCACTCTTCGTCTGTCAATAGAGTAAATTAAAATAGTAAAGAACAATTACAAGAAATATGAAAAATAGAAGAAATTCCAATGACAGTAGGAATCACAACCAAATAAACTACACTGAGTGTGTTCAAATTAATGTAAATATATAAGGAGATAGAAAGTAAAGAATAATACCGACAACTTTAGCGATTGACGATTACAAAAATTGCAGTGTCGTTAAGACACATTTCGCTGTATTGTTGGTGTCTGTAATTCGTTTTTATTATAAATAATCTTTGAAATTGACCCATGACAACATAATGCTTGAAATATGTAAGTATTCTTTTAGTGCGAGGTATTATAGATTTACAACCCTACCGTAAAAAGGAAGACATGCTAATTACATGAGATTAACGGGATTACATGAGATTACGTGGGATTAATATCAATTAAGAATCCTACCTAAAGAACGAGAATCCTCTTCGGATTCTCTTTGTGAGGATCATGGAGATTCTCAAATCGTGTCCGTTTATCGTACATTGTACATTCAGTTTTCTTCAGGTACTGTTCATGTTTAATTTTAAATAAAAATATTTAAAATAATTTCTGATATGTTCGATATACAAACACGAGGATCCTCACAATCCTCGTTCAAATAATAGTAAGCAGCAGGTCTAACTTTGGTGGCATCTTTCTCTTTCCGTCATGCCATTCTTGTCTTATTAATTCTTCCTTGTCTTATAATCCCTCTTCCCTCGTAACTAAAAACTAGAACGCACCGTTTGGTTTTCTTTTATTTTGTTAGCATATTATAAAATCAAAAAAAAAAAAAAAAAAAGAGAAAAAAAGAAGATGAGAGGTGTGAATTGTCAAAAGACTCGCAGGCAGTCTCAGTCGTCCCTCTTTCCCTATCACTTCACTTGGATATTTGCTTTCCTTTCGCTTTTGTCTTTACCTGTCTTTGATCTGCACTGCAATTCTCCCTTTTTCTTCCATTTCCCATTTTCCATTTACAATTGGGAATGGGAATGGCATCGGGATCGCATCCTTGATTGATTGTTTCATCCTTCACTTTGAGACTTCATCTGTTCCTTATATTTATCCAATTTTAAAGAGACAAGAAATTGGTCACTTGAGAGTGAGAGTGGGAGTGAAACAAACAGAAGCGGTGGTGGTGGGCGGTGGGTGGTTCCTGGTGGCAGTCAGCGGCGTCTGCTGCTCCTGATTTGCTGGCATAAGGAGTGCTGGAGTAGCGCAAGAGTAATGAGCTTGTAGTTGAAAGAGCTCAACACACACTGCTTTAATGGGGTCCGAGCAGCACAGATTCCCTCAGCAGGAGCTGGTAATGCTTCTCTCTTTCTCCCCTAATACCTCTTTCTCTCTCTAGACTCTATGTTCTGTTTGATTAAGAGAGAATAGATAGACACTGTCTTGACGCTGGTGCTGCTCTTTGATGGATGGGGGAGTGAGGAGAGGAGAGGAGAGTGTTAGATCTGGGGCCATTTTGCAGTGTTTGGGTTTTGTTTTGTGGGTTTCAGTGTCAGATCTGGGGATGACGTAACTTGATTTGCATCGTGTGGACGGATCTGCTTTAGTAAAATATAAGTTAGGATGTGCATGTTTCTTGCTCGCCAATTACAACTTACAACATCATACCCAATTTTATCTAGCTGCGGTTGTCATTATCTCTCATATAATGCTACTGCGTGCTTCCAATTTCTGAGTCTTGTTATTCATCAATTTCGAAATAATTTATCCCATAGTTTGTTGCTTGGATCACAATCTATACCAATGCAATATCCCCACAAAAGGGCCTTACAAAGTTTGATTTTCCTTATGCATTTAGATGTTGGTTGCTTTGCGTAGTTAAATGGAACGGATGCATAACATCCAGAATGGTTTCTGAGTTTGCTTTTTTATATTTGAGACCAATTTTAAATGTAACTGATAATGCCCATTTGCATTTTTACAGAGAAAGAGATGGGGAGGATGTTGGGGTGCATTTTCTTGCTTTGCCTCACAGAAAGGAGGAAAGCGCATAGTGCCTGCAACTCGCATTCCTGAAGGCAATGCATCAGCAAATCAGCCAAATGGACCCCAAACAGTTGGGCTGACCAACCAAACAACGTCGCTGGCTCCTTCTCTTCTAGCTCCGCCTTCTTCTCCAGCATCATTTACAAATTCGGCCCTTCCTTCAACAGCGCAGTCTCCTAGTTGTTTCTTGTCTGCCAACTCACCTGGAGGTCCTTCATCCACCATGTATGCCACCGGGCCATATGCCAACGAAACACAACTTGTCTCTCCTCCTGTTTTCTCAACCTTCACAACTGAGCCGTCCACTGCTCCTCTCACTCCCCCACCAGAGTTGGCTCACCTAACTACTCCATCTTCTCCAGATGTGCCATTTGCTCGTTTCCTCTCATCTTCTGCAGACATTAAAAGTGCTGAGAAGGCCAATTACATTGCTGCAAATGATCTTCATTCAACATATTCACTCTATCCTGGAAGTCCTGCTAGTAGTCTCAGATCACCAATTTCAAGGGCATCAAACGATTGTTCATCATCATCTTTTCCTGAGCGTGATTTCCCCCCACATTGGGATCCGTCAGCTTCTCCCCAAAATGGTACATATCCAAGGAGTGGTTCTGCCAGGATGTTTGGGCATGACACAGCTGGAGCTTCTGTGGCATCTCAAGACTCAAATTTTTTTTGTCCTGCTACATTTGCACAATTCTATCTGGATAATCCGCCATTTCCTCATGCTGGTGGAAGGTTAAGCGTGTCCAAGGATTCAGATGTTTACTCTACTGGTGGGAATGGAAGTCAGAACAGACACAATAGAAGTCCCAAGCAAGATGTGGAAGAAATAGAAGCGTATAGAGCATCCTTTGGGTTCAGTGCTGATGAAATTATCACCACAACACAATATGTGGAGATTTCTGATGTGATGGAGGACTCGTTTACGATGACACCTTTTCCCTCTCATAAATTACCTACAGAAGAAAGTATGGAACCGACATCTGTCATTGAAGGACTAAAGGCACATAAGACAAAAACAAACATGCAGAGTCAGGAGAGTCATAAATCTGAATCAGATCTTGATGAGGGTGGACGTTGTGACTTGCTCATGTCGTGTACTGGATCCGAAGGTGAACTGTTATAACTTGTATTTAAATGTCTCTATTTTTCACTAGTTTTAAAATCAAGTAGGTAATGAAGTAAACAACTAAATAAACAAAGTTCTCAATTATGAAAAGTCACTGTTTGACTGCTGGTACTGCTTTTTCAACCTGAATTAATCACAAGACTCTAATCTATTCATGTTTTCTAAGCACCGGATGAAGTATTAATCTCGTTTAAGTGTTATTCTAGTAAATCTCTTTCAGCTTCATTCATGTACATCTAAATAAGTCCTATTCATTGATTGATTTCATTTTCGCGAAAAGAACTGGAATTTATGCTGTTGGTGCCTTTCACGCTTCTTTATCGAGATTTTGGAGGGGACTAGCATTTACCCTATTCATTTTGCAATTTTTTTTTTCCCAATAGCGCCTGTTGTTGTCATGGGTTCTTTTGAAATGGAAGAAAGTCAAGGGCAGACATAGAAAAGTAATCAGGGCGAGAGTTCTGTGGGATGAATGAGTGTTTCATCTCACTTGAAGTCTCTCTCTTCCCTTTCTTCCCCTTTGGTTCCGCTTTTATTTTTAGATAGTAATGTTCCTTTCTTGTATGACTCAGATCACAAATCATGGAGGCAGTCTGGTGATGTCTCTCGATCAAGTACGCCTGGAATCCGCATCGTGGCCAATGAAGAGGACATTTTTTCAAAGATGGGGTCTTCTAAATTGAGCAGAAAGTATCAGATGGGTCAATCTAGCTCAGATGCAGAAATTGATTATAGAAGGGGAAGAAGCTTACGAGAGAGAAAAGGAGAATTTGCGTGGAATGACTAAGAGTAAGCAATAAAGCGCATTATTAGTTGTTTCACGTGTGTTAATTTGATGTTGTGTTTTTGCTTACGTTTCTGTTTGGTGTTGTGTGATAGGTGGAATGATCTAACCGATTATGTAACCTGTTATTTCAATGGTGTGTAATCCGGTCTCTGTGATTGATGAATGCTGTTGCTGTATGTGAATGAGACAAATGGTATATGTGTTTGGTCAAATGTGGTTAGATGTATATGTACACAAACCCTTTATGCAAGGGGATCTCCATTTAAAAAAAAAATGGGGATTAGGTGTGGGACCCACTCCACATCGAACTTCAACGATCCGAATCGTTTATTTTGTAAGTCTCGATTCATAGATCATCCTTGCAAAAATTCAATTCAATCTGAAACCATTTGCCTATTTAATTATCAAGATAAAATTTCATTGTTTCTTATATAACAAAGTATTTGTTAATTTTTTTGAACCCAAGTGGATGTTTTAAATGTTTCCGATTTGACTAATATTTTGCAAGGATGATGTATGAGGTGTAATTTGAAAAATAGATAGTTTGGATCGTTAAAGTTCGATGTGGGGTGGACCTCATAATTAATCCCTATCTTAAAAAAAAAATGGAGATCCCTTTTCTTAAAGGAATGGGATCCTTTCCGGATCCCTTCCACCAAATACACCCAATCAATCAATTCGGGCCCATAAAATTTGATTCAACGGTTACAAATAGGGTACCCCTTAAAAGTTATGATAACTTTAGCTGTTTGATCAAATTTCAAGGGCCCGGATTAGGTGATTGGGTGTATTTGGTGGAAGGGATCCGGAGAGGATCCCTTTCCCTTTCGTTTCTTAAAGGCTTCCTATATATATAATTATATTATAAGGAACTTTAAAGAACAGCTTCCGGTACTGTTTATTTTAACGAAAATTCATATTTTTACACTAAAACGTCAATCCTGATACTATTAACTTTATTTTTTATTTTGGTCTTTATCATTAAAACTCAAAGTCAGTTTAGCTATTTTCTGGCTGTAAACCCTTCGATGTGCGTGGTCAGATAATGGGAGATAAAAGGTTTTTTTCGCTTTGAGTACTGTGTTTTTTATCCTTGCCCAAGGTCCAAAAACAGAGAAAACTTGCTAAAGCAAGTTGGGAGGGCCGAATCAAACGGCATACAGATTAGGAAGATTATCAGCTATATAGTGTTTCCCGTGTAGATAAGCATCAAAGGCGATTCCAATATTTTGTTGAAGTGTCTTGATTATGCAATATTGATTCTCATGCTTGTACTGTTTGTCTGGCTCGAGCTACGATCATTTTCCTATACAACTAATAACTATTTTGTTTGGCTATTGCAACAATCTCAACCAATTTGTTCTTCCTGATTGGTGTTCTGAAGGGTTTGAATCAGAAATTGAATTTTGAAGGAGCTTATGATTTCTGGTAATGGTGTTGGTGGTCTTGGAGTTATTTAGAGGAGCCTACGGCTGCAATAGCTCTGCCAAATCGACACTTGTGCCGACCTTGTTGACACTTGCACCGCGTCCACTTGCAGATGTCAACGATAGTTGGAGGAAATACAAAGAGTTTCGTTTGGAATCCTTATCTAGTATCTCTGACTCGTTGGTTGCCGAGGAGGGTATGAAGATTTGGGGCTAAAGAATTACAAATTTCCTATATGGATATGGAGGACTCGGGAGTCAGGACCATACACTATCCTTTCCTTGCTACTAATGTGAGTTGTCCTCCGGTTCCTCGTCGATCTCATATATAGATGAATAGGGGAATAAGGCTCCTTCTTCCATGAATTCCGGAGCGGATGTTGTTTTGCGCAATCATTTCATTTCATTAGGGGATGTGCAAGAAGCATCGAGAGTGATTGTAAGCATATTGAGTATCACAATTCACAATAAGAAAGAAAGTCTTTTAATAAATTAGCTAGGGACAAGGGACTACCTACAAACAAAGACTAAAAATTTAGGGTGAAGTACAAAAAACTACTTCAACTATTGGTGTCACGACACTTTCATACCTCATTTTTTAAAATTGACAATGTCATACCTCATCTTACGAATTTGTGCCAATGTCAGACTTCCGTTAGTTTTTCTGTTAATTTCTTTGTTAAATGCTGACGTGGCCCGACACGTGTCCCACTCACTAATCCAATTAGATTAAAAAATAACAAAATATATTTTTAATAATTAAATATTCAAAAAAATAATAATATATATATATATATATTAAATCTCTCTCACTCTCTCCTCTTTCTCTCCCCCTTTCTCGCTTCTCTCTCTTCTCTGCAACCCAAAACCCCTTCCCACCCGTCCTCCACCACCCTCTCTTTCATCTCTCTCTTTCTCCCCCCCCCTTTCTCGCTTCTCTCTCTTCTCTGCATCCCAGATGACCCATACCCTGAAGGAACAAAACCCACCTTCCCATTGCAGCAATTGTTGCCGCAATTCGAAAACCCCAAAACGAAGAACCCAATATTGCTCGACTACTCCGCCTCCCTCACTCCGCCACCCTTGATCTGGAGATCGCAACGACGCCGTTCCACGACATCATCTTCCTCGCCTACTCTGCCTTCCTCACTCTGCCACCCTCGATTTGCACCTGGACACCCAAAACGACGGCGTTGACCTGAACTCGGACTGGGAACTGGTCTGATTTGCGACGAAGTCCGAGTCTGTGGGGGTAGTGGGGGGGGGGACACAGGTCAATGGGCAAGAGTTTGGGGGGACAGGTAAATGGGCAAGAGTTTGGCGGATGAAAAAACCCAGGTGGGTTTGGGCGGTTCTGGGCACGGCGAGAGAGAAGTGGGGAGGAAGGAGACTACGGTGGAGAGGAAAGGGAGAGGCGAGAGAGAGGGGAGAGAGAGGGTGGTGGAGGATGGGTGGGAAGGGGTTTTGGGTCTTCTGGGATGTAGAGAAGAGAGAGAGGAAGGAGGGGGGGAGAAAGGGGAGAGAGAGAGATTTAATATATATATTTTCTAATTTTTGAATATTTAATTATTAAAAATATATTTAATTATTTTTTAATCCTGATTGGATTAGTGAGTGGGACACGTGTTGGGCTACGTCAGCATTTAACAGAGAAATTAACAGAAAAACTGATGGAGGTCTGATATTGGCACAAATTCGTAAGATGAGGTATGACATTGTCAATTTTAAAAGATGAGGTATGAAAGTGTCGTGACACCAATAGTTGAGGTAGTTTTTTGTACTTTACATAAAAATTTATAAATGGGATTTGATCCGGTAAGATCGATTTGGACGACTGAAATTGAACGCCAATTTAAAAGCACGCGTAGAAGAGTAATGTAATGATAGAGTTGAACTCGTAATGATAGAGTTGGCTTTCTGATTGCCATTTTGGGTGATCGAATTGAACTCGTAATAAAATGGCATTCACGACTACTTTCACTTCTCAGTCACACACACAGACTCTCTCTCTCTCTCTCTCTCTCTCTCTCTCTCTCTCTCTCTCTCTTATTCTTCTCTTACCTCCTTCTATGTTCAATTCTCTCTCAGTCGCTGACTCCGACTGTTTTTTCTGTCGTCTCCTCCCCTCTCTCGGGGTAATGCTTCTCTCTCTACCTCTCTATCTCTCTCTATTACCTCATTCTCTGTGTTCTTAATTCGCTTTTTCCATCTCCATTTGTGTAGCACCGATCATTTAACATGCTAGCTGTTAGCTTTGGTCTTTTGCCCGAGAGTCATGTTGAAATCTATGTTTTTGTATTCTGGGTTTTGAAGAGCTAACTGGTTTTTGAAATCTGTTGGGATTGAAAAACAATGATTTTTTTATTTGTTGGTTGATTTGTGTATGGACTATGTATTAATTTTTTTTTTATGAATTTTCTGTAGAGAGTGCAATGTGGAAACAACAATGCAAGGATGGGATCTCATCGCTTGCACTCAAACAGTAGTTTGTTTCTCGAATCACATTCATTAATTAGATTATTAATGTGCCTTGATAGTGGTTTTCAATATGATCGATGTTCTAATTTCCCCTTTACAACATTCTGTTTTCGGTTTTTGAAATGTGTATTTATGTTTGATTATAGAAAAAAAAAAAATTAATAAAACACAAGAGATGCATCAATTAGAAACATGGCTGCAAGTGTCTTTCCTTTAAATTACTATATTACTTTTGTAGTGTATGCATGCATAACAGAAATCCAAATCGTAATACAAGATTTTAGAACTGTGCAAAATCGTGTACCAAAATACTCGAAAATCAGAATTGTGAAACCAAGTCATTGTCACTTAATAGTGTACATAATTTCAATGTTATACAAATGCAAGTTATTTTTCACTTATTCTCCAAACCTTTTACTTCCCTTCTGAACTTGAAAGCAGGAAGGCAATTCTCCAGACTGCTCCAAGGACTAGGAGGTCATCCATGAGCAACTTGGCATGAGGATTTTACTCACATGGTTGGGTTTCTGAATCTCATTATATTTAGTTATTCTTCTTATTTACAATGTGTCTATCTACGGATTTAAACATGTAATTTTTGAATTTTAAGGGCAAGAAAATTGAAGCTCGGGTGCTAAGCCCATTTCAAGGCAAATAAGACCGCATGACAATGGTAACCCAATCGCTTTCTTTGTTGTTTTCCTTAGTGGATTATCAATTCCTCACTTTTTTTTTCTTCTGAGTTTTTTACTATAGGTATTTGGCATTTCTGGCCTTCAAGACACAATTGCCCAGTGAATATATGTGTTTTCATAAAGTGCGATGGATAATATGCTTACCTGATCATTTGTGTGCATAAAGTATTTTTAGTAGAAATATGGTTATTGCTTTTCTGGTTTACAAAAGGGTTTATAATGCAATGTCAAAAAGAATTTTTGAGTATTTAATTTACTGCCAACATAATGGAAGTTGAGTTTATAGGATGAGGATTCTCTACCCTTTTATTCTCATCTTCTTCCCTTCCTTTCTCTCACATATTATTTTTTGTCTTATTGTCTCTATAAAAAAATCAATATAAGATGTTAACGTAGTTAAACCGTAACCTTTCAAATAAGAGGGAAAGGAAGGAAAGAGAGATTAGGAGGGGAGAGAATCCTCCTCCGAGTTTATATTTCTATCAGTTTTATTTCTTACATCTTATTAGGTATGTTGCTTCTTAGAAGCTTTGATCACAGTATGACTATGTCAGAATTGTGATTGATCTTGATTGGGAACATTTTGACATCGGTTCAGAGAGGTAGCATTTGTAAATTGTGTAACACCTGATACTTAAATCGGTTCCTTTTCATCTTCTCTCTTTTTTGTCTTCTTCCCTTACAGAGGGGAAGGAGAGGGTACATTCGTGTGTGTTATATTTTTCATTTAATGGAATATTAAATTACAACAAGGTTTATAGCAAAAAAGTATTTTGGGGACAAATGGTATATAGACTGAAATGCCTCATTTGGCAGCTCGGATTGTACTAATTATTTTAGTTGGATATGATAAATAGTCACCAGATAGAACTGACTAAATTAGTTAGGCATTTAGTGCAATATCGAACTAAAGACCGACTATTTAATACTGCGTTTGGTACTGTACCATATAAATCGTACTGTTATTAATTTTTTATGAAAAGCAATTTCCATATTAGTTTTAAGAAAAAATTTGTTAATAAAATGAATAAAGGGAAAAGAAATTGATAAAATAATCCACAAATGAGGTCGTTTTGATCTTTGTTTGTGCACATTTCTCCATCTTGCTTGCCTTGAAGAGCTTGTACGAAGCCTAGATCATGATCAGCTTCCCTCTTGCTGCCGAGTTCTTCAACTGCAGTGCCGGAGTCTTCCTCCAGATGCAAAAATTGAATCAGAAATCTCGATTCGAGCACCATAATTGAAAACCCAGAAGCAAAAAATGGAGAAAATGAAGAAATCGATATGAAATTGCGAATTAAAGTGCCTGAAAGTAGAAAACCCAGAAGCAAAAAAATGGAGAAAATAAAGAAATCGGGATCTGAAATCGTGAATTAAAGTAACTGAACTTTTGTAGTGTATGCATGCATAACAGAAATCCAAACCGTAATACAAGATTTTAGAATTGTGCAAAATCGTGTACCAAAACACTCGAAAATCAAAATTGTGAAACCAAGTCATTGTCACTTAAAAGTGTACATAATTTCAATGTTATACAGATGCAAGTTATTTTTCACTTATTCTCTAAACCTTTTACTTCCCTTCTGAACTTGAAACCTGGAAGGCAATTCTCCAGACTGCTCTAAGGACTAGGAGGTCATCCATGAGCAACTTGGCATGAGGATATTACTCGCATGGTTGGGCTTCTGAACCTCATTATATTTAGTTAGTCTTCTTATTTACAATGAGTCTTAAACATGTCTTTTTTGAATTTTAAGGGCAAGAAAATTGAAGCTCGGGTGCTAAGCCCATTTCAAGGCAAATAAGACCGCTTGACAATGGTAACCCAATCGCTTTCTTTGTTGTTTTCTTTGGTGGATTATCGATTCCTCACTCTTTTTTTCTTCTGAGTTTTTTACTATAGGTATTTGGCATTTCTGGCCTTCAAGACACATTTGCCCAGTGAATATATGTGTTTTCATAAAGTGCGAGGGATAATATGCTTACCTGATTATTTGTGTGCATAAAGTATTTTTCTAGAAATATGGTTATTGCTTTTCTGGTTTACAAAAGGGTTTATAATGCAATGTCAAAAAGAATTTTTGAGTATTTAATTTACTGCCAACATAATGGAAGTTGAGTTTATAGGATGAGGATTCTCTACCCTTCTATTCTCATCTTCTTCCCTCCCTTTCTCTCACATATTATTTTTTGTCTTATTGTCTCTATAAAAAAATCAATATAAGATGTTAACGTAGTTAAACCGTAACCTTTCAAATAAGAGGGGAGGGAAGGAAAGAGAGATTAGGAGGGAAGAGAATCCTCCTCCGAGTTTATATTTCTATCAGTTTTGTAGTTTACATCTTATTAGGTATGTTGCTTCTTAGAAGCTTTGATCACAGTATGACTATGTCAGAATTGTGATTGATCTTGACTGGGAACATTTTGACATCGGTTGAGAGAGGTAGCATTTGTAAATTGTGTAACACTTGATACTTAAATCGGTTCCTTTTCATCTTCTCTCTTTTTTGTCTTCTTCCCTTACAGAGGGGAAGGAGAGGCACATTTGTGTGTGTTATATTTTTCATTTAATGGAATATTAAATTACAACAAGGTTTATAGCAAAAAAGTATTTTGGGGACAAATGGTATATAGACTGAAAGGTCTCGTTTGACAGCTCGGATCGTACTAACTATTTTAGTCGGATATGATGAATAGTCACATGATAGAACTGATTAAATTAATTAGGCATTTAGTGCAGTATCAGACTAAAAATCGATTAATTAATACTGTGTTTGGTACTGTACTATATAAATCGTACTGTTATTAATTTTTTATGAAAAAAAAATTTCCATATTAGTTTTAAGAAAAAAATTGTTAATAAAATGAATAAAAGGGAAAAGAAATTGATAGAATAATCCACAAATTAGGTCGTTTTGATATTTGTTTGTGCACATTTCTCCATCTTGCTTGCCTTGAAGAGCTTGTACGAAGCCCTGATCTTGATCAGCTTCCCTCTTGCTGCCGAGTTCTTCAACTGCAGTGCTGGAGTCTTCCTCCAGATGCAAAAATTGAATCAGAAATCTCGATTCGAGCACCATAATTGAAAACCCAGAAGCAAAAAATGGAGAAAATGAAGAAATCGATATGAAATTGCGAATTAAAGTGCCTGAAAGTAGAAAACCCAGAAGCAAAAAAATGGAGAAAATGAAGAAATCGGGATCTGAAATCGCGAATTAAAGTAACTGAAAGTATGGAGGATGAGCGACGGTTTTGGTATTGGGTTTTGGCTATACGAGCTTCCTCTCTTATGGAGTTCTGAGTTTCGTCTGCCTAGATGGCTGTCCTTCCTTCTTGGGCTCCTCCGTCACAGGAGCCTCTGTTGGTAGTTAGGATGGAGGGAGGGAGAAAGAGCGGCAACACCTTGGTCGCGATGTGCAGGACCAGAGAGGGAAGAGCAGCAACACCTTGGTCGCGATGTGCAGGAGCAGAGAGGGTTAGAGAAAAGCGAACGCCTGACTAATTTATACCAGCGTATAGGAGAAGATAACTAAGCGGGTGTAGGGTGTATTAAAATTGTGGGACCGGATTGTTTTATCCGGTGGCTATTTTACACATTATGCACCAAATAACTGAGTCCGTATTATTAGTATTATCCGATCCCTTATACAAGCTGCCAAATGAGGCCAAAACATCATTAAGAAGATAAATAGTACTTTATTTAAAATTTATAGCTATATGTATGACAGTTGAAGTTTTTGGTATGAATTTCCTTAATTTTTTAAATTTGGTGTTGTTTAATAAGTAAAGATACATGCCTACTTGGTTGAAGATAATTTATTACAATCCATTGTTTTGTTAGTAAATTTTTTTCCTTTATTTATAAATAATATTGCGCATATGTAGTTTTTGTAATGGTGTTCAGGAATTTAAATATGTTCTTTTTGTATTTAAACAGTAAACAGTGCGTTGTACGCATGCAAAACACCGAATAAGATTTACTCCATATGAGAAGAATGATAGAGATATTATAGAGATATTATGTATATGTATGAGATTGTGACACTTGGCATAAGATTAGCTAGGTAGTTAGATTAGTTACAGTATCGTGTTCTCTATAAATACCTTGTAAGATTACTTACTCAGTAAGAAAAATACAATACAAAGAATTTCATTTGACTTCTCTCTCTCTGAAGATTCTCTTTCTCTCTGTAAAACCTGCGTTCTTCTCTCTAGCTTAACGTGGTATCACTCGCCGCCATGGCTACCGCCTCTTCGATCCTTCATAAGCTTCCGCTATTGTCTTCGATCACTGCAACATTGCAGTGCAACAGCTGAATTGTGCAGTGCAAAAGCTGAATTGTGCTGTGTTTTCTTGTATTCTTCTTCCTCACGATTCTAGGGTTTTGGCGTTTTGCAATTTCTGATCGGAACTCTCTTCTCGTTGTCTTATGTGTTCTTGCACTCTAGGTGTTTGTGCTTTTACCGTTGAGAGGTATCTTTATTTATCCAAGATTCTATGCCTTGATTTCTTGCATCATGGTTACTGCTAGTCAATTGCAATTGCTCTAGTCTCCGATTACTGCACTTATTTCATCGCTTCCTACTTCGGTGAATGTTAAACTTGATGATTCCAATTATCTTAATTGGCAATTTCAAATGCAATTATTACTCGAAAGTAATGGTATCATGGGATTTGTTGATGGCTCCGTCCCTTGTCCTGCTCGATGTGTATCTTCCTCTGGTAATTATAGTGTGGATCTGTTAGATTCATCATCTTCTGTTGATTCTGATGAGTACTTGATCTGGATGATGCATGATAGGGCTCTTATGTAGTTAATTACTGCCACTTTGTTTCCAATAGCTATGTCATGTGCTATCAGTAGTACTAGTTCTCGAGATCTTTGGACTAGGTTAAGGGAGCAATTCTCTACTGTTTCTCGAACTAGCATCTTTCAAATGAAGTCCAACTTACAGAACATTAAGAAAGGCATTGATAATGTGGCTTAGTATCTACAAAGGATCAAAGTTGCAAGGGATTATCTCACTGCTGCTGGTGTTTCCTTTGCTGATGAAGATATAGTGATTTTGGTTTTGAATGGGTTGCCTTCTGAGTATAATACCTTTCGCACTGTTATTCGAGGTAGAGGACAAGTTATCTCTCTCAAAGAATTCAGGTCTCAGTTACTTCCAGAAGAGACCGTTGTTGATTCTAGTACACCTGCCCCTTTCCTTGCTGCACTAGTTGCTACCAATTCCTCTCAGGCACCTAAAGGACAATCTCAGCCTTTTCCCAATGGTTCTGGATAGTCTCACTTTGTTCAAAGGGGGTTTAAGCAGTTCAATCAGTATAAAAACAAGGGCAAGGCAAAGTTTAATCAAGGTTCTAAAAACTTTAATCCCAGATCATTTTCTCAACCTCAGACTCATGTTTTTCCCACTTTAGCTCCAGGAGTACTTGGACAAGCTCCACATCCTACTTATGAACCTTCTGCTCCCTCATTTGTTATATGTCAGTTATGTAATAGTGAAGGTCATACAACACCATTTTGTGGCTCCACGTCCTTACCAGATCTCAATGTCACATATGTGGAAAAACCAATCATGCAACATGGTTTTGTTTTTATAATGAGAAAGGCTCGAACTATATTGGCTCTGGTTCTCATTATTCTTCTTTATCTGGATAACAATATGGTTCACATTCTGGACAGCAATATGGCTATTCTCAGAGTTTTGGCCCTGCTTATATTGTGCAGCCATACCAATCGCAGCCATCAATGCAAGCTATGCATACTGTGATTGCTCCACCTTTACAACCCTCTACATCACAGGCTGCTCCTTAGGTTTGGCTTACTGATTCAGGAGCAACCAACCACATGACAGCAGACTTGAACAACTTGTCATTGGCTTCACCCTATCCATTCAATGAAACGATTCAAACAGCTAATGGTGAAGGTTTGAAAGTGTCTCATATTGGTAGTACTGTGTTAAATTCTATGCAGCCTATCAAGTTAAATTCTGTGTTATATGTTCCCAAACTATCACAGAATTTACTTTCTGTTCACAAGATTTGTCTGGATAATAATTGCTATATTATCTTCGATGCTTTTTGCTTTTGGATACAGGACAAAGCCACATGGAGGATTCTATTCTAAGGGCTCTGCAGTAATGGTCTTTACCCTGTTCATTCTTTAGCTACTACCTCTCTTGGTGTCCCTCAGACAAAGTTACAAGCTAAAGCTTTTATTGGACAGCTTGTCAATTCTACTATATGGCATAGTCGATTAGGTCATCCATCTAATTCCATTGTTTCTTTGATGTTACATAAGTCAAACATTACATGTGCCAAAGATTCTGTTCCTATTGTGTGTCAAAGCTGCTTAGAAGGAAAATTTTGTAAACTGCATTTTCAAACACCTGTCAATAAGTCTGTCATTCCCTTTGAGGTGGTGCATAGTGATCTTTGGGGTCTTGCACCTTGTACATCAGTTAATGGATATCGATACTATATTACTTTTATTGATGAATGTACTAGATATGTGTGGATTTTCCCACTTATCAATAAATCAGATCTTTGTGCCACATTTGTTGCTTTTTATGCCTATGTGTTGAATCAGTTTTCTGCTACTGTGAAGATTTTACAAAGTGATGAGAGATGGGAGTATTGTAGTAATAAATTTCAATCTTTTCTAGTTGAGAAAGACATTTTTCATCAAAAATTATGTCCATCTACTGAAGAACAAAATGGATTGGCTGAGAGAAAACATAGGCATATAATTGAAACTACCATTACTTTGCTTCGAAATGCTCAGATTCCTTCTC
The DNA here is from genome assembly GCA_024362995.1 of Heteromeles arbutifolia. Lineage (NCBI taxonomy): Eukaryota > Viridiplantae > Streptophyta > Magnoliopsida > Rosales > Rosaceae > Heteromeles > Heteromeles arbutifolia. The sequence continues at coordinate 11,989,495 of JANCRC010000020.1, forward strand.
ATTTCTGGAGTTTTGCTTGTCAAACAGCTACTTACCTTATAAATAGAATGTCTACTCCATTACTATCAAATAAGTCTCCTTTTGAGCTACTATATGGGAGTGTTCCAGTTCTTTCTCACTTGAAAATTTTTGGGTGTGCTTGTTATCCTCTTCTTAAACCTTATAATAGCACCAAATTACAACCCAAAACTACTAAGTGTGTCTTTTTAGCGTATGCTTCCAAGTACAAAGGCTTTCTGTGTTATGAGGTAGCTAGACAGAGAATATATGTATCAAGGCATGTATTTTTCTATGAACAATAGTTTCCCTTTACAGACTTATTGACATCATCACAACATGTTCCTTTACACAGTGATAGTGTTTCATTGCCCATATCATCCGTGTCTTTCCCAAGTCTAGTTGTTACATCAAACAACTTGGTTGTTTCATCTATATCTGCACCATATCATTTATCTCCACATGTTACACAGTCCACTTCTTCTTCCCTGCTTTCCACCTTACCTGTGTCTTCTTCCATACCATCTTCATTGTCAGCCTCATCTAGTCCCGATTTACCTGTTCTATCTCAGTCCATTACTGCTGCAGACAATAACAGCTCTGAGATCCCTGTGGCATCTGTCCATTATCCTGAGACTCTTCCAGTCATATTGCCAGTTCCACCTATGAACCTGCACCCTATGCAAACAAGGAGCAAAAGTGGGATCATCAAAAGGAAAACATTTTTCTCAGCTTTACAGTCATCTAATGTCATAGATTCTTCTCTGGTTGAACCTACTTCTCACAAGTCAGCTCTTAAATGTCCAGTTTGGTTGAATGCAATGAAAGAAGAGATTGATGCACTTCATACTCATAAGACTTGGAGTTTGGTGTCTTTGCCAAAAAATAAGAATTTGGTAGGCTGTAAATGGGTGTTCAAGATTAAGAAACATTTTGATGGTACTATAGCTAGACATAAGGCTCGGTTGGTAGCTAAAGTCAAGAACCTAGGATTGATTATACTGAGACTTTCAGTCATGTTGTTAAACCCACAACCGTGAGAATAGTGTTGGCCTTAGCTGCTCATTTCAAATGGTCTATTCGGCAGTTGGATGTAAAAAATGCCTTTTTACATGGCATTTTGCAAGATGAAGTATATATGGTGCAACCTCCAGGTTTTGAAGACTCTGCATATCCTGATTTGGTCTGCAAACTCCATAAGTCTCTCTATGGTTTGAAACAGGCTCTCAGAGCCTGGAATGAGAGATTCACTGCATTTCTTCCTCAGTTGGGGTTCAAAACTACGTATTTTGATTCTTCATTGTTTGTAAAGGCTGTTGGTTCTACATTGGTTATTTTGTTGCTCTATTTGGATGATATTATCATCACTGGGAATGATTCTATGGCTATTCAACAGGTTATTCAGTCCTTGACTTCTGAATTTGATATCAAAGACCTTGGTCCTTTGCACTATTTTTTAGGAATTCAAATTTCTCAAACTGCAACCGGGTTATTTCTCTCACAGCAAAAGTATATTAATGATCTGTTGGTTAAAACAGAGATGGTTGATTCTAAGCCATGTGATACACCTTGTTTGCCCTATAATCGGCTTCTTAAGGATGATGGTGAACTGTACAACAATCCTACACTTTATAGGAGTGTTGTGGGTGCTCTGTAGTACTTAACCTTTACCAGACCCGATATTGCCTTCTCAGTTCATCAGGTGTGTCAGTTTATGCAGTGCCCTATGGTTTCAAACTTTACTGCAGCAAAAAGGATTCTTAGGTATCTTAAAGGTACCATGACATATGTGTTGTCTTATTCCTGTTCTGATTTAGATATTAAAGCCTTTAGTGATGCAGATTGGGCAGGGGATCCCAATGATAGGAGATCCACAACTGGATTAGTTGTGTACCTAGGTTGTAATCCCATCTGTTGGTCTTCCAAGAAGCAACAAACTGTCTCCAAATCATCCATAGAGGCAGAATACAGGGCATTGTCTTCCACGGCTGCAGAACTTGATTGGATCAAGCAACTATTTAGCTTTCTGCAGATTACAATACCTTATATTCCAGTGTTGTTATGTGATAATATGTCAGCCATTGCTTTATCATTCAATCCATTTCAACATCAACGAACCAAGCACATAGAAGTTGATGTTCACTTTGTTCGAGAACGCGTTGCCAAAAATCAGCTTCATGTTCAGTTTGTTTCTTCTACGGAACAATTTGTAGACATTTTAACTAAGGGGTTAAGTGCTTCTTTATTTCATACACATTGTAACAATCTCATGCTAGGATCATCCAAGCATGAGTTTGAGGGGGGATGATAGAGATATTATAGAGATATTATGTATGTGTATGAGATTGTGACACTTGGCATAAGATTAGCTACGTAGTTAGATTAGTTACAGTATTGTGTTCTCTATAAATACCTTGTAAGATTACTTACTCAGTAAGAAAAATACAATACAAAGAATTTCATTTGACTTCTCTCTTTCTGAAGATTCTCTTTCTCTCTGTTAAATCTGCATTCTTCTCTCTAGCTTAACAAAGAAGAGGTTAACTTAATTGTGATTACTTTTTTTGTGTAGTCTTATTCAAAATTGGTCAGAGTCAATCTAATTCAATCTTTTTTTTTTTTGCAGTAAGGATGCCATAAATCTGACATTTCTTTCTTCTTTTTTACTTAGTTGGAGCTACCCATGCTGCTGTTGATGCAGGATATGTTCCTAATGAGCTGCAGGTAACATTAATGATGGGTTTTATTTTCCATTCTTGAAGAATATATTGACTTATGTATAATTTTGTAATGACAGTATATAATGACTCAAATCCTTGAACCTGTTATAATTAGCCTTACATTTTGTGGAGCAAAAAATAATTAAGAAAATTATGAGGCAGCACGTGAATTTTTGGTAGACCCGATAGTTTCTGACACGACACGGTGACATGATATGAAAACGACAAGAAAATAATGGGTTTCGGGTCAACATGATAACTAATCGGGTAATTATCGGGTGACCCATTAAGAACCCGTTAATAACGGATTCTTAACGGGTATACACGTGAGTAATCCGTTTCGACCCGTTAAGAAAAAAAATTATTTTGATAATTTTAAAGTTTAATTACTAAAAGATTTATTATAAAATACAATAGCCATATTAATATATACAATATATTCTATATTAAATATATAGTTTTGTATTATTATTTTATATAAGTTAAAAAAAAAAGTTCTTGTCATTATTTATTTTTATTATGAGAGTTCCTTATTATCATTACTAGGATAAATTTTACTTAACATGTTGTTGTCCAAACCCTCATGAGTAATGTTTCTTATTTGAGGGCAAAATTAATAAAATTAATAATAATTATTGTAGAAGTGTAAAAAATGTAAAAAAAATATACAATCACTCATAGTGACAAACTTTACAACTTTTATGAAGGGGTCAGCTTCGAAATCCAACATTATAATCCATAAACCTTAAATTTATATTTAACTATCGATTGTCATTTACGCTTTATTTTTCTTACTGAATTTCATTTTTTAAATTTTCATTTTTGAAACCATGATCATCTGGCGGATGTAAGAAGATGAACGGTTCAGATCTTTGATATCACGTTTCGATATTTACGGTTAACTGAAATATGAGTCGATGTCATATAGTTTGTAGAAACTTTATAAACATCAAGCAATATTTTCACTAACCGTAAAACTCTGAATATAATATCAACGATCCAAACCGTTCATCTTCCTGCATCCTCTAATAGATCATGTTTTCAAAAAACAAAATCTGAAAAAACAAAATTTGATGAGAACAATGAAGCGTAAATGTAAACAACAATCAACGGTTAAATTTTGATATATGATTTATATGATTATAGTGGCAAATTTCGAAGTTAAGCTCTTCACAAAAGTTGTAAAGCTTGTCATTACGAGCGTTTATATATTTTTTCTATATTTTTTACACTTCTACATTAATTAAAAAACTATAGACAATACAGAATGAGATCTTGGAAGTGAAAGTATATACAATACAAATACGAGTCTTGCAAAGAAAAAGGCTAGAGCAATGAATTTAGGCAAGCGAAAATGACACACCCCGACCCGAAAGTGGGGCGTGCTGGCCGTCACGTGAGGGTGACGTAGCCACGTGCACAGTGCGGAAGCAAGATTAATCAGAAAGATACGAACAAATTAAAACCATGCAACCAGCAACCCAAACCAAGATAGTGTGCTAGTGCGAGAATTAAGATGGTTTACACAACCAGAGCATAAATGGTCTACGTGCAGTCAAGCAGAAAGTACTAAATAAAGATAACACCTGAAGGTGGTCCTACATAAGTGAATTCTGTCAGAACGTCCGATGAGCTCCTCGTATGCCACCAACGAACACTACTTAATACTTGGAAGGGCGAAAAACAAAGTTGAGTGGGTCAGAAACAAATCTTTTCAAAACCTTTCTTTTCTCAAAAGTTTTAACCCTTCGCCGTAAAACCTGTATAATTTCCCAGAAATAAAGTATATACTCATTTATATAATTCTCAAAATCCTGCTGGAAAATATGTTTATATGAATGAATGTATGCCATGCCAAAGTATCATAACTGAATGCCAAAACATAACTCTGTGAATGTGATTGAATACTAGATAATCATCTCAGCCCTTGGCTGTATATAGCTCATAACAATCTCATCATATCATATAGCTCATAATCATCTCAATCATATCATATATATCCTGCACACACATCAATACCACTTCTAGTGGTTTGCACAACATCACTGAATATAAACTAATATGCTTTAGTGCTATGATCATGTGAAGACTGTGCGATAAATTGCGGGTCACCTACGAGTCGACCCCACTTATAGTGGTCTATTCGACAAGACTGAGCACCTAACTTGGATCCAAGGCGAGCATGCGGTGCGGGAGGTGAACATCACGTGAGAGACTGAGCCCCTATCTCTGGGCGGGAGCACTAATATCAGTGTGCAGGTTTATGAGCTCTAATCATATCACATCACATCACATCACATCACATCACATCACATTATTCATTCTCATAATAACTAGAATATAAACTTACCTGTCACTTACCTGTGCGTCTGCAGCACCAACATTAATATATGCAATCAATAACGCATAATAAAATAAATAGATACTCTGCATGGCATTTCATATCATATTTCATATCACATTTCACTTAAACTGATTTTCTGGGAAAAATCTCATTTATATAGGTATATACGGAAAACAAAAACCCACTCACTGATAAGTAGCCGGGTCATAACCCCCGTGCCTAGCCTGGCTACGCTCATCCTCCGAATAGGTCTCGCCTATATGAGAAGTAACTGAAATAACGTTAATTAACGCACATAATCGAAACCTTAGAAATAACTTCTCATACACTACTCAAATTGGGTATATGAATATACCACCGTGATCTACACAACCTCACGAACATCCCCATATTTTTAGAAAAATTTTCTGACCACCCATGCGCCGGCCAAGGCACGGCCAGACGCGCCTCCACGTGCGGCCACGTGATCTGCACACTGACGGCGTCAGTTAACGCCGTCAGTAATATTCCTCGAAATATTCCGTTAAAACCCAACGGTAACAGTTAAAGATGACTGAAGACGTCAGCATATTTTGTCAAGACTGACGAAATATTCCCTGTCTTTTCCAACGAGTCGTCGGTTTCTGGAAAAATTTCCAACTATGGTTTCTCCTTCATTTTTGCACCATTTTCTACGTACTTTATACCAAAATGAAGATCTCACAAAGATGAACACAACCATACCTGACTCGACCCCCAACTCGCCGGGGATTCGCCGAAAAAAGCCTCGATAATTCCGGCCAAAATGAAACTCCTCGATCTCGCGATTCCGACATCCAAATTCTTCCAACGAAGTACTCCAAGCTTCGTAAGGACCTCCTTAAGCTTCCTAAGAACTTAGAATCTCCAAAAACACAACATTTTACGTGAGCATGAATAGTACCTAAATCGGAGCTAGGATTTTCACAGGTTTTCAAAGGTGTGCTTACCTGAAATGGGTTCCAATGTGTTCGTCTGGACCTCAGGAACATAATGGGGTGCTTCACACCTTCAATCTGCAAGGTTTACAAGGGTTATGGGTGTGTCCGTACAAAAGCCGAGAGGGAGAGAAAGAGAGAGTATGAGAGATAGAGAGAGAGTACGGGAGTGAGAGAGAAAGAGTGTGTGAATGTGTGTGTGTGTGGTCCAAAGACCACCAACCAAACACTCCTAAACTTAGATTCACACACGTACCTTAATTAACGCCCAAGGGTATTTTCGTCATTTCACATCCATCGTACGAAATCTCCGGGACGGGCTGTTACAAAAAATATACTTAAAAGGAAAATGCGTTTTTATGTTTTGGATGTGACAATATGATATGTATATACTTATTTAGTATTATGTTTTTCATTTGATTATTTATTGGTTTAAAATATATTTTCCTTAACGGGTAATGGGTCGGGTCATATTACCTGTTAATATTATTGGGTCGATTTCGGGTTGGGTCATTTTACCCGTTTATTTTAACGGGTGTTACACGACACGACCCGTTAAGATATCGGGTATGACACCAAAACGACACGAACACGGAAAACACGACACGAATGCCAAGTTTAATTTTTGGGTTAAAATGACGAATTACTCTTGAGGCACACCGGGATTCCCACGCGCATGCAACGGACAATAACGGCTCAATCAAGGTCAAAAGTGATCAAAATGGTATTATTTTAAACCCTTTCATCACTCTTCGTCAAATCTTCACCCAGAAGGTAACTCCAAATTATTCTTTTTAAATTGGGATTAATTGCCAAAATTAATTGGTTAATTACCTAATTGATTCGAGATATCATGTAGCATAATATCTTGCAATTAGAGCCAAATTACCACCATAAGTGGCCGATCCTTATTTCCCCAAATAGGGCCTGCCACACCCCTATATATAGCCCCTCATTTCTCCAAAAACCTAAGTCCATTCTTCTCCTAAAATTCTCTAAACACTTTCTCTCTTAAATTCTAACTTTGGCATCGGGGACATTACGGCCAAAGCCCCCCATTCATCGTGGGCGCATGAGGCTCTTGGCCTTAATCTTAGGTGTTAATTGTTTTGCAGGTGCATTTTCGTCCAAAAAGAAGATAGCGGAAATTTGCATCCACAAATTGGTGCTTTCATTAAGAGTCTTGATTCACACGCTCGAAGAAGACTCTCGCATTCAAGGTTTCTAATTTTTTGTTCATTCGTAGATTTTTCGTACGTTTTCATTCCTAGAATTTTTTTATACAAAAATTCTTTGAATAAGCATAAAAGAAAAGTACAATGAAAAGAAATTTGGAAACCACAACGAACAGAACTTCTTATGTTCAAGGATTTGGACAAAGATGATCCATGAGGCTCAACACAACGGCGAGTGGAATGACACCACCCTAACGGGGCACTACCATAGCAGCAGCCACCGTGGCAACTCACGGAAAGATCTGAGCCCAAGGAGCAGGCCTCGCCTTGCAGCCACAAGCTTAGGCCCATGCCATATTCCAGCAACGAGCCCAGGCCCGCGTCACAAGGGAACCTAACTCGGCCTAGCGCAAGAAGGCCCAAGGTGAGCAAGCCCAAGAATCAGGCAGCCACGGCAGGAGCAACGGCCTAAACATCGTGGGCCCAAGTCCATCGCGAGCCCAGTCCATTCCAAGACCAGAGGGCATAAGCTGTGCCATTTCAAGCTTTAAGGGCAGAAGCTCTGCCATTTCAAGCTTTAAGGGCACAAGCCCAGGATAAGCCGACTCGAGCCACAACCCGGCGCGAGCCCAACACGTAATCGAGCTGAGCCCAGGCTCAACTCCTACGCGTGCTGAACGTGGAGCAGGCCAATCTCGTGGCCCAACCCACTCCCGTGGTTTCCCAAGCAGCCTAAACCGGTCCAAGAGCGGTTCAACCATCCTGGCTTCAGATTTCAAGGTTGACGATTAAAACGGGGGTATTTTCACCATATTTCTCCACGGATTTGACATTTTCCAACTCAAATCTCGCACCCGGAGTTAACCACACTTCCACTAATCAAGCGTTTAGGGTGGTGCGTCTCCTTAAGGGTTGAGGGTTGAGGGTTGAGGGACTGGGGTTTGGGGTTGAGGGTTTGGGGTTTGGGGTTTGGGGTTGAGGGTTGAGGGTTGAGGGATTGGGGTTTGGGGGTTGGGGTTTTAGGGTTGAGGGTTTGGGGATTGGGGTTTGGGGTTGAGGGTTTGGGGTTTGGGGGTTGGGGTTTGAGGGTTGAGGGTTGAGGGTTGAGGGTTTGGGGTTGAGGGTTGAGGGTTGAGGGTTGAGGGTTGAGGGTTGAGGGTTGAGGGTTGAGGGTTTTAGGGTTGAGGGTTGAGGGTTGAGGGTTGAGGGTTGAGGGGTTTGGGGTTGAGGGTTGAGGGTTGAGGGTTGAGGGTTGAGGGGTTTGGGGTTGAGGGGTTTGGGGTTGAGGGTTGAGGGTTGAGGGTTGAGGTTGAGGGGTTTGGGGTTGAGGGGTTTGGGGTTGAGGGTTTGGGGTTGAGGGTTTGGGGTTGAGGGTTTAGGGTTGAGGGTTGAGGGTTGAGGGTTGAGGGTTGAGGGTTGAGGGTTGAGGGTTGAGGGTTGAGGGTTGAGGGTTGAGGGTTGAGGGTTGAGGGTTGAGGGTTTAGGGTTTTAGGGTTGAGGGTTGAGGGTTTTAGGGTTTAGGGTTTAGGGTTGAGGGTTGAGGGTTTAGGGTTTAGGGTTTAGGGTTTAGGGTTGAGGGTTTAGGGTTTAGGGTTTAGGGTTTAGGGTTTAGGGTTTAGGGTTTAGGGTTTAGGGTTTAGGGTTTAGGGTTTAGGGTTTAGGGTTTAGGGTTTAGGGTTTAGGGTTAAGGGTTTAGGGTTTAGGGTTTAAGGGTTTAGGGTTTAGGGTTTAGGGTTTAGGGTTTAGGGTTTAGGGTTTAGGGTTTAGGGTTTAGGGTTTAGGGTTTAGGGTATAGGGTTTAGGGTATAGGGTTTAGGGTTTAGGGTATAGGGTATAGGGTTTAGGGTTTAGGGTTTAGGGTTTAGGGTTTAGGGTATAGGGTTTAGGGTTTAGGGTTTAGGGTTTAGGGTATAGGGTATAGGGTATAGGGTATAGGGTTTAGGGTTTAGGGTTTAGGGTTTAGGGTTTAGGGTTTTAGGGTTTAGGGTTTAGGGTTTAGGGTTTAGGGTTTAGGGTTTAGGGTTTAGGGTTTAGGGTTTAGGGTTTAGGGTTTAGGGTTTAGGGTTTAGGGTTTAGGGTTGATTTAGGTTTAGGGTTTAGGGTTTAGGGTTTAGGGTTTAGGGTTTAGGGTTTAGGGTTTAGGGTTTAGGGTTTAGGGTTTAGGGTTTAGGGTTTAGGGTTTAGGGTTTAGGGTTTAGGGTTTAGGGTTTAGGGTTTAGGGTTTAGGGTTTAGGGTTTAGGGTTTAGGGTTTAGGGTTTAGGGTTTAGGGTTTAGGGTTTAGGGTTTAGGGTTTAGGGTTTAGGGTTTAGGGTTTAGGGTTTAGGGTTTAGGGTTTAGGGTTTAGGGTTTAGGGTTTAGGGTTTAGGGTTTAGGGTTTAGGGTTTAGGGTTTAGGGTTTAGGGTTTAGGGTTTAGGGTTTAGGGTTTAGGGTTTAGGGTTTAGGGTTTAGGGTTTAGGGTTTAGGGTTTAGGGTTTAGGGTTTAGGGTTTAGGGTTTAGGGTTTAGGGTTTAGGGTTTAGGGTTTAGGGTTTAGGGTTTAGGGTTTAGGGTTTAGGGTTTAGGGTTTAGGGTTTAGGGTTTAGGGTTTAGGGTTTAGGGTTTAGGGTTTAGGGTTTAGGGTTTAGGGTTTAGGGTTTAGGGTTTAGGGTTTAGGGTTTAGGGTTTAGGGTTTAGGGTTTAGGGTTTAGGGTTTAGGGTTTAGGGTTTAGGGTTTAGGGTTTAGGGTTTAGGGTTTAGGGTTTAGGGTTTAGGGTTTAGGGTTTAGGGTTTAGGGTTTAGGGTTTAGGGTTTAGGGTTTAGGGTTTAGGGTTTAGGGTTTAGGGTTTAGGGTTTAGGGTTTAGGGTTTAGGGTTTAGGGTTTAGGGTTTAGGGTTTAGGGTTTAGGGTTTAGGGTTTAGGGTTTAGGGTTTAGGGTTTAGGGTTTAGGGTTTAGGGTTTAGGGTTTAGGGTTTAGGGTTTAGGGTTTAGGGTTTAGGGTTTAGGGTTTAGGGTTTAGGGTTTAGGGTTTAGGGTTTAGGGTTTAGGGTTTAGGGTTTAGGGTTTAGGGTTTAGGGTTTAGGGTTTAGGGTTTAGGGTTTAGGGTTTAGGGTTTAGGGTTTAGGGTTTAGGGTTTAGGGTTTAGGGTTTAGGGTTTAGGGTTTAGGGTTTAGGGTTTAGGGTTTAGGGTTTAGGGTTTAGGGTTTAGGGTTTAGGGTTTAGGGTTTAGGGTTTAGGGTTTAGGGTTTAGGGTTTAGGGTTTAGGGTTTAGGGTTTAGGGTTTAGGGTTTAGGGTTTAGGGTTTAGGGTTTAGGGTTTAGGGTTTAGGGTTTAGGGT